>JAESUZ010004122.1:0-79364 GCA_017311185.1 Proteles cristata cristata | reverse complement strand
ATATCTATGGGTATTACAAATGGATGTAGATCTCTGGACCCTCCTAGGTGTAGGAGAAGTCCCCCTACATTTGTACTTTGGGGAGAAGAAATGAAACATTTGAGATTTCCCTTAGCTGGGAAATTTTAAATCGGTGCCTTTTGATCTTTCACATCTTTACCTTCATTGTTATAATGTGAGCTTTGAGTGAACAGACGGTGCAGGCTTTGCTCTCTGTTCAAGCAGTGGACATATAACAGCAGGTCAGTGAGTGCTTGAATGAGTAAATCAATGACAACATAGATGCGTGAAAAAGTGTAGAGGCACCTTATAGGCAATGAAACTACCACTACTCTGAAGTACTGAATGTCAACTTTCACAGTAGCCATATGTAATTATTGAGAATTATCTTCTCATTTTGTTTAAAAATTTGTTTAATTAGTAATACTCACATACAGATACATGTCAATAAAACATTGGAGTTTTATTAAAGTGATAATCGTGTCCTTTCCTTTGACATTTTTGTCCTTAATTTCTCTATTTGTATAAAGAAATTACTCTTTTTAAAAATATTTTTTAAATGTTTATTTATTTTTGAGAAGGGAGGGAGAGAGAGAGAGAGCGAGCAAGCGAGCAGGGGACGGGCAGAGAGAGAGAGAGAGAGGGGAGACACAGAATCCGAAACAGGCTTCAGGCTCTGAGCTGTCATCACAGAACCTGACAGCTCGAACTCACGAACTGTGAGATCATGACCTGAGTCTAAGTTGGACACTCAACCAACTGAACCACCCAGGTGCCCCTAAAGAAATTACTCTTGAACTGTATATAAAGTTCGTACTATATTCCGTAAAACTGACTTTTGTCTGTCAAATATATCCGTCTAATATATTGCCTGGTTTCTCATTTGCCTTTCGAGAAATGTATTCATCATCATTTGACATATAGAGATGTTTATGTTTTAAATGGTTATTTATTTGTTTTAAGGGGAGAGGGGCAGAGAGAGGGAGAATCCCAAGGGGGTCCATATTTTCAACACAGATCTGGATACAGGGCTCAGTCTCGTGACTGTGAGATCATGACCTGAGCCTAAATCAGGAGTCAGTAGCTTAACTGACTGAGCCACCCAGGCACTCCAACGATATGCTATTTTCAAAACTATATCATATGTCATAATGAAAAAGACAAATATAGATAGAAATTGGCTAGATCCACTTTGGGTAGATGAAAATTTGGGGAGCCTGGGTGGCTCAGTCAGTTAAGTGTTCAACTCTTGATTTTGACCCACGTCATGATCTCACAGTTCATGAGACTGAGCACCGCAGAGTCTGCTTGGGATTCTCTCTCTCCTCTCTCTCTGCTCCCTCCCCACCCACGCTTGTGCCCTCTTGCTCTCTCTCTCACAAAAATAAATAAACATTTGAAAAATATCATTGGGAGCAAGTCTTGATTTGGAGACACTGAAGCTTATTGTTCTTTCTTATAAAACTTCTAGCAATCCTTTCTGTGATTTCCAGTATCTATTAAGCACTTTTTTTTCATGTGTAAATATGTCTCTTATGGCATTTTTCATATGTTTTAATGTTTTATCACGACCATCTGTCTTTCATATTAAAAAATAGGTACTTTTCTACAACCACCCCAATGCATATATGAAATCATAGCTAATTGATCATATGATGTTTTCCTGCTGCAGCCTCAGAATCCAGTTGGACAAGACATACTAGCCAGTCCCTACAATGGACAAGCATTAGCAAAAAATTTACATCTATATAACCTCTCTATTGTTCGGATGCTAGATCACTCAGTAGTCAGTAAATGATGGCCTGTGGGCCAAACTCAGTTTGGCTGCTGGATTAGGCAAACATAAAAAATAATCATATACACATTCATGTATCTATTTTCTACGGCTAATTTAATGCTATATGGGCAGATTTGAGTCGTTGGGATAAAGACCATATGGCACACAAAGCCAAAATTATTTATTATCTAGCTCTTTAAGGAAAAAAATAACATCACTCACCCCTAAGGTTTTTGAGGAAAGGGTTTAGGTTTCATTTTTCTGTGTTTTCCTGCAGGTCACAGAATATAATTGACCATTAATATAATTAGGGGAAATAAGTTGAAAATTAGTAAACAAAACCTTTTCAATGAAGGCATTGCTGTTGAGCACTATGTAATACGCTACCATTCTCTAAAATAATATCAAGCATCTCTCGCATTATTACTGTACTTTTCCTTCAGGCACTATTCTGATTTCTCAAAGTAAGAACATTTCTTAAAATGAAGGTGGGGACTAGGGGTAGAATCCTAAGTACTCTTGAGACTAGGTTTGGGGGCCTAGTTGTGACTTCGGGCCATGAAATTGAGAGTTGATTTAGGCCATCTTTGTGGTTTTTTTTTTTTTAGGAAAGTCAGTTACTATTTTCACAATGAGTAAGACTTATTCATCAGTGCCAATCACATCTATATTATAAAGCAGTAAAAAGGATTCTAAATGCAAATTCATAGGAAATAAAGCATAGGCAGGTTCTTGGAGAGGAATTACCATCACTCTGTCACAGATAAGATACAAATATCTTGCTATATTTCTGTGTGTTCTGCTAAAACTTTTTCCTAATATTTTCCAGCAAAAATTTATCTCAAGTTATGCTGTTTTGTTTTATAATTGTTTTCAATTATCATCCAAAACTAAACCCATTGTAAGCACTAAGTAAATATGTGAGTACAGAAAATTGTGGTGGGAGTTCCTCCCCAGATATTTTAAGATAAGGTACCCTAGTAAAAATAATATGTTCTGAAAACCAGCATGAACTGGGGTTGCCACAAAGAAGGAATATTTAGAAATGTTGATTTTACCTAACCCAATATTTACAATTAGGTCTTTCTGGAATCTGAATTAACTTTTCAGATCCCAACAGAGCTTCTAATAGTAAAATGTTAATAAGTGAAATATCCTCTTTGCAGATAGTGCCAAGAAATAGAGTCAATATGTGACTGTTGAAAATGACATGATAGAATGATTAATATTTCTTATTACTGATGGTAAAAGTATGTACTCTCTCACTGGTAAAGCGATTTTAGGATATGAGAAATTTGTCTTACTAAATATAAACCTAAGCTTGACAATAATAATTTTAAATAGTATATTTTTAAAAAATCAACGAAAACATTTTCCTTTACAGTCAATAATGTCATACTTTCACATTTTACTTTGTTAATGTTTGTAGCACAATTAAATCATTTGCAGGTGGTGTTGCTGGGCTAGATTTTGAGAACTTCACCCCTCTATTATAAATAACCATTAGAGTGAACTGTCCTTAACTACATTTTGTAGTAAGGACCAAGTGAGGTTCATGGAATACATTTAATAATTTTATATTTATTTTGGTCACTGATCCTGGTTTTCCTTCGTTATTTTGCAATTCAGTATGTGAAAATTGCTATTGTATAATTTTGAGGAAATCATCCATTAGATCGTATTTTCCAAACTTCTTAGTTTATAGTAATCTTTTATTTTAAATCTTTGATATGTGTTTTAGATGTTGGTATTTAAACTCTTGCTAGAATTCTTCTTTCTTGATGACAAGTAATAAAAGTGCATGCATGTATGTGTGTTACATATATAATTTATATAGTGTATATGTTTTACATATTATATTTTATGTTACATATTATATATGTTTACACACACATACATACATATATAATATACCACTGTTATTTAGGGGCCAGCAAACCCCTGTCCATGGGAGGTCAAATATAGATAGATTTTTTTTTTTAATTTTTAATGTTTTATTTATTTCTGAGAAAGAGAGCATGAGCAAAGGAGTGTCAGAGAGAGAGGGAGATACAGAATCTGAAACAGGCTCAAGGCTCTGGGCTAGCTGTCAGCACAGAGCCCGACATGGGGCTCGAACCCATGAACCATGAGATCATGACGTGAGCCAAAGTCGGATGGTTAACTGACTGAGCCACCCAGGCACCCTTATACAATTTTAGTGGAATCTAGCCATGCCCATTCATTTACATTTTACCTGTGATTGCTTTTGTGCTAAAGCAACAGAGACCTATATAACCTGGAAAGCCTAAATTATTTCCTATCTGATATTTTACAGAAAATGTTTAGATGTTTAGTGACCCAATATTTTAAAGATCAGAACACTGAATCTCAGAGAAGTTCAGGAATTTGCCCAAGTTCACCCTACTATGTAAGTGACAGAGCTGAAATTTAGATGCAGTCTCCCAGATTCTAGGGCTCCTGCTTGTAATTTCCACATCATAATACCTCATTATATGATAGGACAATTATTACCCTCCTACCCTTATCAGTGGTCACAGTTTTTATTTTCCAGAATATTGAGTATTTAATTTTATTTTCACTTTTTATAAGTCAAATATTCAGTCAATGCAACTGATATTTGCCTATCTGGGCAATTTTTTAGTTAGTTGCTACATGAAGTGTTAACAAAATCTCCTAGGTTTGCCATAATAAAAGAAGACTGCTAAGGTGATTGGTAATAGCAGGAACCAAAGTATATGATGGATCTGTCATACATATATTTCCAAAGTATGGCATCAGCTAGAGTTTTAATGAAGTGCACAATGGAAAAATGAATACACAAAATGCTCTCAGATAAAGTTGAATCTTACATGGAAAAATCAAGATTCCATTTTGCCAAAAACACTCTCCCTATAAGACATTTCTTGTGGTTTCCAGAGGCTAATTTTAAAAGACACTGCCCTATAGGGGCACATGAGTGGCTCAGTCAGTTGAGCAAAGGACTCTTGATTTCAGCTCAGGTCATGATCTCAGGGTTGTGGAGTCCAGCTCCACGTAGGTCTCCATACTGAGTGTGGAGCCTGGTTGAAATTCTCTCTCCCTCTCCCTCCTTTTCTGCCCCTCTCCCCTGTTCATACTCTCTCTCTAAAAAGTAAAAATAAATAAAATACACCATCTACAGATCTACATATCTGTTCAGTGATGGGTACATGTTGGTATAGATGTCCATGGCATGATAAGGGAGTAAAACAGTTGCATAAGCATACACATAATGTGTTCCAATATTTATAGGAAAATAAACTACCCCATACCAGACATTATAGTGGAATCTTTCCTTCTCTCCTCCCTCCCTTCTTTCCTCCTTCCCTCTTGGCCTCTGTCTACCCTGCCCCCAACCTGCATTTCTTTGCACATGACAAATATATTTGAATAAAATCCATAAAATAGATACTGGGGTATATATTAAAATGGGATGTGAAAAGAAAGCCATGTAATGGGAGATTATTAAATGTTGCATTATAAACCACTACTGCATTTCAATGCTTAAGCTATGAAATATTTTTATGTAAAAACATAAAAAGAAAAATAAAATTTTCTAAATCACTTTCTATGGGATATTGGCAAGCCTTTCAGCCTCTACAAATCCTAATGTTCCCCAGCCATGGAAATGTGATGGGTAGTACCTAGTCTTCTCTCCGTGATTATGGTAATGCTAAGGGTGTTTTTGAAGTTTTGTTTCCCAACTGTATTCTCTGTTTGTTCCAAAATATATTTGTTTTACTTTGCTTGAAAGTTTTTTCAGATGTCTGATAAACGTTGATTATCAGCTCATAATTAAGGATAACGGAATAAAATGTTGTTTGGAAGTTCTGAGTGTGTGAGTATCATTGGTTGACATTGATTTTATTGTAAAATTATCTGAATGGTATGTTTGTTATTAAAGAATGCCACATGCTTATGTCTTTATATCATTCTTCTTTACTCAAATTTCATTGAGATGACTTTTCTTATCTCCTTTCTGGATGGTAAAGGTCTGGCTTGCTGCCAGAAATTTGGGAGAAACACTAGGGATGAAGGAAGGAGAGCCAGGAATTGTCAGCATTTGATATGCACATGGTTCATGGTCTTTTAACATCCCTGTTTTTTAGTACACATACCCACAACTGTGCCTGGTATTTCCAGAGAGTAAACCTCTAGCTATCTGCTGGAGTGGGACCAAGACCATTCTTTAGGTACATAGACTGGATAAGGGATTTAGAAATATGAATGTTCTTCAACGGGTTTTAACCTTTCTCCTTATTTTAGCATCTCCCTTTCATGCCCAGTAAGTACCTAGTACTGATATTTCCTGAATCTGTAAGGATTCTGTAATGTGAATCTGGTTGTTCTTACTCTTCCTAAGGCCTGCTTGAAATTCAGCTTTCTTAGTTCTAAGCCAATTATCACTGGTTCATTTGCTTTCCAACTTCTAAAATGTTGTTGCTGTTTTATTCACTCCTGTTCTCTCTGTCCTTGTGGATTCGAGTGGAGTTTTCAGGGGAAGTGAAATTAGATGTGTATATTCAATCTACCATCTTATTATCTTATGCCTCTGGAGTAAAGCACCTAGGGACTTTAGACGTTTAGGAAACCAAGAGAAGTCTTCATGGCAGGGATTCAAATACATAAACTACATTTAATTTGGAAATGAGATACATCTGAATTCTTTAAGGAATTAAATCAAAATATATATGCAATGAAAGAAAATAGTTTTTTATTGCTCCCAGATTGTCATTTAGCCTTTAATGAAATTGTGAAGGCTAAAAACATTTATTTTACACAGACTCTGTTCTTCAGATATTCAAGTAAGGAGCTTTGCCTCCAATTTATTAGGTTTATAAAATGATTTTAAAAACCTTTATTCTCCCTTCTGGCAATAGGCTTGTCACTTCAAACAATTCCAAGTGAGGCAGGTATGATGATAACTTGGTCCTAATGGCATATTTTGGAATAATTTGAGATTATTAGCATTGTTTGAAATCAAGAGAAAAACAAAGTTAAAGGAGCCTGGCTGGACAGTATGACTGAACAGAGCAACCGGCACAGATGTATAGTATCAAAAGAAATTATGTTCTGTGGAATGAAATGACATGGGAAAACACATTATGACCTATAAAGGAATAATGACAGTGTTTTAGCTACCAGTGTACTTATTCTGTCCAGTAAGTCGCTGCTGTTTGAATGATGGTAGTATTTAAGTATCAAAATGATATTTCAACCTCTCAAATGCTCAAATTAATGAAATACATTTAAGATAACGGCAGAAACGCATAAAATTACTTGCCAGAATGGGTTGTCTATCCCTAAGGTTCATAAAACATGTGTATGTAAACTATGTAAAAAGCAGCCCTTTGGAAGGAATAGAAATAATTTTAAAATAGGAGCTAAAATTATAGTTCCTAATCTGAAGGAGCTTAAAATATATGTCAGGTCCTGGAGAGACAGCCAAAGGAGAATGTGAGAGGGAAAAAAAAAATAGATAGTGGATCAATTTATAAATGAGGTCTAAGTTGACCTTTTTTGCAATTGTATTTATTCATATAACTAACATTTCATAAGTATCTTGTTCATGCCAGCATCTGTGCTTGGTGCCTGGATATAGACATGAAAAATAATGGTCACTACTGTCTACTGAATGCAGATTATGCAACAGGATTTGTGGTAGGCAGACTATTACTATGCCCTTTCTTATTTATTCCTCCAAGAACTTTCAGTAGCAGTCACTATTATCCCTAGAAACTTTTCTAATGTTTATCAGTTAAGGTCTCCATGAGAAACAGAGAATCTGTTCAAATTAGGGTCATTTGTGGAGCAGGGTAGGTTTTTATGAAGAAACTATAATTATCCAGGTGTGGGTTTGAGAGAAAAGAAACTTGAAGGATACTGCAGGAACCTCAATTAGTAGTGGTAAAACTGTCACCACTTCTAGTGTGAAAGGACCTGGAAGGGGCGGGGGCAGAATTATGTAAAGCTGGACTCGTTGAGAGCAGCAGAACCATTACGTCTAGGGATACAACCAGTCTGGCATTACCCATGTAATAGATCTCACTCTCCCTCAAATCTTTTCCTTGGGGTCTTCCATTGACTAAACCCATCCCAAACCAAATGAGCCCATTTATGTATTTCATAACAATCAGCCTGCCAGGCAGAAAATAGGATGGAAGACGATAGAGAATGGGTGTGGAGGGAGCTACTCATCCAGCACATAAAACCACACAGTAAGAGACCAGTTGGAACCAGGCATAAATGGTTCCAGTGTTCATGGGTTTTTCACAAAGCATTTCAATGTTACACAGTTATGCCTTGATAAGATGATAGTTTGGTAGGAGAGAGATTCTTGTCAATAACTACAATACTTCTACAAATGAAGTGAGCATTTAAGAAGATCAATTAGTGATTTTGAACCATGTCTACTTCTAGCTTATAAATTTCCAAAGGCTTAGGTCTTGCTATGACCCTAAAATTTACCAGGATCCTACAGTCTACTTTAGTTTGGCTCCTAGGGGCACTATGATGAATTAGACATCTCAAGGATCTCAATATCAAGTGTGAGATTTTATATATAAAATGTATATTTTACACACACACATGCACCTAACTATAACGCAAGTGTCCAGGTCTCTAGAAATTTAAAGACCCTGTGGTATTGCAGACAAGGAAACTTAGAATATTAGTAAAGGTTGGAGGAATTAGGAAAGATTTTATAGAAGTGGCATTAAAATAGGAATAGGAGAATCAGGGAAGTACTCAAGGCTAACTAGATCTGAAATTGTAGATACTCTCAGGGAAATGTAAACTCCCAGGGCATGCCTCACCTATATTTTACCTCACAAGTCTGGGACCACGGTCTGATATCCAAGAACTTGCTCTATAGGGTGTCACAGATGGAAGAATTCTGAGAATTGACTGCATTCGGCCTCATCTAAGGTAAAGCAAAATTTGAGTGGGGGCTTTTATTGTTTTTGGCAACATTTGCTCATCTTTAATTGAAATCATTTGTAAGCTTTTCTTCCAGCAAAGACGATATGTCATCAAGAAGTTTTTGTTCCTCAAAACACATCTTAGTGAACTTTGTGGAACTAAAATGAAAGTGGGAGTGAAATGCAATCCTCATTCAAGGCAGAGTGTAATCTTTATTACAAATTTCATTATTCATAAAAAAAACCTCACTTTAATTGTTCTTCAATATGCTCTTGGAACTTAGCCAGAATGTGAGATTTTAATACAGATATTAACACCACTTCTTATAAATCACAAGAAAAAGGAATTCTGCTTTTGACCTCTGAGACTTTGGCAAACCTTTTAGCATCTCTTAATTATGGTAGAGCAAATCTGAAAGCATATAAGCACAATTAATGCTAAAAATTCCAAGATCTGTCACTCATTGAATACTTCATTTAATTGTTCTCTGGGAATAGATTTTTCACTAATGAGAGTATATCTCTCCCAATCCTTTCCAATGATGGCTGTAGTTGACAGTAGCAAAAACCAATCTGCAGCCTTGGCAATAAGGAAATATGAAAACTGGAAATTCACTGAAAGCATTTTAAAAATAAAATCAAATTATTTCTCATATACCTTTCGAGTTGGGCATACGTTTTAAGATGACTATTTTAACTCTTAACCACCTATTGTTAAGTACACTGAACTTAAGAAAGGAAGTGATTGTTACCAATGTCCTCTTGGTTGTTTGGTTGCCTTTTATTTCCAGACTTTAACACAATGATCTGTCCAACCGTACAGGTTTATCATTACACACCCAGCTTCAAGTCTTCCTCCTCTAGCAAATCTAGTCTGCCACCTCCATACAAAAATGTGTTAATTCCACATGATAAATACACTTTAAAATCAGCCCCTCATTGCCTTTCCCTCTGTTAGTGCTCTAGTTCAAGCTACCATCCTCTTTCTATATAGTTTAAAATTTTCTATTTCAGTATAGTTGACACAATGATACATTAGCTTCAAGCCTACAGCATAGTGATTCAACTTCTCGTGTTTTGCTATGTTCATCACAAGTGTAGCTACCATCTGTCACCATAAAATGCTGCTACTACAACATCATTGACTATATGCCCTATTCTGTACCTTTCATCCCTATGACTTATTTATTTCACAATTGGAAGCGTGTATCTCCCTTTCCCCTTCACCCATTTTGCCCATCCTCCACTCCCTCACCTCCAGCAGCCATCAGTTTGCTTTCTGTATTTATAGTTCTGATTCTGATTTTTGTTTGTTTGTTTTTTAGGTTTCACATATGAGTGAAATCATATGATATTTGTCTTTTTCAGTCTTCATTATTTCATTTTGCACAATAAGCTTCAGGTCCATCCATGTTGTTGCAAATGGCAAGGTCTCATCCTTTTTTATGGCTCAATAATATTCTAGTGTGTGTGTATGTATGTGTGTGGATGGATGCACACACCCCACATCTTCTTTATCCATTCATCTATAGATGGATACTTGGATTGCTTCCATATCTTGGCTATTGTAAATAATGCTGCAATAAACATAGGAGTGCATATATCTTTTCAAACCAGCATTTTCATTTTCTTTGTGTAAATACTTAGTAGTAGAATTACTGTATCATATGGTGTTTCTATTTTTAATCTTTTGAGGGACATCTGTACTTTTTCCACAATGGCTGCACCAATTTAAATTCCTACCAACAGTTCACAAGGATTTCTTTTTCTTTACATTCTTGCCAACATTTATTTCTTGTCTTCATGATTCTATCCAGGTGTAAGGTGATACCTCATTGTGGTTTTGATCTGCATTTCCCTGATGATGAGTGATGTTGAGCATCTTTTCATGTATCAGTTGGCCATCTGCATGTCTCCTAGGCAAGGGAAACAAAAGCAAAAATAAGCTTTTTGGACTACACCAAAATAAACAGCTTTTGCACAGCACCACAAAATGAAAAGGCAGCCTACTGAATGCAAGAAGATATCTGCAAATGATATATCTGATAAAGGGGTTCATATCCAAAGTATATAACGAACTTAAACAACTCAACACCAAAGAAAACACCCCAGAAACGATCTGCCTAAATCATGGGGCAGAAAACCTGACTTTCGCCAAAAGAAGACATACAGATGGTCTTTTCATAGAGTTTCAATGGATTCCTTTCAGTTACCAGGAAGAGTGAAAAATTTTAAAATAAAACACAAAGGTCTTATTAACTATCCAAGCTTCTTTGGCCACTCACCATCCAATACGGTTGTGCTGTTAGACTTAAATGTCTCTTTGACAACATGTGGTTCTTTCTTTTCTCTAAAATAACAGCTGCACACACTGTGAAAACATATTGTTCCCTCTACTGAATATTTGTTCCATCTTTTGAGATGCTGCTTACATTTCATTTCTTCTGCAAAACCTTTTCTACCAGGCAGGACAATGAAGCCCTACTTCCTCTGTGTTTTCAGCATCATGCACAAAATTGTACCATAAGCCTTTTCTTTTGTTGCAATATCCTTGAAAGCAGGGGACATTTATTACTCAGCTTTGTAATTTTTTATGGCTATTTATTCATTTTCAGAGAGAGAAAGAGAGAGAATCCCAAGCAGGCTCCGCTCACAACGTAGACACTATGGGGCTCCACCTTACAAACTGTGAGATCTTGACCTGAGCCTAAATCAAACGTCACTCAACTAACTGAGCCACCCAGGCACACCTCAGCTTTGTATTTTTCATGTTTACAACCATGGCTGGAATATAATAGAAGCTTTCATTATTTAGACAATGAGGTTTTTAAAAATTTTTTCAATGTTTATTTTTGAGAGAGAGCATGAATGGGGGAGTAGCAGAGAGAGAGGGAGACACAGAATCCAAAGCAGGCTCCAGGCTGCGAACTGTCAACACAGAGCCTGATGCAGGGCTTGAACTCACAAACTGTGAGAGCATGACCTGAACTGAAGTCGGATGCTTAACCAACTGAGCCACCCAGGCGCCCCTAGAGAATGAGTTTTTTTAATGAATTAATCACAATCAAGGTATGGTTATAAATAAAGGTCAGCTTATATGGATATTTTGAGTAGTAGAGACTTCCACGAAGAGATAGCTTTGTATTGTCATTTTAATTGGTATTATAAGGTCTGGCACAAATGGATTAGTAGTGAGCCGATGAGTTTGGGCTTCAGGTTGTAACTTTGGAAACATCCCTGCATTTAACACTGTTTTTCATAAATAGCTGCCAAATGACACTAGCCAATGGAGTAATAGAATAAATGTTTTCCCAGTAAGATGAATTTTTGTGTGGCAACGAATTTCAAATTTACTATGTTATTCCATACTCCACCTTTAGCTAATGTAAGAAAGATTTGGGGAGTCTTTTCTGGGATCACTTGAGCCTGCTTGTCTCAGTCTTTCCACCCGAGGACTGTTAAGGGTGAACAACTCCATGGTCAAGGTGTGCCTTCTGACCTTTAAAGCATTTCTCTGTTATAATGTGCTGGGAGTTGGGGAAGGGCAATATTTGAGAATCAGAATTAGTTGTAGGTGTTGCTATCTGTACGTAATAATTCTTGAATACATTTTCCCATGAATGGATTCTGTGTCAAATTTCAAATTCAAGTTTCCTAGATCTATTAAGCCATGTTGAGATTCCCACTTGCAGGTTTTTTCCTCAAATATGTCTGAATAGAAAGGGCTGAATGCAGTTTTCTTCAAAATTTGCATATTCACTTATCGCTGGAGCATGATGAAGTCATTCATTCACTAACCCACCGGTTTGTTTAATAAATAACTCGAGCCTTTACAATATATTAGATACTGGGCCTGCACTGGATACACAGTAATGTACGGGACTATTAGGGTCTGTCCCTGCCACCATAGAGTTTATATCCTATTGGGAAAACCACTACGTATTTATTAGGCATCCATTGTGAGCCCAGACTCTTCTTAGCAATCAGGGTAATTAAAAAAACATGACTCTCGGGGCGCCTGGGTGGCTTAGTTGGTTAAGCGTCCGGCTTTCGCTTAGGTCATGATCTCACGGTTCGTGGGTTTGAGCCCCGCGTCGGGGTCTGTGTTGACTGCCAGCTCAGAGCCTGGAGCCTATTTCAGTGTCTCTGTCTCCCTCTCTCTCTGACCCTCCCCTGCTCACGCTGTCTCTCTCTCTCTCTCCTAGAAATAAATAAAAATATATATATATAAAAAGAGGGATTTACATGGCAGTACATGTTTTACTTCTCCAGATGATACTTTGAGTTTCAATTTGACTCTATCAAGAATTCTTCTGTAAAAAAACAAACTATAAATGGGGGCCTAGGAGTGAAATGTTGGCCTACTGGAGGTCAACAATGTAATACCCATTTCCTAATACATGAACCCTGAGGAAGTTTCCCCAGCCTATGAAAATCTTCTATTTTGAGATCAGAATAGAAATCACGAGGATAGTAAGTTGGTGCCATTTGCCTTTATGTTCTTACTTTTTTGTTCTTCCTTCCTTCCTCCCTCCCTCCCTTCCTCCCTTCCTTCCTCCCTCCCTTTCTTTCTCTCTTTCTCTCTTTCTTTCTTTCTTTCTTTCTTTCTTTCTTTCTTTCTTTCTTTCTTTCTTTCTTTCTCTCTCTCTCTCTCTCTCTCTCTCTCTCTCTCTCTCCCTCTCTCCTCTCTCTCTCTCTTTCTGCAAGAACCCATAAATATGTTTCTCACTTTAATTTCTAGTGATTGAGGTTAAAAAGTGCTTAAGTTTCAACTGTGAACAGATTTTGGACAATTGAAATAGATTGCCTGTAAATTAGTAAGGTTGTTAATAGAAAGTAATCCAAATAGGGTAGATACGAGTAACCTTACTCGATTTTCTTTTGGAAGCTTACAATGAAATAGGTATCTGTGAAACTTGCAGCATTTCTGAATTCTAGGGCAGGCCCATTCCAGTCTCATAGTTTGCACGTGTAAAATGTCACTCTAAAGATAATAACCAGATTTCTTTTGTGTAAAGAGTCTTCCTCTGTCAATAATTTGTCCCCTGATAGTGCCAAATATTTGCAAAGGGAAAATACTAGGGGTCTACATATTTAACCAGAACTGTGGTGTTCACACATTTGGTGCAGCTTCACTCTTCTAGAAAACAGCATATACTTCTTCCCAGTTTCCAATACCCTTGGCTCTGATTGGCTTTTGACCCAGAGGAGTTTGGGGAAGCTGGCTAGCCTTTTCCTGTTCTGTGGACCCCACCATGTGCTTGCCCCTCCCAGGATTTCCAGGCCTTTAATCATTTGTCTTTGTAACCTTGAGTAGGACATAGTCATCGGCAAGGGGGACTATCTTAATATCTTCCAAATAACTTTTCCATTGACTTCATGATATACCTGTTTTGGCTAAGTAGAAAGTCAAGATGTTGTCAATTTGACAAACAAAACTAAATTTTGCTTCAGTTTGGATAATGTCAGTGAATAACGAATTGCTTTCTTTTGCCTTTCAAGTGCCTTATACAAAACAAAAAGCGATTTGTTTTTGTAACACTTAGAATCTAAATAGAATGGCAATATCTTCTTTAGCATATAAATATCATGACTGTTAAATTGAAATGCTTTATGAGGGAATGTCTTTCACTTCATTCATTTATGAAAAAGGTTTTCTTTTATTTTTACTTCTATTTCTAGCATTAATTTGGGTTTAGGGTTAGGGAAATAAAATTCTCTTAACTTGTCAACTTCATAAGCACTTATCAAGAAATGGCATTATCCAGAATTTATAGATCTATATAGCCTATGAAACCTTTCCAAAGAGGAACAAGGGCTTTTCTAAATAAAAAGAGCACTTTAATTATGAGAACATTGCATTGATTTTAACAACTAAAAAATGTTAATGCTCAATTGAAAATGTTAGCAAGGTAATTTTTATCGTTTAGCTTTGTTATAAAAATTTTCATCTAGCAATTAAAATTGGCAGCAACAAAGCGTTTGAAAGGAAAGGGTTTATGTATTTTTATAAATGATACATGGTTATGGCTGTACTGGAGACTATAAAATTACTCTAATAAAAGATCACAGTTGTGATCATGGAAATATTGGACCCCCTCATTTTACTTAATTTCTTTTAATTTAAAATAAAATGAATTTATCCAGGAATATACAGCGATCCAGAAACAATTTTTATTAGCAGTTACATATGAAAGCAATCAGGAATTTTGTCTTATCACCTGTAATGTTTAGTGATGGAAGAAACATTCTTTTAGAGAATAATGAAATCATACCAAGATCCTATAGCATAGAGAAGAATGGGTCTGAGGTAAGCTACATCCTTCACTCATATACTTGTAAGAAGATTGCACACAACTTGACATGTATGACAAATGAGTGCTTTGGTTCCAAAACACGTTGATGAAGAAAAATCAAAGAGATTATGTAGGAAGCCTAGAGAGCTTTCTGAAGAGGTGAAAATGTTGCTTGTATCTTTAAAAATAAAGGACAGAAGACCCTGAAAATGTCAGATTTTTTCCAATTTGTTTGTATCTCTGAAAATGTACCTGGAAAATTACTAGTGTGCTTCCATGGTTAATTATCAGGCCCTGAATGAGGTTCCCAGAAACACTCAGACATGATCACACAGTACCTCAGCCTCTTTCATGTTCTGGACTAAACAAACATCATTACCTATCACAAAGTGGAACTCTCTAATGTTCAGTGTGAACATGTATAAATATCAGGATTTTGAAGTTATAAAGAATGTGAAAGTCTTTTGACAGACCTCGTTTTGAACATGAAGAAACTGCTCAGAGAATTGAAAATGGTTAAGTCAGGGCTCCCCAGTCAGTTAGAGTCAAATCTGGAGGTGATCTAGGTTTACTGACTCCCCAAACTGGGGTCTTGCCAAGAGCATTTGGGCTGCTTCAGATGGTGCTGTGTAGCTAGTGTTTCCCAGATGCTTGCTGCAGTGCTCTTGGTTCTCTTGGTCAGATTTCAGTCTTCTACCTGGTAAGATACATAACATTTCTCATCATGCAGTTAGCAAACAGTGGTCCACAGCCTGACTGTGAATCCATAATATTGCTTATGTACAGAGACTAATATTGGCATCAAGAAATACTTTTCCCATAATCATGCATAGTGTTAACCCATTCAATTTGGCTTGACATAGAACAATTTTCTTAGCACCATTTCCCATGGCCTTCACTTACCCTACGCTCCAGACATGTTGGCCAACTTAACAGTTCTAAGGCTTGCCATGCACTTTCATGCCACTTTGACATTGTTCGCTAGCGTTTCCTAAGCCTGGAATGTCTCCTCCACAATTACTTTTTTGTCTTTTGAAATCCTCCTCACTAAAAATAACAACATAACCCAGCAACACAATGTACAAAAAATATGAATAGTCCATTTATAGGAGATGCAACTTGTCATTAAACACATAAAAGCACTCAACCTCATTAATACAAAAGTGCAAATTAGAATGAAATGCCATTTTTCATCTTTGAGATTAGCAAAAATATGCTTGTTAAAAAGCTCTGTTAATGAAAATATGGGGGAATAAGTAACCTCATGAAAGTGCTGGGAAGAGTGTATATTTATGCATCCTTTCTGGGTGAGCAATTTGTATTATCTATCATCATGAAAAGTGCATGGACTATTTAAATCCAGCAGAGACAATTCTAGAACTCCAAAAGAAATATTCCCATGTATGTTAAAGGGTTGTGCATGAATATAGATGTGTGCGTTCATACAGATACTATGTATGTGTGCATGTGCCTTATGTCTATGTGTGCTAACTATATAGAAGGCAATTCACCTTTGGGTCATAATAACAATTCCTTGCACTTGGGTGGTACCTTGGAGTATCCAAATACATTCTTCATTTTCTCATTGGAAACTCAGGGGTTGGTGTTCTCCAAGACACTTTTAAAGACTCTATTTAAAGGAAATTTTATATTACATTCATGAGAAACTGTTTAAGAAAAGGGAGCTGGTTAGAAGGACCCAAAACAGTGCATGTACAACCAGCTTTATAACTCTCCTCATGGGTAGGGTGACAGTGGCTGGAGAAGGATGGGCTAAAGGAAAAGGTCTGTGGATGAACAAAACAGAAAATGGGCCAGAGCAGTACCTTGGAGTCAAACCCTCCTTTGCCAGACATTTTCTTTAATTCATGAAGAAATTCCCATCTACCCGTTTGGTTTTGGAAAGGATTACCCAATGTACACTTCCTCAGACCCCACGAGCTAAACATCTGTGAAGAAAGCAGTGCTCCTTCCAAAAGCAGTAGGGTCTGTATTTATTCTGAATAATTCTATACATTAATTGTGTAATTGTGTTCTTTAATCTCATTACATTTCATTTTTATTAAATTTTTTTTACAGCCTTAAAATGCTGTTTTATTTTCTTTACAAAAATGAGTTATAATTTACATATAACATTAGGTTCAGGAGTACAATGTAATGATTTGGTATTTGTAAACATTGAGAAAAAATCACAACAGTTAACTCTAGTTAACATTTGTCACCATACATGGTTAACTTTTTTTTGCTTTCATAGTTTATTGTCAAGTTGGTTTCCATATAACACCCAGTGCTCATCCCCATAAGTGCCCTCCCCCATGCCTATCACCCCCCTTCCCTTCTACCCCACCTCCATCAGCCTTCAGTTTGTTCTCAGTATTCAAGAGTCTCTCATGGTTTGCTTCCCTCTATCTCCCCAACTATTTTTCCCCTTCTTCTCCTTCATGGTCCTCCATTAAGTTCCTCCTAATTCACCAATAACTGAAAACATATATATCTGTCCTTCTCTGCCTGACTTATTTTGCTCAGCATAACACCTTCAAGTTCCATCCACGTTGCTACACATGGCCTGATTTCATTCTTTCTCATTGCCATGTAGTATTCCATTGTATATAAACCACATCTTTTTTTTTTTTACAAATAGTTTATTTGTAAAAATAACTATTGTTAAGTTGGTTTCCATATAACATCCAGTGCTCATCGTCATCTTCATGATCCATTCGTCAGTTGATGTACATTTAGGCTCTTTCCATGATTTGGCTATTATTGAAAGTGCTGCTGTGAACATTGGGGTACATGTGCCCCTATACATCAGCACTACTATATCCCTTGGGTAAATTCCTAGCAGTGCTATTGCTGGGCCTTAGGGGAGTTCTATTGTTAATTTTTTGAGGAACTTCCACACTGATTTGCAGAGGGGCTACACCAGTTTACACTCCCACCAACAGAGTAGGAGGGTGCCTGTTTCTCCACATCCTCGCCAGCATCTAGAGTCTCCTGATTTGTTCATTTTAGCAACTCTGACCGGCATGAGGTGGTATATCAGTGTGGTTTTGATTTGTATTTCCCTGAGGAGGAGGGACGCTGAGCATCAATTCATGTGTCTGTTGGCCATCTGGTTGTCCTCTTTGGAGAAGTGTCTGTTCATATCTTCTGCCAATTTCTTCACTGAGTTGTTTGTTTTTCAGGTGTGGAGTTTGGTGAGTTCCTTATAGATTCTGGAAACTAGCACTTTATCGGATATGTCATTTGCAACTATCTTTTCCCATTCTGTTGGTTGCCTATTAGTTTTATGGATCATTTCCTTTGCCGTGCAGAAGCTTTTTATCTTGATGAGGTCCCAGTAGTTCATTTTTGCTCTTGATTCCCTTGCCTTTGGGGATGTGTCAAATAAGAAATGGCTGCGCTTGAGGTCAAGGAGGTTGTTTCCTGCTTTCTCCTCTAGGGTTTTGATGGTTTCCTGTCTCACATTCAGGTCCTTTATCCATTTTGAGTTTATTTTTGTGTATGGTGTGAGAAAATGATCTAGTTTCATTCTTCTGCATGTTGCTGTCCAGTTCTTCCAGCACCATCTGTTAAAGAGGCTGTCTTTTTTCCATTGGATACTCTTTCCCTCTTTGTCAAAGATTAGTTGGCCATACATTTGTGGGTCCAATTGTGAGTTCTCAATTCTATTCCATTGGTCTATGTGTCTGTTTTTGTGCCAATACCATACTGCCTTGATGATGACAGCTTTGTAGTAGAGGCTAAAGTCTGGGATGGTGATGCCTCCCGTTTTGGTTTTCTTCTTCAATATTACTTTGGCTATTCGGAGTCTTTTGTGGTTCCATACAAATTCTAGGATAGTTTGTTCTAGTTTGAGAAGATTGCCGGTGAAATTTTTATCGAGATTGTGTTGAATGTGTAGATTGCTTTGGGTAGTAATGACATTTTAACTATATTTATTCTTCTGACCCATGAGCATGGAATGTTTTTCCACTTCTTTGTGTCTTCTTCAATTTCCTTCATAAGTTTTCTATAGTTTTCATCATACAGATCTCTTGTATCCTTGGTTAGGTTTATTGTGAGGTATTTTATGGTTTTTTGTGCACTTGTGAATGGGATCAGTTTCTTGATTTCTCTTTCTGTTGCTTCATTGTTGGTGTATAAAAATGCAACCGATTTCTGTACATTGATTTTTTACCCTGCAACTTGGCTGAATTCTTGGATCAGTTCTAGTAGGCTTCTGGTGGAGTCTGTCGGGTTTTCTATGTAGAGTATCATGTCATCTGCGAAGAGTGAAAGTTTGACTTCCTCTTTGCCAATTCTGATGCCTTTGACTTCCTTTTGTTGTCTGATGGCTGATGCTAGGACTTCCAGCACTATGTTAAACAGCAGTGGTGAGAGTGGACATCCCTGTTGTGTTCCTGATCTCAGGGGGAAAGCTCTCAGTTTTTCCCCGTTGAGGATGATGTTAGCTGAAGGCTTGTCATAGATGGCTTTGATGATGTTTATGTAGGTTCCTTGTATCCCAACTTTCTCTAGAATCTTTATTAAGAAGGGATGCTGTATTTTGTCCGATGCTTTTTCTGCATCTATCGAAAGGATCATATGGTTTTTATATTTTCTTTTGTTGATGTGATGTATCACAATGATTGATTTGCGAATGTTGAACCAGCCCTGTAACCCAGGAATGAATCCCACTTGATCTTGGTGGATAATTCTTATGTGCTGTTGGATTCGATTTGCAAGGATCTTGTTGAGGATTTTTGCATCCGTATTCAACAAGGATATTAGCCTGTAGTTCTCTCTTTTTGCTGGGTCTCTTTGTGGCTTGGGAATCAGAGTGATGCTGGCTTCATAAAATGAGTGAGGAAGTTTTCCTTCAATTTCTATTTTTTGGAATAGGTTGAGAAGAATGGGTATTAACTCTGATTTAAATGTCTGGTAGAATTCCCCAGGGAAGCCATCAGGTCCAGGGCTCTTATTTGTTGGGAGATTTTTGATAACTGATTCGATTTCTTCACTACTTATGGGTCTGTTCAGATTTTCTATCTCTTCCCATTTGAATTTTGGTAGTGCGTGTGTGTTTAAAAATCTCTTCATTTCTTCTAAGTTGTCCACTTTTGTGGAATATAATTTTTCATAGTATTCCCTGATAATTGCTTGTATTTCTGAGGGATTGGTTGTAATAAATCCATTTTCATTCATGATTTTGTCTATTTGGGTGCTCTTTCTTTTCATTTTGAGAAGCCTGGCTAGAGGTTTGTCAATTTTGTTTATTTTTTTTAAAAAACCAACTCTTGATTTCATTGATCTGTTCTACTGGTTTTTTTTTGGATTATATATTATTTATTTCTCCCATGATTTTTATTATTTCTCTTCATCTACTGGGATTGGGGTGCTCCTCTTGCTCCTTCTAGTTCCTTTAGGGGCGCTGTTACATTTTGTACTTGCGCTTTTTCTAATTTCTTGAAATAGGCCTGGAGTGCAATGTACTTTCCTCTTAGGACTGCCTTCGCCACATCCCATAGATTTTGGATTGTTGTGTTTGCATTTTCATTTGTTTCCATATATTTTTTAATTTCTTCTCTAGTTGCCTGAATGGACCATTTGTTCTTTAGCAGGGTGTTCTTTAACCTCCATGTTTTTGGAGGTTTTCCAGACTTTTTCCTGTGGTTGATTTCAAGTTTCAAAGCACTGTGATCTGAAAGTGTGCATGGTATGATCTCAATTCTTTTATATTTATTGAGGGCTGCTTTATGTCCCAGTATGTGATCTATCTTGGAGAATGTGCCATGTGCACTTGAGAAGAAAGTGAATTCCATGGCCTCAGGATGTAGAGTTCTGAATATATCTGTCAAATCCATCTGGTCCAATGTGTCATTCAAGTCCATTGTTTCTTTGTGATTTTCTGTCTAGTTGATCTATCCAATGCTGTAAGTGGAGTATTAAAGTCCCCTACTATTAGCACATTCTTATCCATAAGATTGTTTCTGTTTGTGTTGTTTTATGTATTTGGTGCTTCCATATTCAGTGCGTAGACATTTATTTGTTAGCTCTTCCTGATGGATAGACCCTGTAATTATTATATAATGCCCTTCTTCATCCCTTTGTTACTGTCTTTATTTAAAGTCCAGTTTGTCTGATATAAGTATGGCTACTCCAGCTTTCTTTTGACTTCCAGTAGCATGATAGATATTTCTCCATCCCCTTACTTTCAATCTGAAGGTGTCCTCAGATCTAAAATGAGTCTCTTGTAGAGAGCAAATAGATGGATTTTGTTTTTTTATCCATTCTGCTACCCTATGTCTTTTGATTGGAGCATTTAGTCCATTTACATTCAGTGTTATTATTGAAAAATATGGGTTTAGAGTCATTGTGTTCTTTGTAGGATTCATGCTTGTGGTGGTGTCTCTGGTACCTTGTGTTCCTTGCAACATTTCCCTCATAGAGTCCCCCTCAGGATTTCTTGTAGGGCTGGTTTAGTGGTGATGAATTCTTTCAATTTTTGTTTATTTGGGAAGATGTTTATCTCTCCTTCTATTCTGAATGACAGGCTTGCTGGATAGAGGATTCCTGGCTGCATATTTTTTCTGTTCATCACATTGAAGATTTCCTGCCATTCCTTTCTGGCCTGCCAAGTTTCAGTAGATAGGTCTGTAACCACTCTGATAGGTTTCCCTTTGTATGTTAAGGCCCTTTTATCCCTAGTTGCTTTCAGAATTCTCTCTTTGTCCATGTATTTTGCCAGTTTCACTATGATATGTTGTGCAGAAGATCAATTCAAGTTACGTCTGAGGGGAGTTCTCTGTGCCTCTTGGATTTCAATGTCTGTCTCCTTCCCCAGATTGGGGAAGTTCTCAGCTATAATTTGTTCAAGGACTCCTTCAGCACCTTTCCCTCTCTCTTCCTCTTCTGGAATTCCTATGATACGGATATTGTTCTGTTTGATGTATCACTCAGCTCTTGAAGTCTCCTTTCGTTTTCCTGGATCAGTTTATCTCTCTTTTTCTCGGCTTCCTCTTTTTCTATAATTGTGTCTTCTAATTCACCTAGTCTCCTCTCTGCCTCTTCAGTCTGTGCATTGGACGCCTCCATTTCATTATGCATCTCAGGTATAGCATTTTTAAATTCATCACAACTATTTTTAAACTCCACAGTGTTTGTAGCAATAGTTTCTCTGATGTCTTCCATGCCTTTTTCAAGCCCAGCAATTAATTTTATGACTATTGTTCTAAATTCTTGTTCAGTTATGTTGCTTATATTTGTTTTAAGCAGTTCTTTAGCTGTCATTTCTTCCTGGAATTTCTTTGAAGGAGAGTTCTTCCATTTCATCATCATGGTTAGCTTTCTACCTCTTGTTAGTTTTAAAAGCTTGTTATGCTATCTGCACCTGTGAGTACTGCTGTATTAAAGAAAGCTCTTTGACTGCCTAGGGCCTATCCATTCAGGAAGTGTTCTTTGAATGGCGTGTCTTGGTCTCACTTGTTGAGACTTTGGTTATTTTATTTCCCTACTCATAATGGTATTTGAGACTCTCCACCGTGTGTACTTTGGCTTGTTTCTTGAAGTAGCCCTGGAAAAGAAAACAGACAGACAAATACACAGGGAACAGTGGCAGAGACACGCACAGACACATCCAACAACCATGCAAACTGAAAGGGAAAAATAAAAAGAAAAAAAGGAAGAGACAAAATAAAAGAGGAAGGAGGGAAGTCAAATAATAAAAATAAAGAAAAGAAAAGAAAAAACCCAAAAGACAAAGTACAGTCTAAAAGCACAAAACCAGAATTCCCAGCTACAAATAAAGAGCTGGGTGTATGCAGTGCTGATGGAAGAGCATATACAAAGAGAGTAATGACAGGGGCGGTGAGAAAGCAAAATTGGAACATGACCAGGCAGAGAAACAAGAGGCTTAATTCATAGACAGAAAGGAGAATATAGTAGGAGGGAGGAGAAAGAAACGAAGATAATGTTACTCAGAGAAATTATATAGTCTGATTACTCCAGAGAGATAGGAAGGTAATGGTGGCGGTATAAAATATACACCTAGAGACAGGATTAAATGTGACTGTTTAAGCAAACCAATGACCAGAGTTTCCAGTTCAGCAGAGGGGAGGGATATGAATGAGACTAGAGAAAATATATCTGAATAGAAAGGATTGATCTAGAAATAATTATAACAGTGCATCCATGTTGGTCTTGCCCTGGGCTCCAGTAAAAAAAAAAAAACAAAAAAAAAACAACCCTGCTTTCTAGTGGAGATGAGTGTGGTTTGTTGTAGGCAGGTCTCGCCTCCCCTGAGGTCCCATGGGCCACTCCCTTCTCAAACCAAGGATTGCAAATCACTCTTTTGCACCTGATCTCCCTGTGCTGCGGGTGTAGCCAAGGTGGGCCTTGTTCTATGTCCCAAGCATATGCCTCATTTTCAGGTCTTAGTCCATGCACTTTATTCAGACGGCACAAAATGTAATCCCACAGGCTGGGCTGCTTCCAAGCCAGGGATTGAGCCAGGAGAGCAGTGGAGCAATTTCTCCTGGTGCTGCCTGGGACTGGGGCACCCAGCCCAAAGTCAGCACCACAGCTAGAAATAGGATCACTCTCCATCCTGAGGCAAGGTTTTTCTCTTCCAGTTCTTACTCTTTCCTCAACTTTCCATGGCTCCCCACGAAGGTGATTTCCTTCTGTGTCTCTGGGTCCCGGCCTGTTTTTATCTTCCCCAGTTCTCGCTCACGTACCTATGAGGTTGTCTTCTTAGTGGACTCTCTTTTCCTCCCAGACTCCTGCAGTTCAGTGTCCTATGGCTTTAGGCTTTTTCTGTTTGAGATATGGGGGTAAGTGAAATGTTCGGAGCTCCCTACTTCGCCATCTTGCCTCTCTACCAAAAAAATTTTTTTTAATATTTATTCATGAGAGAGACACACAGGGTATGAGCAGGGGAGGAGCAGAGAGAGAGGGATACACAGAATCTGAAACAGGCTCCAGGCTCCTAGCTAGCTATCAGCACAGAGCCTGACGTGGGGCTCCAACTCACAAATTGCGAGGTCATGACCTGAGCCGAGGCTGGACGCTCAGCCGACTGAGCCACCCAGGCGCCCCATATGTTCCATTTTTAATCTGTCTCCAACTGATTAAAGGGAAGCAGCATCCTGGAAATGGGTTAAATGGAGGTTTAGCTTGACAAAATATTCAATATGCCAGGAGCTGAAGTTTTTTCCTGAACTCAGGACAGTGCTGTGAGTGAAGCCATCCTTACATCTTTTTTCTGTATCTTATTGCAAAGAAACTCTTGCCAGAACCCACAGCCACCAACTTGCCTCTAATTAGCCCTTAAGGAATTGTTTTTAAAGTCTCAATTTCCAGGACTCAGATGTAAGCC
This sequence comes from Proteles cristata cristata, assembly GCA_017311185.1. NCBI lineage: Eukaryota > Metazoa > Chordata > Mammalia > Carnivora > Hyaenidae > Proteles > Proteles cristata. The sequence goes on along the minus strand of JAESUZ010004122.1, from coordinate 54,992 downwards.
TAAGTTCTAATTATGAAAGGCAGGGGCTTCTTTTCTAAATTTTTTCTTTTTCTTTCATTTGCTGACAAATGGGACAACCCACTGTGTTTTCTTCAAGGATAATTTTCCAAAGGCAGAGGAGAGGAGGGCTTGGAAAGCAATTGAGCTCTTTCATGAATGGAGATTGTAAAACATAAATATAAAGCATGTAGTCCTGCCTCAGGAAATAATACCATGCTGAAAGCCAAGAGCAGTTAGAGACACACATACATGCACATATGTGTGCAGCACCCACATGGCTGAGTATCAGTAGTGAATAGAAGAGAGGTTCAATAAAGGAGAACTGTGCTAAGGAGAGGAAAATGGTTTGGAAACACAGTGCTGATAACATACTAGACACAAAGTAGGAACTACGGCATCAGAGGATTCTGACAAAGCACTTGCTATTTGAGAGGCAGAAAGGAAGAGGAAAACTAGCAGTGAGAGTTACGAGAGCTGGGTACCAGCTTCAGACCAGACTTCCAATATGGTAGAATCTTAATTGTCTATCCAATTGACATTATCTCTGCGTTGCTCACTATGCCACAATTTTATTTGGATAGCAATGTGACCACGTAAAAGATTATATTTCCCACTCTCCTTTCTAAGTAGAGATTGTTATGTGATTGTTCTGGCCAATGAGATGTAAATAAAAGTCACTGGGTAGAATTTCTGAATAAAACTGTCCAAGAGGTCAGAGACTGCTGGCACAAAGGCTTTTGCTGTTCTCTACTCTTTCTTGCTTCTTTCTTCCTGAAAGGGAAACAAGATGGCTAGATCTTGAGTCACCATCATGAGCTCATGAGATGACCCATTAGTGGAAGACACAGACTGTGGGAAGCAGAACAGAAAAGAAAGAAGCCTAGGACATTCATGACTTCACAGAGCTACTATGTAAACCCCATACTGCCTTACTGAAGACTCTGGCAAAAGAAAAATAACATCCCATTTATTTATTCCACTGTTTTAATTTTCTGTTACTAGCAACTGAATGCAATCTCTTCTAAATCTGAGAATGTAGGGCTCTGCAATAGTCCCTCCACTTCCACCAAAAATCATTAAATAAAATCTATCAGAATTCTGGAAGGCAGGCAGATCTCCCACATACAGCAGGAGAAAGCCAGCAACAGCCATATCCAGCAGGAAGTCTTTCCAGAAAGAAATGGCTATGTACACATGCCAACAACCTTTATCCCTCACAATTTCTGGGGACAGCATAATTTTTTTCAACCTATTTTTACCAGACTAGTTTCCAAATGGATGAAATTGATGTGGAGTGAACTGTTCCCAGATTGCTCTGAACAGTAGCACTGGGAAATGATGGCAAAGCAGAAATCAAAATGAACTCAGAGCTGGTTAGTCCTCAAAGGAACTTCCCCTTGGCCTTGGCTGATGTTTGCCGCTACTCATTTCTGCAGCCTAAATTTCATCTTACTGACTTCTTCCTTCCTTCCCCCAACCCTTTTGTCTCTAGCCACGTGTAAGTACATGTAATTAACGGATAACGTCGTTCTATTTCTCACCTCTAAATTTTCCCACGTGGTAGTTTCTCTGCTCTTCCATTTAACTCGGATTTGTTATTTGGAGCTCAGTTCTCATTCTGCCTTTTCCTGAAAGCTTTCTATTTCTATCCTTTCCATCCCATCCTCACATATGTATCTCCTTCATTTGCTTCCTGGTCTTACCACTATCACAGGCCTTACCACAGTGAGCTATCATGACTCTGTGTTTCTTCTAGAGTTGTTGAAAGCATGAACTATGTATGATCCACTTCTGATTCCTAAATCTTAATTCAATACTAAGAAGTACTCATTACATATTTGTAGAATGAATGCTTGTCATAAATAATTTAAAAATGTTTTTGATATTTTTCCACATTTACAATGCTTTTCTAGAATTCATGTTAAGTAAAATATGTCCTTAGGGTAATTTGCTGACAAAGCCAGGCACTAATGAGATTTTATCATAATACTGGATAAACTCTAAGATGATTTCAGGTAGAACACACAAAGAGAAATAACTTAATGTAGAACTTTTTCCCTACATTTTAATGCTATGGCAAATTAGTCTGGTAGTTTATTTCCCCCACCCACTCTATTTTTTTCATGTTTTTGTGTTTCAGGCCAAGTGGGCTCTGTGTCAACTAATTTATAATTGGAGATTAGAGGAAGATGTCAGAGTTAAAGAGTTGAACATATATATTTTTTGTTTTTTGGTTTTTTTAAAAATATTTTTTATTTATTTCTAGGAGAGAGAGAGAGAGACAGCGTGAGCAGGGGAAGGTCAGAGAGAGAGGGAGTCACAGACCGAAACAGGCTCCAGGCTCTGAGCTGGCAGTCAGCACAGAGCCTGACGTGGGGCTCGAACCCACGAACCGCGAGATCATGGCCTAAGTGAAAGTCGGACGCTTAACCGACTCAGCCACCCAGGCGCCCCTATTTTTTGTTTTTTATATTGAATTGGGAAGGCTGGTCTCCTTGGAAGTTGGCAGATCAGTGTAACAGCCTGGAAGGATAAGGGAGTACCTCTTAGCCCAACAGCACCCATGGTTGATCTAACTAACAGATCACAGCCTTCTTTTGCACAGACCCTACATATTCTCCCAGAGTCTTTCCTAAAATGGCCAACCGACCATTATCCATTAATGAGAGTCAACTTGTGGAATAAAAGCTCTTTGTTACATCTGGGGGTAGATAAAAGATTAAGGGTATTGGAAATCAAGATGATGATTAACCTGTAGATATGAATGGTATATCCATGTCTGGGCACCTTAAAGAGTGTACAGGTTAACTATAATGAGATATGGTAGACCACAGATTAGTCCTGAGAGATATAATAGGCTTAACTGTATCATCTAGAGACATATGTTTCTAGACTGGGTTGTGTATCAGAATCACTGGGAGGGCTTATTGAAACACATATTGCTGTTCCACCCCCATGGTTTCTGATTAAACAGTTCTGGGGTCAAGCCTAAGATTTTGCATTTTTAACAAATTCCCAGGGATTGATGGTCCTTTTCCTACAGGCAACATGCTTTGAGAATCACGATCGTTGGTATTTGAATTAAAGTAATTGTAGTCCATATTTGGAAAAAAATTTAGGAGATTACAGAAATAAATGAATATCCCCCGAGGCTAAATTCTGTGCTAGGCACAATAAAAAGGAGTAGAAGATATGTCCTTTTCCTCCCAAAGAATGAACAGTGTCCTTAGACATCTGAGTCTGACTCTCCCTGGGTAATCTCATTCCCATCCACAGCCTGCTTGCCATTTCCACACTGAATACTGGCAAGTATGTATTTCTATGTTTGTTGACCCTCATGAAAATCAGACTCGTGTATCTAAGTGCTTACTGACTTTCCCATCTGGATGTCCAATATATATCTTCCAGACCAGAAATTGTGAATAGGTTTATCTCCTGTACCAAATGGAATTGACAGTAGCTGAATTGAGAAGGATTCTGAAGCCATGACAGGTTCCACGTGGAAAGAAAACCCCAAACACTGATTGATCTGTCTGTCAGGAGCATAGGAGTATTTGGTGTTTGCCATCTAAGTAGGGAACTGTAAATGTTTCCTGACCTAAACGGTCTCCTCCTCCTCTTCCTCTTTTCATTTGGTCAGTTCTGTGAAGGATTGGAATGTGCCGTTTGTTCCCTTTAGAACCCACAGCAAGTGTTATATCCTGGACAAAAAACCCATTCTTACATAATTATTTAATGTAGACCATCTGTCTTTAGAATTCTTTGTTCCCCTCTCCTGATATTCTTTATTTTCCAAAAGTATCTGCTCTCCTGCTTTCTGGGTTAGGTTGATAGGGTATCTATGAGCTTTTAGAAGTGAATTCTGAGTATCAGCTTTGGATACCTCTTCATATTCCTGTGTTCAAATTAACATCCACCTGTGATGAATTACTTCTGCAAAAGTATGATTTTCATCTTTACTAAGCCCCCTGCTTTTTTTTTTCTTGGAATTGAACATATTAGTCTCTGTTAATGGTACCACATCAACCAAGAAACTTATTCCTTCTTTATTCCTCTAATCAGGTTGCCGGCTTTAGTAATATTTATTACCTATCTTCTCTCCATTTCTGCCACCGTCAGTGTATTATATCACTGACTGTCTTGGTCCTTCTTGGCTATAGTCTCTTTTTCTAAACCAAAAATGTGATTGTTGAACCCCCAACCTATTTGAAACTCTTTAATAACTCCCCATTGCCTACAGTACTGTTTTTCAAATATTCTTATTGAAAGGCCTGTAATGATACAGAAGAGATGGCATTTGTGGCTCATAAGGAGTGAGTTCCGTCGGCATAGAAGATGAAATCTTTTCTTTATTCTTGCCCAGTCAAAATGGATGGGGTTGGGTGGGGGAAAATATTTAAGTATCTAATAAAATGGCACTACAGGTACCCTGTCTCCACTTCAACCCGAGTTGCTTCTGTGATTTATTTTATGTTTTGAGTCCTGCATAAGTTTTCCCTTGGAAAAAAAGTTAAGAAAAAAATCTGTAAACCTTTGGGGGTGATATAATCTCCAACTATATTAGGTAGTTAAGACTCTCTGTGATCTAGTCCCCACTTATCTTTCCAGCCTTTAATCTTATTATATTATCTCATGTTCTCTTTAAAATAAATACAAGTGCACCCAAACACCCCTTTCTCCATGTTTTCATGTGTGCACAAGCGGCTGTTCTTTCTAACTGAAGCACCATTTTTTATCTCTCCAGCTCAGTGAACTCATTCATTAGAGCCCAGAGCAAATATCAACTTCTAGGTTGAGTGAGACACAACTTACATCCTCTATGCTCTCCTGATGCTTTGCAAATACTGAAATATGGCAAGTATTCTCTTGACTCAGACACTTAAATATCCTGCAGGAGACAACATCTTTAATTGCCTCAAATCCCACCAATGTATCTGATACAGAGTGGCTTCTCTTCAGTACATGTGTTAAAATGAATGAACATAAAAAATTTTTACTAGGTATGTAATGAGTAACACTGACTTGCATGTGTATTATTTGATATTTGATGCATTATATTTCTGTGCCATGCAGTGGTAGAGATGGTTCCAAAGTAATGGCATTAAATTGTAGCTACATGCTGTACAGATTCATGGTTTTCGGCATGTTACCTAACCCTCTCCATACTATAGTTTCTTCATTAGTAGGGTAATAGTGGCTACCTGAAAAGATTGAATTAGTTGACCTATGTTAATCACTTAGCACAGCACCCAGCTCATAAGTACTCAGTATTTAGCTAATACTATTACTAGTTTTGATGGATACATTGACTTGTAACACTCATTAAGTAAGTATATTTCAGTCTCACGTTTCAACAACTGAACATCGTTAGGACTTAGTCAAGTCTCAGCTGTTAACAGTCCTACATTAATAAAGAAAAATAGACAATGAAATAAATCCATTTTTAGGCTATATTAGACCTCTTGAGCAACGAAGATATTTTCTAAAATAAATCAGGTTGTTAATACTTTATTTTTACCATGTTCTATGTTTCCATTCCTAGCACATTTGCAAAAAATCCAGTATGAAAGAAAGTCATTACACCTAGTCACTCTGTGAATTGTTTCCTGATTGTTTGTGTAAACTTGATTTCAATTAGAGTATAATTTGCAGTCAATAAAGTGTACAAATAACTATTCAGTTCAATGGCTCGACAAATTTTTGAACCCCTGTACTACCATCACAATGAAGATACGAGATATTTCCATCACCTCAGGAAGTTTTCTCATGCCTCTGCTAAGCCAATTTCTGCATCATCCTTACAGGGGCAGCCACCTAATAACTTATTTCGCCAAAGATTAGTTTTGAGTGTTCTTAGAATTTATATAAATTGGATCATGCAATATGCACTTTTTGTATCTGGCTTCTTTCACTCAAAGTCATGTTTTTTGATGCATCTGTGGTATTGCATTTATTTCTATGTCATTGTTTTCTCCGGCTGAGGAGTATTCCATTATATAAGTATACTTCAGTGTGTTTATCCATGTTCCTGTTGGTGGGTATTTGGGTTGGCTTCCAGTTCGGAGCTATTATAAACAAGGTTGCTAAGAATGAACACTCTTGCACAAGTCCGTTTGTAGACATCTGTTTTCATGTCTTTTCAGTAAGTACCTAGGAATAGAATTGGTGGGTCATAGGTTAAAGGTACATTTAATGTTATAGGAAACTGCCAAACTGTTTTCTAAAGTGGTTGTACCATTTTACACTCCTACTGGGAATATACATCCTTGCCAAAATTTGATGTAGTCCAACTTTTTATATTTTAGCCAATGTGTTCAATGTGAAATTTTATCTCATTAGGATCTTATTTTGCATTTCCCTAGTGAGTTTATGATATTACGCACCTCAGTACATGTTTATACATATGCATAAATATATGTACATACATACATATATACATACACACCACATACACAAACAAGTATGTATTGTTTTTTAAGAAGCTATTGTTTTGCAGTAGTTTTTTACATGTCAGGATATGAAACATTTTGTCAGATAGGTGTACACAAATATTTTTCCCAGCCTATGACTCTGTCAAAGATAAACCAAGCCAGACAGTAAAGTGGCCAAAACAGGTTTTATTCAGTAGGGAGAGGGAGTGAGCAGGACTCGAGTGCAAAATTATGAAGAGTTGATCGGTGTAAATATGATTAGGCCGGCTGGTGGTCATTGAAGCTAGGGATTCTAACCTGCCACAGAGACTGGGAGACAGTCCCTATCCTTCACGATGACTACGTTGCAAGGAATGGCTTTCAAGTCCTTGAGAAAGACAGCCTGAATTCTAGAAAATACATACATATCTGAAAGGAACAGAGGAAGAATTCGTAATTGTCAACTCTTTGTAGTAAATGCTTTGAGAAAAGGGAGATGCATCAGGGGCCTTGGCTAGAACAAACAGGAAATCCTTTTGATAAGCCTTGAGTTCTTTACAGACAGGAACTTCGGGAAGGGCTTCACTCAGGGAAGTGCTCTTAAGCTGCCAGAAGCCATGGAGTGGCCATCAAGTCCCTTAGTGCAGGAGTGCTGAGAGATCTTTTATACTTCTCACTTGCCTATTCATTTTCTGAATGGTGTCTTAAATAAAACTACTTCTAATTTTTATGAAGTCCAGTTAATACTTCTTTTTTAATGTGTATTTATTTTGGAGAGAGAGAGAGCACAAGCAGGGGAACGGCAGAGAGAGAGAGACACAGAACCTGAAGCAGGCTCCAGGCTCTCAGCTGTCAGCACAGAGCCCAACGCGAGGCTCAAACCCACGAAGAACTGTGAGATCATCATGACCTGAGCTGAAGTCAGAAGCTCAAGCGACTGAGCCATCCATGTGCTGCAATACTCTTTTTCTCTTATGGTTCGTGTGTGTGTGTGTGTGTGTGTGTGTGTGTGTGTGTGTGTGTGTGTGTGTTCCTCTCTGAGATATCTTTGCCTACCCCCAAATTACAAAATATTCTGAAATATTTTCTTCTGGGAGATTTGTACTCCTGGGATGAACATTCTGGTCTGGGAGCCATTTCAAATTAATTTTGTATATAGACTGAGATTTCTGTTCTGGTGCATTTTCTCCCTATATGAACATTATAGTTTCCCAGAGTCTTTTTTTTTTTTTTTTTAACAGATATACCTTTTCCTTCATCGAATTGATTTGGCATCTTGGTATAAAAATCACTTGGCTGTATATGTGTGAGTCTATTTCTGAGCTACCTATTATGTTCCATTGATCTATTGTTTCCTTTTACCAATACTACACTGTCTTAATCACTATAAATTTAGATGAAGCTTTGAAATCTGGTAGATTGAATCCTCCATATTTAATTTCTTTTTCAAGATCATTTTGGATGTGGTAGATCTTTTTCATTATCAGATAATTATTTTTTTAAATTTCATCCTGAAATGTTGATAAGGATTGTGTCTAATTTAGGCAACTTTGAGGAGAATGATATACTAATAATACTGAGGCTTTCAGTCTATGGCAGTTTACTATATGTATTTCACTACTCTTTCTTTTAGTGATGTTTGTATTTTCCAGTGTACTTGTATTACACATCTTCAAGAGACTCTTTCTTAAATATCTGTTACTTTTCGTGCTATTACAAATGGCAATAATTTCAGTTTTATTTTCCAGTTGATTCTTGCTAGTACATAGAACTAAAATAGAAATGTTATGTTAGCTTTACAGAATGCTGCCTTGCTAAACTAGCTGAGTACTAGTGTTTAAAAATTAAAATTTTTTTCATTTAAAAACAGTTTTTAAGACTCCGTAAAGTTTATTTCATAACAAATCTGGGAACAACAAGAATTTTATGTCTATTTTTCTAATCTAAGTCTTTTAATGCTCATATTGCCTTATTGCACTGGATAGAAGCCTAGGTGTTATGTTGCATTAAAATGGTGAAAACAAACTTCTTTGCTGGGTTCTTGATTTTAGGGGAAAAGGGTTTAATTTTTCACAGTTGAAATTACGATTGCAATTTATAATGATAAACTTAATGTTAATTGTAAGTTTTTCATAGATAACATATAAAAATGAAGAAATTTTATTATATTCATGGTCCACATAGCCTGTAGTGTCATTCCTAATTTTTGTCATTTGTGCCTTCTTTGTTTTTTTAGTTAATCTGACTAGAGATGTATCAACTTTATTGACTCTGTCAAAGAAACAGCTTTTAGTTTCATTGGCTTTCTCTCCCATTTTATTTTCCATTTGTGATCTTCATTCTTTATTATATCCATCCATCTGCCTTCTTTGAGTTTAAGTTTCATGTATTTTCTAGTTTTACTGTGATGGCTTTGGTTATTACTTGAGACATTTCTTATTTTCTACTATAAGTCTTTATACCTTAAATTACATATAAGACCTTTTAGGGGCTCCTGGGGAGCTCAGTTGGTTGAGCGGCCAACTCTTGATTCAGCTCAGGTCATGATCCCAGGGTTGTGGGACTGAGCCCTGCATGGGGCTCTGCGCTAGCATGGAGCCTTCTTACGATTCTCTCCCTCTGCTCACACACATGTTCTCTCTCTCCAAAACAAATAAACAAACAAACAACAAAAACCCTTCTTTTAGCTACATTCACATAGTTTGTATGTTGTGTTTTGATTTTCAGTCAAATAAAATTATTTTCTGCATTTTCCAGTAATTTCCCTTTTGACCCCTAAGTTATTCAAGTATTTGAGTATACTTCATGTATAATTCTGTAATTTCTTTCTAGTTTAATTCTTTTTTGGTCAGAGAAACTGTTCTTTTAAATTTGATAATGTTTTTTCTGCTTAATGGATGTCTTAAAGATTTTCTCTTTTTTTTCAGCAGGTTGATTTATCTTGGTGTGGTTGATTTGGGTATTTATTTTGCTTGATATTCTCTTAGCTTATTGTTACATGGTTTGGGTGGGGTTTTTTGTGTGTGGAAAATTCTCAGCCATTTCCCCTTCATATATTTCTTCTACCTCATGATAGCTTTCTTTTCTACTTCCGTGATTCCAGTTACACATATATCAGAGCATTGATGTAGTCCCTCAGTTGTGGATACTTGGGACCACCCCTACCTACTTTTTTTTTCTTCCTCTTTGTGTTTACTCTTTGGTGGTATCTACTGACCTATCTTCAAGTTCACTGATTCTTTTGTTGGCTTCATTAAGTCTAATAATGAGTCTTTTCATTTATCTTATTGTGTTCTTAACTCTCCTATTCCATTTGATCATTTCTCATAATTTCCATATTTCTATAGAAATTTTCCATATGATTATGCATATAGTTTGCCTTTCAACCAGTGACTTGCTAATCAAAGTTTTTTCATTAACTTCCCAGTCTGATAGGTCCAACTACTGAATTCTGTCCGTCTGGTTCTGTTAATTGCTTGATTGATTCATAATGTTTTTACTTCTTTGTATGTCTCGTCATTTCTGGTTAGGTGCTGTGCATTTTGTTTAGGACAGTAGGAACTAAGAATTATGGTATGTATGCCCAGAAAACAAGCATGCCTTTTTTTGCTTGGTCTTCAGTGTGGGATACTGAGATTATCTATCTTCTAAGTAGTTGAGCTGGGTAGGGGTTTCTTGTTGCAATGATGCCCTTCCGTGCACCATAGTCTTCAAGTTCCTCTTGTGTTACTTTGTATTTATGGTACAGTCTGGTTTTCCAGACAGTTTTCCTTAATGTCTGCTCCCCCTTCAGGGATAGGTCTTCTCTTTTGCCTACATCCCAAAGTAAGTCTCTTTTACCCCCTCTCTCAGCAGAAGATTGTTGTTGCTTGTTACTCAGAGCTCACTAGCCTGACAGAGGGCGGAGAGTGTCCTCTGTTGTTCTGGCTCAGATGCAAGCAGGGTCTGTGTCTCCTTTGTTGGTCTCATTGTGGGGCCTTTTTTTTTCTTTTTTTTACATTATTATATCATTTGCAAATAGGGAAAGTTTGACTTCTTCTTGCCAGTTTGGGTGCCTTTTATTTCTTTCTGTTGTCCGACTGCTGTATGACCTCTCGTACTATGGTAAATAATAATCATAAGGATGGGCATCCTGTCTTGTCCCTACCCTAGAGGAAAAGTTCGCAGCTTTTCCCCATTGAGGGTGATATTAGCCGTCGGTCTTTCATATGGCCTTTAGGATATTGAGGTATGTTCCCTCTGTCCCTAATTTGTTGAAAGTTTTTGTCAAGAATGGATGCTGTACTTTGTAAAATGCTTTTTCTGCATCTATTTAGAGAATCATTTGGTTCTTATCCCTTCTTTTGTTAACGTGGTGTATCACATTGATTGATTTGCAAATATTGAACCACGCTTGCAGTCCAGGAATAAATTCTATTTGATTGTGGTGAATAATTCTTTTAATGTACTGTCGGATTCAATTTGCTAGTAGCTTGCTGAGAATTTCTGCATCCATGTTCATCAGAGATATTAGTCTATAATTCTCCTTTTTGGTGGGGTCTTTTTCTGGTTTTGGGATCAAAGTAATGCTGGCCTTGTAGAATGAATTCGAAAGTTTTCCTTCCATTTCTATTATTTTAGAACAGTTTGAGAAGAATAGGTATTAACTCTTTTTTAAATGTGTGGTAGAACTCCCTTGGGAAGCCATCTGGCCCTGGACTTTTTGTTGGGAGATTTTTGATTACTGATTCAATTTTTTTTTTTTGCTAGTTATGGGTCTGTTCAAGATGGCCAACAGACACATGAAACGATGCTCAGCATCCCTCCTCATCAGGGAAATACAAATCAAAACCACACTGAGATACCACCTCACGCCAGTCAGAGTGGCTGAAATGAGCAAATCAGAGGACTCTAGATGCTGGCGAGGATGAGGAGAAACGGGCACCCTCCTACACTGTTGGTGGGAATGTCAACTGGTACAGCCCCTCTGGAAAACAGTGTGGAGGTTCCTCAGGAAACTAACAGTAGAACTACCCTATGACCCAGCAATAGCACTGCTAGGAATTTACCCAAGGGATACAGAAATGCTGAGGCATAGGAGCACATGTACCCCAATGTTCACAGCAGCACTCTCAACAATAGCCAAATCATGGAAAAAGCCTAAGTGTCCATCAACAGACGAATAGATCAAGAAGATGTGGTTTATCTATACCATGGAATACTACATGGCAACGAGAAAGAATGAAATCTGGCCATGTGTAGCAACATGAATGGACCTTGAGGGTGTTATGCTGAGCGAAATAAGTCAGGCAGAGAAGGACAAATATCATATGTGTGCACGTATAGGAGGATTAGGAGGAACTTGACAGAGGAACAAGGGGGAGAAGAAGGGCGGAAATGGTGGGGGAAAGGGAGAGAGGCAAACCATGAGAGACTCTTGAATGCTGACAAAAACTGAGGACTGATGGATGTGGGGGGGAGGGGGGAAGGGCATGGAGGAGGACACTTGTGGGGATGAGCACTGGGTGTTATGTGGAAACTAATTTGACAATACACTATTTGTAAAAAAAAAAAAAGTTATGGGTCTGTTCAAATTTTATGTCTCTTCTTGTTTCAGTTTTCGTAGTTTATATGTTTCTAGAAATTTATCCATTTTTTCCAGATTGCCCAATTTGTTGGCATGTTTTTTATAATATTTTCTTGTCGTTGTGGGGTTGTTCTTATTGACCCTGTTCCTCCAGCAGTAGAGTGTCTCTATTTTTCTGGGACAAAGTTGTGTTTCTACCCTTTGCCTAGTTATGGAGAGATTTTTCTGTTTCCTTCTCCCAGCAGTAATTGGTTTTCATCTGTGCCTGAGAGTGATGAAATTTATTGTCATTCCCACATAGAAGGATGATTCCGATGGAGCTTCATAACTGCTATCTTCTCCCTGGCCTGTACCGTCAAAGGGGTGGGGGGTGTTTCTCACCCTCTGCCCAGCTTCCATTCTTTCTCATGCATGAGAAACTGGAGAGATTTCAAATGGATGTGAACTTGTCTTATGTGTGGTTCAAAGGGTTTTATACTTCCATGTTAGGTCCCTGAACTCCAGGTCATAGATATTACCTTTTTGTTTGTTTTCTAATGTACTCATTTAAAGCTCTATTAATCTCTGTCGCTTTAATTGTACTTTTTAAATTTGATAAGCGTTGTTTCATTACCATTCACTTCAAACTATTTTCTACTTTCTTTGTGAATCCTTTGAGCCATGTTTGTTCAGAAGTATGCTGTTTAATTTCCAAATATTTTGGGTTTTCTAGATATCTTATGGTAGCTGATTTCTACTTAACTCTGTCATCGTTAAAAAGCACACTGTTTAACTTCAAGCCTTCAAATTTTGGCCAGAGACTATATTATAATGTAGATGCTTTGGCATTTATTGGCATTTGTTTTAAATCCCAGGATATGGAACTGTATAACAGTCTTGGTGACTGTTGCATCTATATGAGAAGAATATGTATTCTGCTTTTGTTGAGTGTGCTGTCCTATAATGTAAAATCGCTTTGAATATAGTGTTGTTACAATCTTATATGTACTTGCTGCTTTTATTTTCTCTTTATCCACGTATTACTGAGAGTTAGGTTCTGAAATCTCTAACTATGATTATAGATTTTTTTAAATGTCTTTCTTTAGTTCTGAAGTTTTTTGCACCATGTATTTTGAAATTCTCTTCTTAGTTGCACAGTGATTTAGTATTGTTAAACATTTTTCATGACTTGATCTTTTTTATTGCTATGAAATATATCTTTTTATATCTGGAAATTATCTCGAATTCTTTGTTATTAGCATTTTTCTTATGCTTACATATAAGCATTTGCATAGTATAACTGTACCCCCTTGCAACTTGCTAGGTATTTAAATATAAAGCATATTCTTATATTATATAACTGGGTATTTCTTTATTCAGTCTGACACCCTCTGCAATTTTATTGGGCTAAATACATTTATGTTTAATAAAATTACTGACGTACTTTGATTCAAATGCCATTTGTTGGTATTTGTTTTATATTTGTAGAGCTATTTTTTGTCCCTTTCTTTCTACCTTCTTTTGGATAAGTCAGTTAGTTTAGTATTCTGTTTATCTGCTCTGAGAACTTCTTAGGCATTCTTCTTTCTGTTGTTTTATTGGTTCTAAAATTTTCAATGTCTTTTTAAGTCATAGTTTGTCTTCAAAAAATAAATCACTTCAAGAACAAGACAACAAATTAAAATAATGTAATTCTGTTTGGTTTTCTTCCTATTTTTTGTGCTTTTGTTTTATATTTTATTTCTACATATGCTATAAAATTTACATTATTTATAGCTTTGCTTTAAAGAATCAATATTTAATATATATGACACATTTTTAAAAGATGTTTTACATATACCTAGATATATACACTCTCTATTGTTGTATTGCTTCTTATTCCTTCCTGAGCAGAATTTCATTTAACATCATTTTCTTTCACCCTGGAAATTATTTTTTCACCATTTTTTGAGATGCTAGTCTGCTCAAAGCACATTATCTCAACTTTTGTTCTGAAAACGCCTTCTCTTTGCCTTCATTTGTAAAAGGTATATAAAAGATAGAGTCCTGGTTAAGTCTATTTCCACCTGTACTTTAAGAATATTTGCCCATTGTCCTCTGTCCGACATTATTTATGTTGAAAACTCAACTGTCATTTGTATCCCTGTCCCCATGTCTGTAATATATCTGTTTTCTCTGGCTGCTCTTAAGAGCTGCTATTTACTACTTATTTCAGTAGTTTCTCCTTTGGGGAAAATCTTGCCCATGTCAGTAAGGATAAGAAAGGAAAGATAAGATTGAAATGTAGCAATAAACTGTTGTTCCCAGACTCCCTGTGATAATAGTGGAGCCTTTTCACCTATGTGTTGACAGTCTTCTGAGGATGATTAGTTTTTCCACTCACACCAGGTCCCCTTTCTCTGAGAGATGGACTCAATAGCTGAGAATAGTATGCCTTGCCCCACTGCCCCGTAGGTTTCACTACCCAGAACCCTTGCAACACAGGCACGTGGTCTGCCCTTGGTTTTGCCACAGAAGAGACCCCTTCTTGCTCTTTGTCATCAGGGTCCTTCAGTGAGAGCATGAAATCTGTCTGTAACGTACATCATCATAGGGTTAATTCTGTTAGAAAACCAACCGTAGATCACACTTAAATACCACAACTGAAATAAGTTGATAACAGTGTCCTTTAAAAAATGGTTTTTGGAAATACAAATTTTGATGTGCCTACTCTTTCTAACTTCAGATTTATTTGGAACCACCTAGGCAACAATTTCACTCCCACAGTAAACTCACGCTCACCCGAGTAGCACTAAACTCTATGACCTGGCATACTTCTGGACAGGCTCTCGTTAGCACCAAGACCACAGCTGCCTTTGCACACTGCTGCAACCGTATGCCCGCTGGTCTGAGAAGGGGGAGGATGCCTGGGGCCACATGTTTGAGACTCCAGAACTAAATTCTCATTTTGCCTTTCATCTTCCTCTATGAAAGCTGCAGAGCACAACATGTTGACCTCTGATAGGAGGGAAGTCAAAAATAGAATATTCTCAGTGAGAGGCAACTGAGGACAAAAAAACAAAACAAAAATGTACAACAGTAGACTGGTATTTTGATTGAGAAGGCCAGAGACCCTGCCACATTCTAATCGACATACTCTCAAATTAGATGTCTTTGCTGGATTATATAACTGCATCAATTCACCACTTCATCTTAAAATGAGTTCATTTTCGGTGAAAGATTCATGAGGGGACTAAATGGAAGTGACAACACGAAACTAAACAAAGCTCACAGTCCCAATTGTAATGCTTAAAACTAGGCCAAAGGGGAAAATATCATGCGGTTAATATCATCTAAAGGCTCCCTTAATTGACCAGAGTTTTTGTGAAAAAGTAACTTTCTGTGTTTGGCTAGATGTTTATATTTTCTTCTGCCCTCCTAGGAGATTTAGGAGGAAGTAAACAAGGATTAGGGGCTTTAGCACATTTTAAATATGTCAGGAGCCATCCCGTACCTATGGCTCAGTCTGGAAAAGTCAGGAACCAAGAAATTAAAAAGGGGTTAGGAGAAATCCTTTTATCATCCCTGTTGGACATTATCTCCAAATGCATCTTCCCTAAATCCCTGGTAAGGAAGGTACTTTGCCCCCACTTAATGGGCAAGGCGGTTATTACTGATATTAAGAGCAGAGAAAATACATCCAACTTCAAATATACAGGAAGGAAACAGACCAAGGCTTTTGGTAAATGCTTGAAAAAATTGTCATTCCATTAGGGCTATATATAATTTAAGCAGAGTTTGAATTTCAGTGAGGGCTCCCTGACCCCCATTTGCGATGGGGCTGGTAGAGACAGTTGAGGGGCACTCTCATTTGGCCCTACGAGCAGAATTACTCTCATGAAAGGTTGGCAACAGTATCCTCTGTTGCCATAAACCTCTCTGTGCACTTGAGTCAACCCAGTCATTGCCTTTTTGCCAGTCTTATTTGTAGCTCATGTAACTTAAGGTACCTGTATCTTTCATCAATGTTTGTGGTCCTCATATCTTTTACTGCTAACAGAACGTTGTCAGAAATCCATTATGTAGCTGAGAATGGCTTCTTATTCAGCTTCAGGATTCTTAAAAAACATAATACTGGTCGTACCGTTTCACCATCTCAATATATTTCAGTAACAAAGTGTCAGCAGTAAACACTTCTCATCAGAAAAGTGGCTTGGAGATAGATTTTCAGTAAAAATTTCAGAGTTAAGAAAGCTTACTGCAAATGTGTTCATTTTAAATGGCCAAGCAGCTGGTGATTACCAGCCAATTATTCTTTAGGTATGCAATTAGTATCTTTCCACGTAGAGTTAAGCATTGAAAGATTATAGCCCAACCTTCTACATAGAAAAGATTTTTTTTTAATTTAAAGTTTTTAATGTTTGTTTATTTTTGAGAGAGAGAGAGACAGAGTGCAAGCAGGATAGAGGCAGAAAGAAAGAGAGACACAGAATCTGAAGCAGGCTCCAGGCTCTGAGCTGTCAGCACAGAGCCGGATGCGGGGCTCAAACTCAACAACTGTGAGATCATGACCTGAGCCAAGGTCACATGCGGAACCGACTGAGCCACCCAGGCACCCTGAAAAGATGGTTTTATGAGCCTACAATAATGACAAATCATTAGGGGAGCAAAAGTAAATAAAACAGGGGCACCT
Organism: Proteles cristata cristata; assembly: GCA_017311185.1. NCBI lineage: Eukaryota > Metazoa > Chordata > Mammalia > Carnivora > Hyaenidae > Proteles > Proteles cristata. The sequence goes on along the minus strand of JAESUZ010004122.1, from coordinate 38,365 downwards.
GGGTGGCTCAGTCGGTTAAGCGTCCGACTTCGGCTCAGGACATAACGGCACGGTTCGTGATCCGCACGGCTCGTGGGTTCGAGTCCCGCGTCCGGCTCTGTGCTGACAGCTCAGATCCTGGAGCGTGCTTCAGATTCTGTGTCTCCCTTTACTGTGTCTCCCTCTCTCTCTGACCCTCCCCTGCCCACGCTCTCTCTGTATCAGAAATAAATAAAAAAACATTTAAAAAAGTGAATAAAACAAAGTTAAAATAGTCTTGGAAAAATCACTTGAGTTTAGAATTTCAAATTCCCACAAGAGGGACTTTAAAAGTTGAAGAAAATTGGTCTCAAGTGAAATTTGTCTCAAATGTTTGGCCACCTTTCAGAAAAATAAAGTAACTTTTGAATGCTGAGAACAAACTGAGGACTGATGGGGATGGGGGGAGGGGAAGGGGGGTGATGGGCATGGAGGAGAGCACTTGTGGGGATGAGCACTGGGTGTTATATAGAAACCAACTTGACAAAAAAAAAAAAAAAGAAAGAAAAAGAAAAGAAAAACAAAGCAACTTTTAACTGGCCTTTATCTTGTATATGACCAGTTGCTATAAATAGCTAATGAACTTTAAAAATTTTCCTTCAAAATTAAAATTCATAAATAACGTTTAGTAAAGTTATTTAAAAATTTTAAATATCAGGTCTGTAATAATCCTCCATGCACATTTTCAAATGCATATAAATTCTCTTAAAGGGTTTATCCCTGAATGGAAGAAAAACAGATTAACTCCAATTTAAATGTAAAAGCAGGTGAAAAAACCAACATCTCATAGGAACACTTTCTAAATTAAAATTATAAGTCTCTTTGAAAATATAAAACCTTATATGCTAAATATTACTTGGTCTGATTCTTATTCTGTGCTGCGAATCAAGGCTTTATCCAGGGAACGCCAATGCAAATAGAAACGAGTTGGTAATTTTGAGATGCTTTAAAGATGAAGGAAATCCAGGATAAGGTTTAAAAATGAGTATAGTTTAGGCTCTAAAATGTTAAGGTCAAGTAGCAGTTTTCCGAGTTACATTCAAATTCCATTCGGGGACCCCTTTCGAAGCTGCAGCCTTTTCCCCTCCTTCCCACATTCCAGTTACAATCAATTCATTGCTTTCTGTTCTGTGAAGTAATTCTTCCTAGTGTTTTCCTAGGACAGAACGTCCTTTCAGTGCATGAAGCCCGTGTCAGGAAGCATTCCCAAATTAACCCCATTTCTCCCATTCATTCATATCCTTCTTCTGGGTTGACTCAATTTGCTCCAAAATGGCTTCCTATAACAACGATTCACTTGGTGCCAATTATGTGCAAAGCTTTTATAGCTAAACTATGAGATCACAAGAAATAATCCTATCTCTCCACTATCTCTCCAAACGCTACGTCCTCTAGAAGGCTTTCTCTGTTCATTTATCTGGAATTATATCCTGCATTTCCTTTTTATTCTTGTACTTACTTTGCAGCACTTGCTAATGCACATTTAATTCTGCTGTGTGTTGTGGTTGTTTGTATGTTCGACCTGTGTGTTTCTCGGTTGATACTTGAATGGAATCAAAATAACAAGAGAACACTATATTCTAGTTTCCTAGTTGTTGTTTTTCTTTTAATCTATGAATTCCAGTTCCAGACCTCTACAAATGTCCTGCCCTCAATTACCTCTGAAAGTACCAGTGGAGGGGCGCTTGGGGGGCTCAGTCTATTAAGCATTTGACTTCAGCTCAGGTCATGATCTCACGGTTCATGAGTTTGAGCCCCACATCTGGCTCTGTGCTGCCGGCTCAGAGCCTGCAGCCTCCTTCGGATTCTGTGCCTCCCTCTCTCTCTCTCTGCCCCTCCCCTACTCGTGCTCTGTCTCTCAAAAATAAACATAAAACAAAGTACCAGTGAGGTAGTTCGTGGGTGCTTTTAAATGAGACCTCTGCTACTATATGGTAGCTACCATATGACTTCCTCTTCTTCTCTGGCTTTTCTCCCATCAGTCACCACTACTGCTGACATGTTACAGGCTGCCCCCATGTTTTCCAGAGTTCATGTGTTTTTTTTTTAATTTTTTTTAATGTTTTATTCATTTCTAGGAGAGAGAGAGAGCGTGAGCAGGGGAGGGTCAGAGAGAGAGGGAGTCACAGACTGAAACAGGCTCCAGGCTCCGAGCTGGCAGTCAGCACAGAGCCCGACGCGGGGCTCGAACCCACGAACCGCGAGATCATAACCTAAGTGAAAGTCGGACGCTTAACCGACTAAGCCACCCAGGCGCCCCCAGAGTTCATGTGTTTTTGTGTTAACAGCTTCTTCAGTTTCTTCTGATAGCCGCCTCTAATTGAGAGCTCAGAAATCAGTTTATTGAAATAGACTAGAAAATCAGAATTGAGACCAGAACTTTGTTATTCTCTAGGTGCTGTCACACATTCGTGACTTTCATATCATTGTGTATATAAACTTCTGGAATTCTGTTCCAACTAGACCAAAATTCAAGCCCTGCCATATCAGGACTTCTGATATACAAATCAATCCTACATGGCCTTTGAACTTGGTGAGTGAGTACACTATCTTTTGCATCTCCAAGTCCAACACCAACCAGCACAGTATTGGGCTTATAGTCCATGTTCAGTGAATCTAGCATGAATAAATACATTCTCTCCAATAACACCTAGTGTAAGATTATACACCTGATACATTCTTACAACATTAATTTACACATAGATACAATTATCACACTATACAAAATGATGACTTTTAGTTGGGAAATAAGATAAGAAATTATAATTTCACAATAAATTCTGGGGATATGGTCTCTATACTGCAATTGAAACCTATATCATTCTCAAGGTGTTATCTTTTTTTCCTTGCTTTCCAGTCAATACTCTTACAAATGATCTACATTTTCTTCTCTATATCCTCAAATCGTATCTACTCTCAAACCTTCTGCAATTTGGCTTGTGCCATAACTATACCACTAAAATTGTCCTTGTCAAGGTCACCACAGCCATTCTAAATGCTAAATCTAACAAACAGGCTTCATTCCTTGCCTTGAGTCCTTTACAAGCGCTGACTAGGTTAATGACATCCTTTCTTAAAAAACATTTGTATCTTGGCACATGATTCTACATTCTCCTATTTGTTTCCTATTCTTCTAGAGTCTCTCTGTCTCCTGTGTAGGTTTCCCTTCTCTGCCCATCTTTAAATACTGATACTTTTGACACATCTGGGTGGCTTAGTTGGTTAAGCGTCTGACTCTGGATTTTGGCTCAGGTCATGATCTTATGGTTTCGTGAGTTGGAGCTCTGCATCTGGCTCCATGCTGACCGTGTAGAGCCTGCTTGGAATTCTCTCTCTCCCCCTCTCCTTCCCCCTTTCCCACTTGTGCTGTCTCTGTCTCTCTCAAAATAAGTACATTTTTAAAAACAGTTTATTGTCAAGTTGGTTTCCATATAACACCCAGTGCTCGTCCCCACAAGTGCCGTCCTCCATGTCCATCACCCCCCTTCCCCTCCTCCCCACCCCCATCTGCCCTCAGTTTGTTCTCAGCATTCAAGAGTCTCTCGTGGCTTGCCTCCCTCCCTCTCCCCCACTATTTTCCCCCCTTCTTCTCCCCCACGGTCCTCCGTTAAGTTCCTCCGAATTCTCCTATAAGTGCAAACATATGGTATCTGTCCTTCTCTGCCTGACTTATTTCGCTCAGCATAATACCTGCAAGTTCCATCCCTGTTGCTACACATGGCCAGATTTCATTCTTTCTCATTGCCGTGTACTATTCCATCGTATAGATAAACCACATCTTCTTGATCCATTCATTAGTTGATGGACACTTAGGCTCTTTCCATGATTTGGCTATTGTTGAGAGTGCTGCTATGAACATTGGAGTACATGTGCCCTTATGCATCAGCACTCCTGTATCCCTTGGGTTACATTACTAGCAGTGCTATTGCTGGGTCATAGGGGAGTTCTATTGTTAGTTTCCTTAGGAACCTCCACACTGTTTTCCAGAGGGGCTGTACGAGTTTACATTCCCACCAACAGTGTAGGAGGGTACCCGTTTCTCCACATTCTCGCCAGCATCTAGAGTCCTCTGATTTGCTCATTTTAGCTACCCTGACTGGCGTGAGGTGGTATCTCAGTGTGGTTTTGATTTGTATTTCCCTGATGAGGAGGGACGCTGAGCATCATTTCATGTGTGTGTTGGCCATCTGGATGTCCTCTTTGGAGAAGTGTCTGTTCATATCTTCTGCTCATTTCTTCACTGGGTTGTTTGTTTTTCGGGTGTGGAGTTTGGTGAGTTCCTTATAGATTCTGGATATTAACCCTTTATCTGATATGTCATTGGCAACTATCTTTTCCCATTCTGTCGGTTGCCTATTAGTTTTATGGATTGTTTCCTTTGCCGTGCAGAAGCTTTTTATCTTGAAGAGGTCCCAGTAGTTCATTTTTGCTCTTGATTCCCTTGCCTTTGGGGATGTGTCAAGTAAGAAATTGCTGCGGTTGAGGTCAAGGAGGTTGTTTCCTACTTTCTCCTCTAGGGTTGTGATGGTTTCCTGTCTCACATTCAGGTCCTTTATCCATTTTGAGTTTATTTTTGTGCATGGTGTGAGAAAATGATCTAGTTTCAATCTTCTGCATGTTGCCGTCCAGATCTCCCAGCACCATGTGTTAAAGAGGCTGTCGTTTTTCCATTGGATGTTCTTTCCTGCTTTGTCAAAGATTAGTTGGCTGTATTCCTTTGGGTCCAGCTCTGAGTTCTCAATTGTGTTCCATTGGTCTATGTGTCCTCCCATTTTGGTTTTCTTCTTCAATATTACTTTAACTGTATGCGGTCTTTTGTGGTTCCATACAAATATTAGGATAGTTTGTTCTAGTTTTGAGAAGAATGCTGGTGCAATTTTGATTGGGATTGCATTGAATGTGTAGATTGCTTTGGATAGTAATGACATTTTAACTATATTTATTCTTCCAATCCATGAGCATGGAATATTCTTCCATTTCTTTGTGTCTTCTTCAATTTCCTTCGTAAGTTTTCTATAGTTTTCATCATATAGATCTCTTATATCTTCGGTTAGGCTTATTCCTAGAAAGAGAAATCAAGAAACTGATCCCATTCACAATTGCACCCAAAAAAATTTTTTTAATAAAATAAAGATTGACAGTTTTGTCATAGTCCTTTCCTCTTTCCAAATATTGTCATGGTTTCTATTACCATTAAATACTGAAAAATACAAAGTCACCAACCCAATTCTCTCTTCTGTATTTCAGATATGGCTGTTCAAATGTTACTGGCATGTTAGGCACCCTACATGCCGTATTCTCTCTCCTAATTCTGCACATGATGTTTCTGCCTACTCAGTAACTTTCCACCTCCTTCCTATCTCAATTTGCTACCAAATAATCTTGTCACCTTTTAGCTTAGATGACATTATACCCATGATTCTGAATTACTTTCAGTTCACAACATATACCATGACCTCCCCGGCTTTTGGATTTATAATGTATATAAAAAGTGGTATGAATTATACCAAAATTTAGGAGCAACAATAAATTTCAGTTTTAAAGTTTCTCTAATTTAAATTAAATTTTGTTTAAATGTCTGTCCTGGCTCCTGGGAAATATATATATATCTTTAAATTTTTAATGTTTATTTATTTTTTGAGAGAGAGAGAGACAGAGTAGGAGAAGAAGAGGGACACAGAGAGCGGGAGACACAGAATCTGAAGCAGGCTCCGGGCTCTGAGCTGTCAGCACAGAGCCCGACATGGGGTTCGAACCCACAAGCCGTGAAATCATGACCTGAGCCGAAGTCGAACATTTAACTGAGCCACCAAGGCGCCCCTGGGAAATTTAATCTTAGTCATCATTTGAGTCCCTTCCCTGACTACATTCGGTTTTAATAATCCCAGACCTATTTTGTGCTGAAAAACCATGAAAGGGGTTCTATTCTTAGCTATTATGGTCATCCTAGAGATACTCATTACCTAAATCCATGTGGTCCATTCAACATGGAAAGCACCAATATTTCTATGCTGATAAATGAGCAAAAGGATCTTCACCTTAGCTATCAGTGTCCAGGGGCTTAGTGCTCAATCTTGAACACATCTTCTGTGTCCTCCTCTCCACCCATGAATCCGTATACCACCTAAATATTTCATCACCTTTCAGGGGTGCTGTATTGGAGTGAAACCTCAGCCTCCTAGCATTTATATAAACTCCAGTCTCAGGTTCTATCCAGTATCTCTAAGAAAAGTCACTATCTCCCCCACAAGGTTAATTATCCTCTATCCTCTCCTGTTTTGAAAACATTGATCATAACCCCTGTTAAAGGGCTTGCTACACAAAGTCTTCTTACTTTCCTCCAAAGATGTGTGACTGCAGATATGGATAGTGAGCTCACTTATGTATAAACCAATATGGGCCCTGTCCTTCCAGGGCTGTGGGAAGCAGGTGCATTCTTTTTAAACTTTCCTGCTATGTTCCCAGGAGCAAAAAAACAAAAACAAAAACAAAAACAAAAAACCAGTACAGCAATCACTCTCCGCCCCCATGCACACACCCAGACATCTACACTGCTAGACAAACTGACTTTTACTCATTTTTCAGCCCCCAGTTGAAATATCTCTTCTTCCAATAACCTTTGCAGGACCTAAAAAAAAAATCCCATAAGTTCCTTTTGAAGATTCCCATACTTAGAGCTCAGTGACTGAGGCATTTCAAGCAATACTATAATTTACCCTTAGAGGAGTGACAGCAAATTCTCCAAAACATTTTTCCAAGATGGGGCCTCAGAAGCAAGAGGTCATGCCATTCTTTGTGGTCCAGTAATGGGATGTGTCAGTTATCTGCAATGCTAAGGATGTATTTGTACTCTGAGTATTTTTTACCTTAAATTCATGTAAGTGAACAATAACTTGACTATTTAATTCAGCATAGTATCCAAGAAATGACATGTGCCCAGTGAATGATTCCAATTGGATTGGTCTTCCAGTGAGACTTAGGGGAAATTGTAAGTGCCTTTAAAGGCAGGATCCACAGTCATCTCAATTCCATTATTCCAGTGTTTACAAATATGCCCTCACTGTAGTTTATTAGAGTCTGTCCATACACCTATGTCATCCAATTCTTGCAGATTCTCAAACAACTGCCACACATCAAAAGCCATCCATCGACAGTGATCAAGAAGCTTTGGTCAAGAATAGTATTCATTTTACTAATATTACTTACCATGGCTATCTTTTATGGAGTGATCTTTTTATGGCCAATTCCTCTAATCTTATAATAACTCCATGAGGTAGATATAATCATCACACTTTACAGATGAGGAAGCAGAGGCTTAAAGAGGTTCATAAGTTTACCTCAGTCCTATGGAAGGTGAGTTACTACAGCCATCTCTTTCTCACAGCCCACACTTTCAGGAATCTCCCTGTTTGGGGACCATGTAAGCCTGATTTGATGGTAGCTGAAACTATTCCTTCAATTGCAATCAAATCTTGGTGTAAAAACAAAGCAGGACAAAGAAGAATATTCAGAATGTCCAAAATTACATAAGTATATGCCAGAATTTTCTTTTTGCTTTTTTTCTTCTTGCAGTTAGATCATTCAACAGTGCCACCTTGAAGATTTGTTGTGCTTTCTCCTCTGTAGAACTTAAGGGATTTTTGAATAGGAGCCTTATCCAAGTTGCTGTTGTTGCATCTCAATCCCCTCAAGCAAATGGTCATGTTGAAATGAATGACTGAGGGTGGCTTGAAGAGAGAGAATTGCTCTAGGAGTGTGACCAAGGGAACTCTGCCAGGCTTCTAATCTCTGCACATTGATGACAGAAATAGTCTTGCAATCTTGTTCATCAAGTGGCATTTTAATACTTGTTTTGAACATTCTAAAGGAAACTTAGATGAGAACTGAGAACACAAACATGAATGCTCCCTAGCTTGTGCTCTGTTTGTACTTTCTCTTTCATTTTAACCAGAACTGGTGATTTTGGGGAGGATGGATGGATACCTTATTTCAGGTAGTCTCAGCTTCAGTGTCAGTCCCTCAAAGAGGCCATCCCTGAACTGATACCCCATTCATTTAAAATAGTCCTCTCTTCCTCCTATAACATCAACTGCTTTTATTTTGGGAAAACTATTACTATGAGAAATTTTATATTTTGGCTTCTATTTTAATTTTACTTTATATTGACTGGTTCTTCCCAAAGAAACACTGGCTGCATCAAAACAATACCTTATTTGTACACTTATTCACTGTCTTTTAAGTTTTGTAATAATTTTTAAAAAGTTTATTTATTTTGAGAGACAGAGAAAGAATCCCAAGCAGGCTTTTCACTGTCAGTGTGGAGCCTAATGCCAGGCTTGAACTTCTGAACCATGAGATCATGATCTGAGCCAAAACCAAGAGTCAGGTGCTTAACCAACTGAGTCACCCAGGTGCCCCTGTCTTTTAAGTTTCTAAGAACTGGAACACAATAGGAGCTGAGTAAACAAGTGCTGATAAACTTGATGCCTGCAGAAGTTAGTGTGTGCTATAACATGGTGAGTAGAGTTGTTGGGTGTGGCATTCCCAGGTTGAATAGTTCTCAAGGTCTTCATTCCAGAAAGACTAGATCTTAGCAGAACCATTGGAAGTATATCCCCTAGACTTATCTGGAATCATTTTTCAAACATATCAAAAGTCTACCCATGGCTGGTAAGTAGAGAAAGTTCTCTGTGGCCACCAAAAATGTTGAAGAAGAAGCCCTAGAATTTGTAGTCTCAATTTTTTAACACAAAAGAAGGACTACAGAAGGTTTAAAAGAGACTATTGTGCAAAAAGAATATGATTCTGTATTTCTCAAGAGGCACAGTACATTAATTAAATATATTATCAAAATAGTGTTTATCATGTCTCAGATATGAGTTTGCATCCATCGTGTACAAAAACAGACAAAACCAAAAGCTCACAACTCCCCGGTGTCTCTCCAATCCATCTCTTAACATGGCATTGCAAGCCCTATGTCATCTGGCTCCCTCCTTCCTCTCTTACCTGATCTCCTAGGTTCCCTTCTCACTCAGTCTATTCCATATACTCTGGCTTCTTTGTTAATCATTGCAAACACCAAGATCTTTCCCAGTCTAAGAAAGTTGTACTTGCTTTTTCCTCTGCCTGGAAAGAAATCCCTTTACCACACCCCACACCTCTCAGACTTTTGCGTGCCTGACTCCTCCATAGTTCAGCTCTCTGTTCAAACATTACTTCATGGTGACTGATGGGTATGGGGAAGGGGAGGAAGGGGGTGATGGGCATGGAGGAGGGCACTTGTGGGGATGAGCACTGGGTATTGTATGGAAACCAACATGACAATAAACTATTAAAAAAACATTACCTCTTGGAAAAGTCACAGTTTAATAACTCAAGGGAAAATAGCCATTCAATAATTCTCTATTATATTACCATCTTCTCCTATATTACCAAAATGTTTTCCTATTTGATATTTTCCTATTTATGTGTTTACTTGGTTACTGTCATCCTTCCATACTAGAATGTGACCTTTGTGAGAGAAGGGACCTTGTCTGTCTGCTGGGGATCCTTTCTGACTTGTTTTCTGATACATTCTCAATATCTAAAATCAGGCTTGGTATATACGTTCTCAACATATTCTTGTTAAGTGGAGAATGAATAGACATTTATCAAATAATGAAACCAATGAACATATAGTTACAAATGTGCTGGCAAGTGCTCTGAAGGTGAAATGCAGGAGGGCTGAGATGAAAACTACTTGTAGGATAAAGGATGGAAGGAAGCTACTTTATTTTTTAATCAAGTTTTTATTTTAATTCCAGTATAGTTAACATAGTGTGTTAGTTTCAGGTGTATAATATAGTGATTCAACAATTCTGTACATCACCTACTACTCGTCACAAGTATACTCCTTAATCCCCATCACCTGTTTTACCCATCCTCATACCCTCCTTCCCTCAGGTAACTATCCATTTATTCTCTACCGTTACGAGTCTGCTTCCTGGTTTCTCACTCTCTCTCATTTTCCCCCTTTGTTTATCTTTCTCTGATTTATTTCACTTAGCATTATACTTTCTAGCTCCATCCATGTCATTGCGAAAGGCAGTATTTCATTATTTTTCATGGCTGAATAGTACTCCGTGTGTGTGTGAGTGTGTGTGTTTCTCACGTCTTCTTTATCCATTCATTAGTCGACACTTTGGTTTGTTTCGATGGTTTGTTTCCATAATTTGCCTATTGTAAACAATACCACTATAAACATCGGGATGGGTGTATCCATTTGAATTAGTGTCTTTGTATTTTTTTGGTAGATACCTAGTAGTGTAATTACCAGATCATAAGGTGGTTCCATTTTTTAACTAACTGTTTTAGGAAACTCCATATTTTTTTCTATAGTGGCTGTACCAGTTAGCATTCTGATCAAAGGAATATTCCTTTTTCTCCACATCCTCGGCAACACTTGTTGTTTCTTTTGTTTTTGGTTTTAGCCATTCTGACAGGTGTGAGGTGATATCTCATTGTACTTTTCATGTGCATTTCCCATGATGAGTGATGTTGAGCATCTTTTCATGTGTCCATTGGCCATCTGAAGGTCTTCTTTGGAGAAATGTCTGTTCATATCTTCCACCTATTTTTAAATTGGATTCTTTGTTTTTTGGGTATTGAGTTGTAGCAAATCTTCTTTTTCCTTCCAAGTTTTTCTTTAAATATCAGTTAGGAAACATACAATGTAATGGTAGTTTAAGGCGTAGAATTTAGTGATCCATCACTTCCGTAGAATACCCAGTGCTCATCACAAGTGCCCTCCTTTAATATCCATTACCAATTTAATCCATCCCCCGACCCACTTTCAATTCAGCAACCCTGTTTGTTCTGGATTTAAGGGTCTTTTTTATGGTTTGCCTCTCTTTCCCCCCCGTGTTCATCTATTACATTTATGAAATCCCACATATGAGTGAAATCATATGGTATTTGACTTTTTTTGCTTTGCATAATACCCTCTAGCTCCACCCACATTATTGCAAATCCACAAATGCAAGATTTCATGCTTTTTGATGGCTGAGTAATATTCCATTGTGTACCTACATATATACATACATACACACACACCATTCATATATACCATTCATCTTTTAATGGACATATGTACTCTTTCCATAATTTGGCTATTGTTGATAATACTGCTATAAACATCGGGATGCATGTATCCCTTCCAATCAGTACTTTTGTATCCTTTGGGTAATTACCTAGCAGTGCAATTGCTAGAACATAAGGTAGTCCTATTTTTATCTTATTAAGAAAGCTCTATACCGTTTTCCAAAGAGGCTGCATTCCCACCAACAGTGTAAGAGGGTTCCCCTTTCTCCACATCCTTGCCAACATCTGTTGCTTCCTATGTTGTTAATTTTAGCCATTTTGAAAGGTGTGAGGTGATATCTCATTGAAGTTTTGATTTGTATTGAGTGATGTTGTGTATCTTTTTATGAGCCTGTTAGCTATCTGTATGTCTTCTTTGGAAAAATGTCTATTCAAGTCCTTCACCCATTTTTAAGTGGATTATTTCATGTTTGGGTGTTGAGTTTCATAAGTTCTTTATATATTTTGGACAGTAATCTTTTATCAGATATGTCATTTACAAATATCTCCTCTCATTTCATAGGTTGTCTTTTTAGTTTTGATTATTGTTTCCTTCACTGTGCAGAAGATTTTATCTTGATGAAATCTCAATAGTTCATTTTTGTTTTTGTTTCCCATGCCTCCAGTAATATGATTAGTAAGTTGCTACAGCCAATGTCAAAGAGGTTACTGCCTGTGTTTTCCTCTATGATTTTGATTGTTTCCTGTCTCACATTTGGGTCCTTCATCAATTTTGAATTTATTTTTTGTGTGTGGTGTAAGAAAGTGGTCCAATTTCATTCTTTTGCATGTTGCTGTCCAGTTTTTCAACACCATTTGTTAAAGAGACTGTCTTTTTGTCATTGGATATTCTTTCCTGCTTGGTTGAAAATGAGTTGACCACATAGTTGTGGGTCCATTTCTTGGTTTTCTACTCTGTTCCTCTGATCTGTGTGTCTGTATTTGTGCCAGTTCCATACTGTCTTGATGACTACAGCTTTGTAATATAACTTGAAGTATGGAATTGTGATGCTCTCAGCTTTGTGGGGTTTTTTTATTTTATTTTTTTCCAAGGTTCCTTTGACTGCTAAAGTTCTTCTGTGATTCCACACAAATTTTAGGGTTGTTCTTGAAAAATGCTGGTGATATTTAATTTATTTTTAAATGTTTATTTATTTTTGAGACAGAGAGAGAGAACGAGCAAGGGAGGGGCATAGGGAGGGGGAAAGAGGATCTGAAGAGGGCTCTGCACTGATAGGAGAGAGCCCAATGTGGGCTCAAACTCACAAACTGTGAGATCATGACCTGAGTCACAATCAGACACTTAACCAACTGAGCCACCAAGGTGACTGGTGCTGGTGGTATTTTGATAGAGATTTCATTAAAGGTGTAGATTGCTTTGGGTAGCATAGACATTTTAACAATATTTGTTCTTCCAATACATGAGCATGGGATGTTTTTCTATTTCTTTGCATCATCTTCAATTTCTTTCATCACTGTTCTATAGTTTTCAGAGTACAGATCTTTTACCTCTTTGGTTAGGCTTATTCCTGGGTATCTTATGGTTTTCAGTGCAGTTGAAATGGAAGTTTATGGGATTGATTCCTTAATTTCTCATTCTGCTGCTTCATTATTCTGTTGTGGAAATGCAACAGATTCCTATATGTTGATTTTGTATTCTGTGATGTTACTGAACTTGTATGTCAGTTCTAGCAATTTTTTGGTGAACTTTTGGGGTTTTTTACATGGAGTATCATGTTGTCTGTGAATAGTGAAAGTCTAACTTCTCTGCAAACTTGGATGCCTTTTAGTCCTTCCTGTTGTCTGATTGCTGAGGTTAGGACTTCCAGTACTATGTTAAATATCAGTGGTGACAGTGGACATCTCTGTCTTGCTCTTGACCATAGAGGAAAAGCTCTTAGTTTTTCCCCATTGGGGACAATATAAATTGTGGGGTTTTTGTATATGGCTTTTATCGTGTTGAGGTCTATTTTCTATTTCCCTATTTTGTCAAGAGTTTTTATCAAGAATGGATTCTGGAATTTGTAAAATTCTTTTCCTGCATCTATTAAGAGGATCATATGGTTCTTTTCTTTTTATTAATGTGGTGTATCATGTTTATTTTTTATCAAATACTGAACCATACTTGTAGCCCAGGAATAAATCTCACTTGATTGTGGTGAGTGATTTTAAAATGTACTGTTCGATTCGACTTGCTAGTATTTTGTTGAGAATTTTTATATCCATGTTCATCAGGAATATTGGCCTGTACTTCTGTTTTTTAGTGGAGTCTTTGGTTTTGGAATCAAGGTAATGCTGGCCTCTTAGAATGAGTTTGGAAGTTTTCCTTCTATTTCTATTTTTGGAAAAGTTTGAGAAGAATAGGTATTAACTTTTCTTTAAAAGTTTGATTGAATTCCTCTGGAAGCCATCTGGCCCTGGACTTTGTTTGTTGATTACCGATTCAATTTTTTTTTTTTTTTTGCTAGTTATCAGTCTGTTCAAATTTTCTATTTCTTTCTATTTCAGTCTTTCAGTTTTGGTAGTTTATATGTTTCTAGAAATTATTCATTTCTTCCAAATTGCCCAATTTGTACATGTAATTTTTCATAATCTCTTATAATTCTTTTGATTTATGTGGTGTTGGTTATGATTTCTCCTAATTTGTGATTTTATTTATTTGGGCTTTTCTCTTTTCTTTTTGATAAGTCTGGCTAGGGGTTTATCAGTTTCATTCATTTTTTCAAAGAACAAGTTCCTGTTTTCATTTATCTGTTCTACAGTGGTTTTTAAATTATTTCCCTTCTGCTAACTTTAGACTTCATTTGTTATTTTTCTCTAGCTCCTTTAGATGTAAGGTTAGGTTGTGCATTTGAGATTTTCTTGATTCTTGGTGTAGGCCTGTATTGCTATATACTTCCCTTCTGTGATAATTTTTGCCACATCTCCAAAGTTTTTGGATGTTCGTGTTTTCATTTTCATTTGTTTCAATTTTTTTTTAAATTTCTTCTTTAATTTCCTGATTGACCCATTCATTCTTTAGTAGGATGTTCTTTAACCTCCATGTGTTTGTGGTCTTTCCACATGTTTTCTTGTGGTTGACTTCAAGTTATGCATGATAGGATCTCAATCCTTTTGTACTTGTTGTGGCCTGATTTGTGACCTAGTATGTGATTATTCTGGAGAATGTTCCACGTGCACTTGAACGTGTATTCTGTTGCTTTAGGATAACATATTCTGGATGTCTGTTAAGTCTATCTAGTCCAGTGTCTCATTGAAAGCCATTGTTTTGCTGTTGATTTTCTGCTTAGATGATCTGTCCATTCATGCATGTGGGGTATTAAAGTCGCCTACTATTATTATATTGTTATCTACAAGTTCCTTTATGTTTGTTATTAATTGTTTTACCTATTTGGGTTTTTCATGTTGGGGGCATAAATATTTACAATTGGTAGATCTTGTTGGATAGTCCCATTTTTATGATATAGTGCACTTCTTCATTCCTTCTTACAGTCTTTGGTTTAAAATCTAGTTTGCCTGACATAAGTATGGCAAATCTGGCTTTCTTTTGGCATCCATTTGCATGGTCAGTATTTCTCCAACCCCTCACTTTCAATATGCAGGTGTCTTTAGGTCTAAAATGAATCTCTTGGGCTTCATATAGATGGGTCTTGTTTTATTTATTCATTCTGACACCCTATGTCTTTTCACTTTAGCATTTAGTCCATTTACATTCAGAGTAATTATTGATACATATGAGTTTATGCCATCTTATTGCTTGTTTTGTCATTGTTTCTGGAGATTACTCTGGTCCTTTTTCTAGTCTTTGTCACTGTCAGTGTTTTCTGCTCACTCAAAGAGTTCTCTTTATATTTCTTGCAGGGCTAGTTTAGTGGTCACAAACTCCTTTATTTTTTTTTTTATGGGGGGATCTGGGAAACACTTTCTCTCTTCTATTGTGAATGATAGCTTTGCTGGATAGAGTATTCTTAGCTACAGATTTTTTCCATTCAGCCCTTGAATATATTATGCCAGTCCCTTCTGGTTTGCCAAGAGTTTGTGGTGATCTACTGCTAAACTTATATATCTTCATTGTAAGTTAGGGGCTTCCTTTGTCTTTTTGCTTTTAAAAATTTTCCTTTTCACTATATTTTGCAAATTTAACTATAGTAGTTCTTGGTGTTGGCCTGTTTTTGTTGATTTTGAAGGGGTTTGTTTCTGCCTCCTGGATTTAGATGTCGGTTTCCTTCCCTAGATTAGGCAAGTTTTCAACTATAATTTCCTCAAATGAATCTTCAACCCCATTTCTCTCTCCTCTTCTTCTGCAACTCCTATGGTACAAATGCATTACGTTTGACTGAGTCACTGAGTTCCCTAAGTCTACTTTTGTGATCTAAGATTTTTCTTTCTGTCTTTTGATCAGCTTCCTTATTTTTCTATAATTCTATCTTCTTTGTCACTTAATCGTTCCTCTGCTTCTTCCATGGTTCTGGTCATTATGCCAGTCAGTTTTGTATCTCAGTTATTGCATTTTTCATGTCAGCTTGATTGATTTTTAGCTCTTTTATCTCTGCACCATGGGTCGCCCTGATGTCTTCCGTGCTTTTCTCAAATCTAGCTTATGATTGTTACTTTAAACTCTGGATCAGGCATATTACTTAAATATATTTTGATTATATTCCTGGCTGTGACCTTTTCTTGTTCTTTCTTTTGGGATAACTTCCTCCATCTTGTCATTTTGTCTAGGTCTCTGTTTTCTTTGCTGTGTTAATAAAGCCTGTTACGTTTCCTACCCCTGAGAGTAATGGCTTTATGAAAAGAGGTCATGTCCTGTCCAGGGCCTGGTGCCTCAGGAAGTGTCTCTGGTGTGTACTGTATGCACTCTGCTGCTGTGTTATGGCTGCTCTATCCCTCAGGTCAGTCCTCTGCAGAGTCTCTCCTTGCCTGCAGTGGGTAGTTTTGGGTCTTGGCCAGAATGTGGTGAGTTTTAACTAGGTGTGCTCTGGCCTGCTTGTTAAAAGAGACCTGATTCTATTTCCACTAGAGCTGAAGCTTTACAGAACTTTATACAGAACAGTAGATGTGTGCATGAGGAGGCTAGTGTTGGTCTTCTGTGGAAGGTGCTGATTCTCAGGCACACTTGACTGAGAAAAGCAGTATGAGCAGTTTGTGGGGGGTGGGGCTTGATGTCTTCTGTTTAGGTAGCCAGTGTTGGAGCTGTGTTATTTACTGAAGTTAGTTTATGTTGAGAGGTCATGGAGGG
Organism: Proteles cristata cristata; assembly: GCA_017311185.1. Taxonomy (NCBI): domain Eukaryota; kingdom Metazoa; phylum Chordata; class Mammalia; order Carnivora; family Hyaenidae; genus Proteles; species Proteles cristata. The sequence goes on along the minus strand of JAESUZ010004122.1, from coordinate 21,987 downwards.
AAATGGCACCAGACAGCTCCTTGGTCTCTGGAGAAGGGAATTCATACTTGCTGCTGTCAGAGAATCCCTCCCAGAACACAGATTAATTTCCCCTGTGTGTACTAGGTGTTTTTCAGTTTGCTGTTTTCATACTATCTGTGTCTGGGTTGTATCCATGCCTAGAGCAGTACAGTGCACTTTGGACTCTATCCCAGGCATGTTGACTGAGAGAACCAACTGTGGGTTGACAGAGGGAGGTGGATGGGAGATGGGATAAATGGATGATGGGTATAAGGAGGGCACGTGTTGTGATGAGCCCTGGGTGTTGTATGTAAGTGATGAATCATTGAATTCTACTCCTAAAACCAATATTGCACTGAATGTTAACTAACTAAAATTTAAATTTAAACATTGCTAACGGAATTAAAAAATAAAACTTCAAACTTAGGGACCTGGTGTGGCAGGACCTGCATTGGTCTTCTTGGGGAGAGCCTTGCCATGCTGCAACTGACACAGGTTTGACCCAGAAGGGCAGTTACACCTGAGTGCAGGAGCATGGGGTTTGGAGAAAGCACACTAAAGAGCCCGTGTCCAGTTTAGTCACCCTTAGCAGGGGTCTCTGTGCCTATCATGGGGGTAAGGTGGAGAATGGCACCTGCTCACTCCTTTGTCTCTGGAGAGGCAATGCCACCTCTCTCAGATAAGCTCCAGGAATGGGGAACCGTCCCTCCCAATGTCAGGCCATCCTCATATTGTGCTGTCTGCCCCCAGGTTACTGCCTGCCTTCCCTACAGGAGCACTGCGTCACCTCAGAGCTCGATACCAGCCATGCCACAGACCTCTAAAACTCTACTCTTTGAGCCCCACTGGTTGCAAAACCTCACAAAAAATCAGCCCGTCTCATTTTCCCATTCAGTGGCTTTGGAGAAGTGTTTTCCTTGTGCGATCCCCTGTGTGCCCCCTCTTCTTACCCTCACCTCTCTTGCCCTATCTCCACAACCAGGGCTCCCTCCCTTTTACAGCACCCATGATCTATTTTTCCCTCAAACCATGTGTCCACACCTCTTACCTTCCACAGTGTGGCCTCTCCCTCTCTCTCTAGTTGTGCAATTTATTCTGTCAGTCCTCAGATCAATTTCTTGGGTGTTCAGATTGATTTGATATTTAGCTATGTTCAAGGGATGAGGCAAGCCTAGGGTCCTCCTACTACTCCACCGTATTAGCACCCCCTGTAGCAGTTCTTTATATATCTTGGATACTAACACTTTATCAAATATGTCAAAGGAAACCACTTTAAGTAGGGGAAATAGTCAAGTGCTTTCTATAGATGTGATAAGAGGAGCTCAAATGGATAAGAGCCAGTCATTTGAGATGAGGCAGGAAGAGTTTTTAGATATTTTTCCATTTATTGTTTATACATCTTAAACTTTGTTTTTAAATAATTATAGATGCACATGAAGTTGCTATGATAGTATAGAGATACCGTGTATATTCCAGTGGTTACGTGGGGAAGCTATAAGTAGGAAATGGATGATGATATAATATCTATGTATACTTCTATGCCATTTTATCACATGCGTAGATTTGTGTCATTACTATCGCAATTAAAATACAAGAGTATTTTTATCATCACAAAAGATCTCTCTTTATATTTGTTTTAATCACTTCAATTTCCTACAGTTGTGTGATGTGGTGATTTAGGGTAAGTTCAGTACAAAATTATGTCCCATAAAGGACTATTTGTAGAGAATGTATCCATCCATCCCTTGTTTAACTACTCCCAGTAAGGCAGGACTTGCCAAGGGAGTTTGAAAGCAAGTTATCTCCCTGGGTCAGACAAACTGTGGTCTGAATCATTTACAAGATGTTCAAAATAGCATGGGTTAGAGTAATAATTCTATGGCTCACATTTAATTCTTCTTGCCCTAAAATGAGCAGTGTCTTTTTCTGCTACAAGGTCAGATGCAAATTTTTTCTCCTCTGTGCAAAACAAATAGATTTTCATAAAACCTAACCTAAAAGTATGCTAAGAGAATTAATTCTATTTGGGGTATTAGCTTCTGCCTTCAGACCACCTGGATTCTTCCATCTGTTTTATTATTTCTTTTTCTAACATAGTCTCATTTGAGGATTAAATTAAAAAACCCTTTGGATAAACTTGATTTTTCTTTCTTGATCTAAACGTATCACCTCATTACCAAGTTTTTCCTCCTTTCTAACAATGCTTGTAATTCTACTAAGCATAGGGGCTAAAACCGGCAAAAGAACATCTTCCATGAGACAATTATTTACCTGACAATTCTCACCAGTAGTCACCCTATACAGCCTCCTTGTCCCTAGAGAAAGTGTAAGCAAAGTTCCCCATGCACAATGCTTCTGAAGCTCTGGGCAGCTGCTCTCTTTCAGAGAATCTAAAAAATATCATGAAATTATGTCACCAAAAGCAGTTCAATTGCCAGTGGACCAGCTGCCGTTTTGTGTAGACAGATTTATCAGGGGGTTGAACGCTGAGAATAACCTCAAGTATGGGGACATTGTAATTATGGATTCCAAATGGAAGAATTCACAACTAAAGATATCATCACAACAGAATGCATCTGAATCTGTGTCCTCTGCTCCCCTAGGATGGAATATCACTATAACCCAAATAGGCAATTTATCTGCAGTGTCAGCCTTAAAAAACTGTATTGAGTATCCTTGATTTTTCCTAAGCTGAAATTCAGGGAAACACGCAACACACTGTCACTTTTAGAATTTGAGGACCGATGCAAAACATACAAGAAAAAAATTCGCATTTTAAAGATTCAAAAATCACTACTCTGATCATTTTATATACTGCATGTTATAAGGAGGTTTGCTAGAACTCTATGTATTGCTGCCTTTCAAAAAGCTGCATTAAATAGGGATTAGCACACAAAACATCAAAAGTGACATTTCATCAAAGTTCCAGTGGAAACATCCAATGTTCTACTGAGTTTTTGACACAATTAACAACCTTTACATTTGACATTAAAAATTCATCAGCTCTGACAATTAAATAGGAATAAGTTGATCACTTAAAGCTGTCTGCACTACATGACATGCATTTTATAATCTAAGAATAGTAAGAGGCCTTCATTGAATCTCAACGATACATTTCACCTGAATTTTGCTCTTTTCTTTCTTTGCTAGTATATTGTCTCACAGAGCTTTTTCTTTTCTAGTTCCTCTTTACCTAAAATTCCACCAATATTCAGTTATTAGGTGCATCCTTTCTTCTCTCATCCTTGGGCAGTTTCATCCATTCTTTTGTCTTAAGTACCATAGAGGTGATGATTCCCAAATATTTATTTGTAGTCCTGCTCATTCCCCTGAATTCCAGACTCAAACACTTAACTACCAGCTATACTTTTATTCACATATGCAGAACTCATCAAAATTTGTCTTTCAACTGTAATTCATCTTCACAACCAAGCTTAACTTTTTCCAATGACTAAGCTCCTTAGCACCATCAATAATGTTCCTATCAAAGGAGATTATAAACTTTTCATCCTCCACTCTACATACACTTGCCATTACCAGACAAATTCTTCTGGGTCTTTTATCTGTGCCTCTTTTCTTTTTCAAAGCTGTTTCTCAAATCCAAACATCCTGTCCTGGTATTACACTAACCCCCTTTGTACTTCCACTCCTTCTTTAGGCTATCAATCTTTACATTTCTTTTTGACGTACATGCTTAAAAACACAGATTTGATCAGGTTGCAGTTTTTGCCTTCTTTTTTAATGCTCGTTAGTGCACCTCATACAATATGATACCAATGTATCTTTTCAGCTTTATTTTTCTTCTAGTCATTGACCTATTTGCCATGCGTGGGTGGAGAAAAAAAAAAAAACCTCAATTCTTTCAATTTGGGCCTGAGCTCCAGTTCTTTCTATAACCTGGAATTCTATACTCCCATGCCAATGCTCTGACTCCTATAGTTCTCATGATTATAGAAGTTGCAATTCAAATGTTTTTACCTCCAAAAAGTCTTCCTATATCCCCAATAGTACATAATCTCTCACCCTTTCATGTAATACTTTTATAACTTGCTGAGACCCTTTTTATTCTTTTTGAAACATTCATTTTGTAAGTTTCTTTGAGTTCCTGCTATGTGCGAAGCACAAGGGCTGCTTTGGTGAACAGGACAGACCAGCTCTCTACTCTCAGGAGCCTGGCAGTCTCTCAGTGAGATAAATAAATAAGGGACTCAGTTCAGAAGACTCTGCCATGCTGCATGACTAGGGTAAGAGTAGAAGACAACTTCAGGTCAGACCGTCAGGAAAAGGCTTCCTGAGTAAATGACATTTGAGCTGAGACCTGAAGGACTAGCAGAAGCTGGCCATGTACAAATAGGAATAAAAAGCATCTCAGAGCCAAGATCAAGTAAAAGCCCCTGAAGAAAGTGAGGAAAAGCATTTGAGGGCCAGAAACGGGCTACATACCTGAAATGCAGTGAGTTGATATTTGGATATGTATCTAACATTTACTCTGTACATGGTGCTGAACAAAACAGAGATATTTCTTGCTCAAATGGTGTCTGTATAATGGACAAGACTTACACTGGCCTAACAGGAATACAAATACATAACTAAAACTGTGATAAATGTTATAAAGGCAGTGTGTAGGAGGATACACTGATGTGCTTGCAAGGTAGCAAAATGGAGAATCACAGCAAAATGTCACACCAGTGGAGGTCAGAGAAGAGGTCTAGACTGAAAATATTCATATAAGTCCTCAACATAGGTGAGTAATTAAAGTTTTGGTTAAAAAGGGGACTCAAGGCCAAGACATGAGAGAACACAATATTAACCATCAGATTGGTTTTTAAATTAAAAAAAGTTTAATATTTGTTTATTTTTGAGAGAGAGAGAGAACACAAGTGGGGAGGGGCAGAGAATGGGAGACACAGAATCTGAAGCAGGCTCCAGGCAAGATCATGACCTCATGAAGTTGGATGCTTAACCGACCGAACTACCCAGGTGCCCCAACCATCAGGTTATTAATCTAAAATTAATATTAAACTTTAATAATCAGATAAACCCACCAAAGATCCCCGAAAGGAAAAGCCAGAAAGCTAAGAGGAAAACAAAAGTACCAGAAGCTAAGAGAAGTAAGAACTTCAACAAAGAGGGATTAAAAACTTCAGCCAATGCTCTTGAGAGGTCAACTTACAAAAGATCTGGAAAGGATCTACCTGACCGTGGAACAAGGAAGTCATTGGTAAAACTTAGAGAAATCCATATTGATGGAGTGGTGGGAACTGGAGAGAAGATAGAGTGAGTTAAGGAGAAATGGGAAGTAATGAAGTGGAGACATGATTTATAGACACTTCTTCCAGGATCTTGGCTATAAACAGTAGTAGAGAATTGGCAATTAGAATAGCCTTAATTAAAATGATCCCAACATCATCTGGGCTGTTATTGATTTAAAACTTTTTCCTTCTCTTAATTATGTGTTGTTAGATTGCCACCATTATTTTTATTTTTAACACTATAAAACAAATGGGTTAGACTGAATGAATTTTTAAAGGCCTTGAACTACTATCCAAAGGTCACACTGCTTAGAAGTAGCAGAAGTGAGGCTAATGGCCATGTCTTCTGATTGCAAGTTGAATGTACTACATGCTGCTTCTAGTCAAAACCAGATTCTAAATCTGACCTTGAAGTACAAAGATGTAGGATGTCTTGGAGGGAAATTTTCACCAACCTCTCAATGCAAGTTAACTTTGGCCTTAGGGAAAAGCTCTTTATTTTGTAGTGATTTCAAATGAGATCCAGGCAGGCACCTGAAGGTATCAGCTTACGCAGATCTTCACCAATAGCCTTATACCTGGGGCTTTCATTACCATCAGATACACAGAATTTGTTTCAGGATATAAATATGTTTTCCTCAAGAATTTGCTTTGTCACATATACACACACACTTTCACATATACAAATACAGGTTTAAAAATTATAGCAATAAATTGTCTATAATCATATTTGTAATTGTCTCTGGTGCTGTGAATTCACTATAAAAAAAGTCTGTGTGTCCTCACCTTGCAGAATGAAAGAGCTAGAATGGCTAGAGATCTTGTTGCCCAATGTTCTCTTTGAAGACACCAAAGATTTTGCCTAGATCCATGGCAAAAGACACATTACTGTTAAATACTTTAAGTCCTGTTAATTGGAAGAAAAGACTACTGTGGATTGCTACTTTTCATAAAGAATGTCTAGAAGTTCCCCCTAAGCCTTTTCCCCAGTTCTTGGATGTTATATCAGTATCACAGAGTCTACATCATTCTCTATAGAGAATGCTGACTAGGGAGAATTCTCCAAAGTGATTAATCTCATAGTATTTATATGGAAATATGTTCCCATTTCTGAGTATTTTTAGGGAATTATGAGAAAAAACCTTTTAGTCACAAAGCCACATTAAAATCTTAAACAGAGGGGCACCTGGGTGACTCAGTTGGTTGAGCGTCCAACTTCGGCTAAGGTCATGAGCTCACGGTTCAGTTTGTGAGTTCCAGCCCTGTACTGGGCTAGCCACTATCAGCACAGCCTACTTGGTGGGAATCCTCTGTCCCCTCTCTCTGCCCCTCTCCTGCTTGTGCTCTCTTTCTCAAAAATAAATTAACATTTAGAAAGTAACAAAATAAAAAGAGGGAAAGAAACTCCCATCCCCTTTTTTCTGTATATCAAAGAGAAATTTCTGGTACTTGTTTGTCACTGAGCCTCAGAGGGCAAGTAAACATGAGGGGTTTGCTCCTCTGCTTCCCATTATTATCCTGAAGTCAGTTATGCATGAAGCTACTAGATATGGAGGAGCAGTCAGATATCTTTTATTTCTTTATCTTTTCTCCTCGAGAAAGTGCTTATAATGATAAACAATTGATGTGTTCAACAGAGTTTGTCCTTACTGCATTTCCAACCAAGTTTTAAAAAATTATAAGTATTTATTGAACACCAACTATGTGACCAAAACTACTTGGGAATAGACCTAGCTTTTATTTTACTTTATTTTATTATTTTTACTTTAGAGAGAGAGAGCATGCACAAGCAGGGGAGAGGGAGAGAGAGAGAACGAACGAATGAATGAATGAATGAATGAACGAATGAACGAACGAATCTTAAATAGGCTCCACATTCAGTGCGGGGCTTGATGTAGGCTTGATCCCACGACCCTGGGATCATGACCTGAGCCAAAATCAAGAGTTGGACACTGAACCGATTGAGACACCCAGGTGCCCCAAGGCATGATTTTATAATAATCTCCCACTCTTCTGGAAGATCTACACATAGTAATTAGTTCTCTTCTAGGAAGTGGGCAGAGCTTTTTGAATGAGACAGCTCACAGCCATACATGTTTTGCAGCCTTTTTCAAAGAATAGCCAAGATACGTAACTCTGTGTATATCACATTTCCATACTGTTAGGTATTCACCCTTTGTCATTATTATGTTCACAGTAAGGTGAGACAGATACAACAAGATCTTTAGATTTAGCCAATAGATGTCAAGTCTTAGAATAATAAAATTATTCAGTCACTATGCCTTAGTTTACTTATTCGCTGAGGTACTAAAAATGTAGTTGCTAACAGTTGAAGAGACTAATATATTCTAGAAAAACATTTTAAAAGACAAATGGATTTTGGAGGAGACAAAATTCTGCTAACCTTTAATTAATGACAGAATTACTTTACACAGAACTCCTCATTCAGAGAACACTGGCTCAATAAAGTTCCACAACTTCTTACCAATAAAGACAAGATGGCAGGAACTCCAGTTGTGGCATACACACAGCATACAGTGCTCATATAAACTTTGGTCAGTTCAGAGAAAGAAAAAAATGGAAGATATTTCTGGAAGACTGTATTTTGGAGCTATATGGATGAATCAGACATGTGTCATATTGACCCAAAAGAGGCAAGTAGAAAACACATACCATTGGATACTGTTTTCATGAAGTTTAAAAATGTCTAAAACAATGTGATATAGTGCTTAGGAATAAATAAATATGTGGCAAACGTATAAAGAGTACCAAGACAATAGTAAACACCAAAGTCAGTATAGTGGTCATTTCTGTAGGGGTTGGAAATAATGGGTACAGGGAATTTAATTAAATTGGCTTTGAGTTGACAAACTGAGTTTGGCTGCATATGTACTTTATGTCATCAAATGTGCTACTAGAAGTTATTTTCAAGTGTGAACAAAAGTAGAGGTTCTGGTAAAATGAATTCTTGTGTACTCAACAGTTATCAAAATGTTATATTTGCATCATCTGTCTTTGTTCTTCTTTCCTAAACTATAATTTAAAGCCAATCCCAAGTATGTCATTTTATTTCCACATTCTGTAGCATACATATCTAAAAAGAGGAGCTTTTAAAAAACATAACAATGCCATCACTACTATTAACCTTAGTATCATGTGTACCAGAAGACTATTAAGATACGTTCCCTAAACGTCTCCCAAACTCCTTTTAACGGTTAATTTGTTCAAATCAGGACCCACATTAGGTCCACACATGATATTTGGTTGTTGGATCTCTAGTCTCTTTTAATCTGGGGGTTCCTCCCTGCCATTTATCTTTGCGTGCTATTGACTTGTTGCAGTAACTGGGTCAGCTTCTCCATGCTGTTTACTCTTCATTCTTCTTTGTGTGTCTTGAATATTGCATACGTCCTAAAATATTTAACACACTATTATGTTGGAAAGGTTAAGTGTGGCATTCACACAGTTGTTGGTCTTTTGAGGCATGGTAAGATGAGAGAATGGAGAAAAGTTGATGGTCTGGCACAGTGCTTCATGTCTGTTTCAGATACGTCTGGATCTTCTTTGACTAAGGAAAGCACTGTGCAGTGAGTGGGCATGTGTTTTGACAGCAGTGGAGAAAAGATGACTTAGCTAGAAGCACCAAATAGTGGGAATTTGGGGGAAAATGGCACTTTATGGATAGCAGACCCTCTACCTGTCCTTTTTCTACTGATAATCTTTTGATACTGACAGAAAGCTTTTTAAATTTAAATTCCACAAATATTACTTAACACCCAATCAATATATGCAAGGGGTTGTAATATAACTGGGAGTGTGATACCAAGAGGATAATTATGTATTAAAAGTTAATAATGATAATAGCAGATGTTTATATGAAGATTATCGTTATTTTATCAAATCTTCCAAACAACCTTATGAAGGACCACTGCATTGTGGAGTATATGAATGAGGCTCTGAGAGGTTAAGCAATCTGCCCAGGGTCTCACAGCTGGCAAGCTGTTGCAAAACAATTATAGCTGAAATCTCTTTGGTTTGAATTCAGTCTATCCGATTCCAAAATGGAGACTTTTAAGCACTCTCCTGCCTGGAGTACAAGCGCAACTCCTGTGTTGACTTGAATGGCTAGGACCCCCTGCTTCATAGTAATCTGCTTAATTTGGCCCAAACTTCAATTTAATGCCCAGTGCCAGTCAAAAAGCCCATTTCCTTCTTCCTATGATTTCACATGGCTATTTCCACATGCTTCCCTGACTTAGATTCTCTGGTATTTGCAGTTTTGATTAACTATACTTGAACAGCTCTATATCTTTAAAAAAAATTTTTTTACATTTATTTTTGAGAGACAGAGAGCACAAGCCAGGGAGGGGCAGAGAGAGAATGAGACACAGAACCTGAAGCAGGCATCAGGTTCCGAGCTGTCAGCACAGAACCCGATACAGGGTTCAAACTCATCAACCATGAGATCATGACCTGAGCTGAAGTTGACACTTAACTGACTGAGCCATTCAGGCACCCCATGGCTATACATCTTTTAGCATTTCATGTACTCTCTTTATATTTTTCTCTCCATTTCTATCCATTTGGATATTTCTATCCAAAAATGGGATAGGCTACCCTATCCTTCTTAACTTTGGGAATACATAGATATAGATATAAATATATATGTAAGCATTTTCCATTGTGTTCCTATCATTGGGTTTCCTTTTTGTCAAAAATTTAAGATTGGCCAGAGAAAGGAGGTAGAGTTTACAGAGGAAAAGATACTTGAATGCAATCAGAAGCTCTGGCCTTTAGTCCTGAACCTACCACTTTATGAGACCTTGGAAACTTCACCTCTCTGAGTGCTGGTGTCCTTAGGAATAAAGTAAGAAAATTAGAATTCCTACCAAGGCTGTTGCCAGACTTTGAAGAATTCTAAGCTGTAAAGCATTGCATAATTTTGAAGCAAGTAAATCATTACTATTTGTCACTCTTTTGACTTCCCAAACAATGAAATCTCTGCTTTAGTAGAGCTAGAAGTAGGATTATTGTGTAAATACTATTATCTAACAGTACCTCTCATTAACCTCCAGACTGGGATTAGCATAAATCTCCTATTCTATGTTAATTTCCCTAATACTATATATAAGTGTGTGTGTGTGTGTGTGTATGTGTGTGTGTGTATAATGTCAAATTGGAAAATAGAATGCACAGGAAATCATAGGCAAAAGAAGGTACTATTTTAAATTGCCTGTAGGAAAGCACTTTTGAATCATAGGATTTAAATAGACAACACTGTACAAATGTTTTTGTCTTTATCAATTTCCTTGAGGCATAATTTAAATAAAATACAGTGGGCATATTTTAAGTGCATACTGTGATGAGATCTGTCAAATACACGTGCGTAGTTACCACCACAATCAAGATTTAGAACATCTCCATCAGCCTAAAAAGTTCCCTACTGAGCCTTTGTGGTCAATGCCATCTCCTGACTGATAGCCCAGGCAACCAGAGATTTGCTACAGATTACTTTTGCTTTTAGAATTTCATAGGGTCACACTGTATATTATACTCTTTGACTGGCTTTCTGCACTTAGCATAACATTTTTGAGACTCATTCATATGGTTGTATCAGTAGGTTTTTTCTACCATTTTATTCCATCGTTTGCATACATTGCAGGTCATTTTCCCACTCACCTACTTTTCTTTTTATTTTAGAGAGAGCTGGGGGGGGGCGGGGGTGGAGCAGCATAGAGAGAGGGAGAAAGAGTCTTAAGCAGTTTCTGCACCGAGCATGGAGCCTGACACGAGGGCTCCATCTCACCACCCTGAGATCATGACCTGAGCAGAGATCAAGAGTCTCCTGCTTACCTGACTGAGCCACCCAGGCACCCCCCTCCTTACCTAATTGATTGTTCCTGAGTTGTTTCCATTTATCAGCTATTAGAAGTAAACCTGATAACATTTATTTACAAGACTCTGTATGAATAGAAGTTTCATGTCTTTTGGATAAATACTTAGGAGTGAAATTGCTGGTTCACCAGGAAGTATGTATAATCTTTTAAGAAAATGATAGACTTTTTAAAAGTGATTATACCATTTCATGCTCCCATCAATAATGTATGAGAATTCTCATCACTCTGATATCTAGCAATTTTCAGGGTTTTTTTTTTTTAATCTTTGGGTTACTTTTATTTTTTTTATATTTATTTTATTTTATTTTGTTTTTTAGTTTAAATAGTTTATTTTCAGGTTGGTTTCCGTATAACACAGTGTTTTTAATTTTAGCCATTCTAGTGGGTATCTAATGGTATCCCGTCATGGTTTTTAATACATTTCCCTAGGAACAAATGAATATCTTTTCATTTGCTTAGTGGCCATTCACATATCTTTTTTTTTTTTTTATAAAGCATCTGCTTAAATAGTTACCTATTTTTATCTGGTTGTCTACTTATTAATAAATTATGTTAGTTATATCTTCTGTATATATGTATATTATTAGGTATAAATACTTTGCCTTTGTTTTATATTAAATAAATTGCTGTCCATTCCAAGGCAGAATTTTATATTTTTTTTTATCTTATCCTTAGGCATAGAATTCATTTCAAATTGAGTTTTGTGCATATTGTGAGGTAAGGCTCAAGGTTCATTTTTTTAATGCGGATCTCAAAGCTCAAATGGGAGCTTGGTTTAAAATCGATTGAGCATACATGTGTAGGTTTCTTTCTAAACTTTTTATTCTGTTCATTTTAAGTATTTAGTCATCCTTACACCAATAATACGCCTTCGTGATGACTGTAGTTTAATACTAATTGTTGAAATCAGGTAGTATAATACTCCAATTTAGTCTTCCTTTTGAAATGTTTAGGCTGTTCGGTCCCTCAAATTTTCATCTGAACTTTATAATCAGTTTGCACATTTCTACAAAAATGTTCTTTACTGAACATTGTAAAATCCATGCAAAAGAATCAATAAGCCTGTCGCTTCTTCAGGGACACCTTAAGTAATGAATGTGCAGGCCAAAGGTTGCTGAGTACTTTTCTAACTTTGCATAGATTAAACCCATCAAAAGGGTTTCTAAGTATTTGGCAAGGGTTTTGTAATGATAATTAGGAGACTGGCTATGAAACAGATTTTAAATGTCCAAGGGTTGTGTGTGTGTGTGTGTGTGTGTGTGTGTGTGTGTGTGTGTGTGTATGAACATATGTATATATGTATAGATAAGGAGTCAAAGAGAAAGAGAGAATCTTTATTATTTCAAAGAATACATTTGAATATATTGCTGAAAGACCAATCCTGTAGAATTTGTACCAGATGACAAAGGGCCCATAGAAAATCCACTGAAAAATGTTGGACGTTCAAGAGTGGTAACGCCTGACAGTGAAGGAAACGGTTATGCCTTTGGGCCAAATCTATATTTCTGTGTGTGACATTGAGTTAAACTTGCCTGTGCTTCACCCTTCAGGAAAAGTCACCTGAACTTACTTAAGAATCCTTCCTGAAGGATCACTAAAATTCAGTGCTATCAATATTAATATATTGTTTCACATGTTCTAATTTTGCTAAATTTCCTTTACATATAGGTCACTAGGTTTTCTTAGAGTTTAGGCGTAAGTAGCCACCGTTTTTATTCCCTTTCCTACAAGTCCCCTCCACTGACAGATTAGTCAAGAATAGTCCAATTTGTACGTTTTATGGTTCAAGTTCTGTCAGGATATGCCATAATGCTCTGTTAGGTACTAGTGGTGCAGTGACAGGGAAGATAAAGGGGTTCTGCTCTGTGCTTTGAATGCTGGCTTTTTATTATTGTTATTAAGAATGTGACCATTTGATGGACTCTGGAAACCTGAAAAGCCGCTTCTAAAGTCCCTGGATGAGGCATTCTCTCTGATACAGGATATGTGTACGATGTTTTGGCTTGGGTCCGAAAGACTCAGCACTGTATCACAAAGTTACAGTTTTATAATCCTCACTCTTTTGAAATGTAGCCACGAAAAATTTTAAGCGAAACTTCTATGGCCTTGTCTATCCTGTCATTCTTTCAAAGAGTTTATTTCTACAGGGTGATGTTAAGTCCTGCACAACAGGTAGAGCTCAGGAACAAAGTTGCTCTTGTGAGGGCCAAGGCTATAGCTAAATCACTACTTTATTATATGAAATGGCCGCTTGCAAGCTAGAGTGCATGTGGAGACCGTCACAGTGTCAGAGGCCTGGGCACTGTTGAGTGAGGAACTATGAGGGTAACTGGGGATAGTCAGCATTGAGAAGATTCATAGATAACATGATGATGGTCTTTACAAATAGGATGCACTTCCGTGTGGAAGAATGATTTAAAAATAAAAGACGTTGATTTTCAGGCACAACGAAGAAAGATTTTGGGGGAGACAGGTGGTAACAGAATTGGGGAAGGGGCTATCTTATACAGTGTATAAGATACAGTGTATAAGAATGCCATTATTAATGGACAGAGTGTGCAATTTGAAGTGAGGTAAAGAGCAAGTGTTACACGTGGATTTCATCATTTACTAACTTTGTGACTTCAGACAAGTTACTTAAAATGTCTGAGCCTCAGATTCCTTGTCTATAAAATGGCCTAACTGCTAGGGTTGTATTGTGAAAATTACATACAGGACATAGTGTCTGCAAAGCAACTAGCACAGTGCTCAGCGGATGAGGCCTTTTTTTCTCTGTCACTGAAGGATTTCCAGCTGAGTTGAATGCACATGTAAGAAACTGAGGCAGGGACTTGCCCAGAAAACTGAAGCAGGTAATCTCCAGGGTGTCTTCCAACTGTACCATTCTAATTGTTGTATTTTGATTTGTATTTGATTAGTTTTGTTCTCTAATCAGTATGCTATAACATGGTATGTATTTCTGTGCAACAGGATACTCGACTAAAAATATTTAATACTCATTAAATGCGTGACTAGAATGTCATAAAAAGCAACTCACAAACTCAGGTGATTAACCACACCGATCACATTTCCTCTGTAAATCTGTTTTAATAATTTATGCTTGACTTAGGAGTTTAGAATGAATGCCAGATTCCATCTGTATTCAGATCTTGCATCCAATTTCCAACTTCAGGAAGTCATAAAGTATAAGGCTTGCAGTATTAGGCCTGTGCAATTGTCCATCCGACTATTCTGACAGCAAAAATATTTGGTCTGTGAGGAAAATGCAAGTTGCCCTGAGTTTGAATCTCCTTATTCAGCTGTTTTGTATCTTATTATCAGTGAATGGATCTAAACCTTTGCTTGAACCTTTAAAAGTTTTTAGTCTATAAAACATCTTCATAACCAATGCCTCCAGGGCAAAGTAGTACTTTGTGTTTTTTTATCTGCAAAGATGGTCTGCTTTCAGAATGTCCCTGATTATCAGATTAAGATGCGGATTTTAGTGGGAAAGACTTCTCCTTTCTCTCCTGTGTAAGCCAGTTGTTTGCCTTTTCAAACTGAAGATTCCAAACCATTTCCAGTCAGGCTATGATTTCTGCATTTTCATGCAACATGTGCTGTGTGGATTGTCCATGATTTTTGCAAGATTAAGTTTCTCGTCTTTTTTTAGCCTCTGGATTTCTTGGCATTATTCAATATTTTTGTGGCTTCTCTGGCTTCCTCTACTGCATTCAGTATTGGCTTCCTGAACATCTCTGACATGTCCTATAGGAATTGCAAACGTCAAATTCAGCGCAAACTGAATTCAACAGCTCTCTGATCTACCCAAAGATGCTCTTCCCCCTGTATTCTCTTTATTTGTATGCATGACAGGATGTTGGGGATAATCTTGGACTACTCCCATATATTTCCCCACATATTTATCATTTGTGATGCTCTTCATTTCTGTTTACGGATTCGAATTACCATCAGTGCCCTTTCATATTTTGTGTAAGGCAGGTCTATTACCTGTGAATTTGATTTCAGTCTTCTTCCGTCTGAAATCTGCTATTGAGACCCATATAGGAGATTTTTCTTTTGTGTTATTGTACTCCTTTTAACTCTATTTCCTTTTGACTAAGTGCGTCCCGCTGATTATTTTTTATTAGGTAAAATGATTATTTGCTAAGGACTTTTTGGTAATTATCTATTTTATTTCTCCTTACTGTTCACGACTCCTTGCATTTTAAAAATGGTTTCTATCCCTCCCTACATCTCTTTGGACATTCTAAACACAAGGTGTTTTTTGGCAATTTTGAGATTCTCCTATTTGCACCCTACTGACAGTAAATTTGCTAGGCAGTTATGTGTGTTGGCAGTTTTTCTTAGTATTCTTTGGGGCCTTTGGAATTTTAGTTTTCAAGATGCTTCTTTGGTGGTTTTTCTTTTCTCTGTGTTTAACCATCCCTATCTAGCAGCTTCTAGAAAGGTATCCCTTTCTACCTACACTCCAAAAACCCATGGGTCATGGCTCTTCCATCCCACAGAGAGAATGGGAGATTGGCAGATACTATCACTGAAACAATGGGACATGCAGCCCCTTTCTTAGACTCTGAGGATTTCTTTGGTTCCTCTGATGACATGTGTACAAGCTTAATATAAAATCAAAGACTTAGGCAGCAGTTTCAGCCTCCCTTAGCCTCCTTTCACACGAAGTTCACTCTGCCAGGGACCCCGATTTCCTTCAGTAAAAGTGAGACTTCCAGCAGCCTATTCAATATTTCCCTTTCTGTTACCCAATAGACACCTCACTCCCAGCTTCCTGGATCTGTCTGAGGATTTATATGTCAACAGGACCAGGATTTCAGGACTACTTAGTATTATATATGTTTGTAATGTTTCTCCTCTACAGATTTTTATTTTCGTTCTATTTATTTATTAAATAGTGATCTTTTCAGAATGATATACTTTAAAAAAATTTTAGTGTATGTGCTGCCGAAGAAAGCACTAAAAATATTTTTTTAATGTCTATTTATTTTTGAGAGAGAGACAGAGTGTGAGCGAGAGAGGGAGACACAGAAACTGAAACAGGCTCCAGGCTCCGAGCTCTCAGCACTGAGCTCAGTGTGGGGCTCAAACCCACAAACCATGAGATCATGACCTGAGCCGAAGTCGGATGCTCAACTGACTGAGCCACTCAGAGGCCCTGTAGTTCTATTTATTTTTAAAAATCTAACATGAATTAGGACTGAAATCTTAAAGTCATTATACCATAGAAATGTCTTTTAAATTGGATCCCTTCCTTCCACATCCACTGCTGTGTCAGTTCAACAATAGCACTGTTGTAGCTGCCTCCTAACTTGGATCCCTGGGTGGAAATGTCTCTGCTTTCCATCTAACCTCCATGGACTACTTGAGCTATTCTTTCTAAAACACATTTTGTTGCCTTAAACATACTTGTGAGAAAAATCCAAGTACAGTAGCATAGACTACAAGTTCCTTCCCTCTCTTGCCTCCATTCTTCACTGTTTTATCTTAGTTTCATTTCCAGTGAAAACTTTCTCTATGTCTATAAAATGTCTGTTGGCCCCACTGAAATATTTATTGTCCCATAACTTTTATGTAATTCTTTTATCCCTGTGATGATGTATCTATCTGAAATGCTCGCCCTCTATTTCTTATGTGGAAAAACACTTCATTGTGGCTCAACTGTAACTTATTGCGTAAAATTTTCTCCAACCTCCTCAAGCTGGGTCTTTCTTTCTCTCTCTTCGTAATATTTTTTCATACCTTTAACATGATACTTAGCACACTGCATTCTAAGTATTTATTCAAATTGTTTCAATAATATATTCAACTTATTATTTGCTCTGCAAATACGATTTTTTAAAGTGTAATGGGAGGTTTAAAATGAACAACAGATTTCCTTCCTCATAAATTTGGTAGTCTGTTTTTATCTCAGTGTTTACCTAGAAATCATTATAAATCAAAACATGATGAAACAGATCATTCTTTACTTTTAAACAAGGTTGTAATTGAGGATTGCATGCATGTCAAGAACTTGGCACCCAGTAGTCAGAACAGTGACTATCATCATGTCCTGAATATAAAAGTACAACTGTAAGCCTTCATGTGCATTCTAAATTATAAGATCATACTTTAAATTTTGTTAAACAAGCATTAGTTTTACTGTTGAAGTTGACCACACAAGGAACCCCAGAGTACCATAAAGTTGTCTTCAATAAGTAAAATTTATAATTCTATTAAGGCCATTTATTTGAATAATATTTATAGATAAGCTATGATAAACCCAACCTAGGTATTCAATTAAGAATTATATTATGTTCTGCCTTAGAATTTAAAAGCTGTCAGAAGATTATTTGCATTATTTAACTCTCTTCAGTGAACTCATTGATTTTTTACAGAATATCTATCTGTAGAATTTCAGATGAAATCTGGAGAATTTCATCTCCATGGTTAAATGTATCAGAAGTACAAAAGAATACAGTAGTCTTTACATTGTTTGGAGCAATACTCCAAGTATTTTGTAAAATAAAGTATGTTCCCAATGATGATAGTGATTACTCATTGAGAAACTGATTCACTCATTTAGCAAATATTGAGTATGTAGTACATGTCAGAAGTTGCCCCAGGTTCTGAGGTGGAAGAGTAAACAGAAAAGTTAAAAACAATTTCCTGCCACCATGGAGCTGATATTATAGTTGGGGAGACAAATAATAAATGAGTATATAAGTATACAGAAAAAATATGAAATGAGATGGTGATGAATGCTATAGAAAAAAAGGATAACAAATAAGTAGGCGAGTCAAGAAATGGAGAGTGGGGTGAGGATTTGGCATTTTATTTTTTTTATTTATTTTTTATTTTTTTTTCAAATAGTTTATTGTCAAATTAGTTTCTACATAACACCCAGTGATCATCCCCACAAGTGTCCTCCTCCATGCCCACCCCTCCTCCCCCACCACATCCACCAGTCCTCAGTTTTTGTCAGCATTCAAGAGTCTCTCATGGTTTGCCTCTCTCCCTTTTCCCTACCATTTCCGCCCTCCTTCTCCCCCTTGGTCCTCTGTTAAGTTCCTCCTAATCCTCCTATACGTGCACACATATGATATTTGTCCTTCTCTGCCTGACTTATTTCGCTCAGCATAACGCCCTCAAGGTCCATCCAGGTTGCTACACATGGCCAGGTTTCATTCTTTCTCGTTGCCATGTAGTATTCCATGGTATAGATAAACCACATCTTCTTGATCCATTCATCTGTTGATGGACACTTAGGCTCTTTCCATGTTTTAGTTATTGTGGAGAGTGCTGCTATGAACATTGGGGTCCATGTGCTCCTATGCCTCAGCATTTCTGTATCCCTTGGGTAAATTCCTAGCAGTGCTATTGCTGGGTCCTAGGGGAGTTCTATTGTTAGTTTCTGAGGAACCTCCACACTGTTTTCCAGAGGGGCTGTACCAGTTTACATTCCCACCAACAGTGTAGGAAGGTGCCCGTTTCTCCACATCCTCGCCAGCATCTGGAGTTCTCTGATTTGCTCATTTGAGCCACTCTGACTAGCGTGAGGTGGTATCTCAGTGTGGTTTTGATTTGTATTTCCCTGATGAGGAGGGATGCTGAGCATCGTTTCATGTGTCTGTTGGCCATCTGGATGTCCCCTTTGGAGAAGTGTCTCTTCATATCTTCTGCCCATTTCTTCACTGGGTTGTTTGTTTTTCAGGCGTGGAGTTTGGTGAGTTCCTTATAGATTCTGGATATTAAGCCTTTATCTGATATGTCATTTGCAACTATCTTTTCCCATTCCGTTGGTTGCCTATTAATTTTCTGGGTTGTTTCCTTAGCTGTGCAGAAGCTTTTAATCTTGATGAGGTCCCAACAGTTTATTTTTGCTCTTGATTCCCTTGCTTTTGGGGATGTCAAGTAAGAAGTTGCTGCGGTGGAGGTCAAGGAGGTTGTTTCCTGCTTTCTCCTCTAGGATGTTGATAGTTTCCTGTCTCACGTTCAGGTCCTTTATCCATTTTGAGTTTATTTTTGTGCATGGTGTGAGAAAATGATTTAGTTTCATTCTTCTGCATGTTGCTGTCCAGTTCTCCCAACACCATCTGTTAAAAAGGCTGTCTTTTTTCCATTGGATACTCTTTCTCGCTTTGTCAAAGATTAGTTGGCTGTATACTTTTGGGTCCACTTCTGAGTTCTCAATTCTGTTCCATTGGTCTATGTGTCTGTTTTTTGTGCCAATACCATACTGTCTTGATGATGACAGCTTTGTAGTAGAGGCTCAAGTCTGGGATGGTGATCCCTCCCGTTTTGGTTTTATTTTTCAGGATTACTTTGGCTATTCGGGGTCTTTTGTGGTTCCATACAAATTTTTGGATAGTTTGTTCTAGTTTTGAGAAGTATGCTGGTGCAATTTTCATTGGAATTGCATTGAATGTGTAGAGTGCCTTAGGTAGTAATGACATCTTAACTATATTTATTCTTCCTATCCATGAGCATGGAATGTTTTTCCATTTCTTTGTGTCTTTTTCAATTTCCTTCATAAGTTTTCTATAGGTTTCCTCATACAGATCTCTTGTATCCTTGGTTAGGTTTATTCCGAGGTATTTTATGGTTTTTTGTGCAATTGTGAATGGGATCAGTTTCTTGATTTCTCTTTCTGTTTCTTCATTGTTGGTGTATAAAAATGCAACCGATTTCTGTACATTGATTTTGTACCCTGCAACTTGGCTGAATTCTTGGATCAGTTCTAGTAGGCTTCTGGTGGAGTCTGTCGGGTTTTCGATGTAGAGTATCACGTCATCTGCGAAGAGGGAAAGTTTGACTTCCTCTTTGCCAATTCTGATGCCTTTGATTTCCTTTTGGTGTCTGATGGCTGATGCTAGGACTTCCAGCACTATGATAAACAGCAGTGGTGAGAGTGGGCATCCCTGTCGTGTTCCTGATCTCAGGGGGAAAGCTCTGAGTTTTTCCCCGTTGAGGATGATGTTAGCTGAAGGCTTCTCATAGATGGCTTTGATGATGTTTAAGTAGGTTCCTTCTATCCCAACTTTTTCGAGAGTCTTTATTAAGAAGGGATGCTGTATTTTGTCAAATGCTTTTTCTGCATCTATTGACAGGATCATATGGTTTTATCTTTTCTTTCGTTGATGTGATGTATCACATTGATTGATTTGCGAATGTTGAACCAGCCCTGTAACCCAGGAATGAATCCCACTTGATCTTGGTGGATGATTCTTTTTATATGCTGCTGGATTCGGTTTACAAGGATCTTGTTGAGAATTTTTGCATCCGTATTCATCAAGGATATTGGCCTGTAGTTCTCTTTTTTTGCTGGATCTCTGTCTGGCTTGGGAATCAGTGTAATGCTGGCTTCATAAAATGAGTCCGGGAGTTTTCCGTTGCTTTCTATTTTTTGGAATAGCTTGAGAAGAATTGGGATGAAATCTGTTTTAAATGTCTGGTAGAATTCCCCAGAGAAGCCATCAGATCCAGGGCTCTTATTTTTTGGGAGATTTTTGATCACTGATTCAATTTCTTCACTCGTTATGGGTCTGTTCAGGTTTTCTATTTCTTCCCGTGTGAATTTTGGTAGTGAGTGTGCGTTTAGGAATTTGTCCATTTCTTCTAAGTTGTCCAACTTGTTGGCATATAAGTTTTCATAGTATTCCCTGATAATTGCTTGTATTTCTGAGGGGTTGGTTGTAATAAGTCCATTTTCATTCATAATTTTGTCTATTTGTGTGCTCTCTCTTTTCTTTTGGATAAGTCTGGCTAGAGGTTTGTCAATTTTGTTTCCTTTTTCAAAAAACCAACTCTTAGTTTCATTGATCTGTTCAATTGTTTCTTTGGTCTCTATGTTGTTTATTTCTGCTCTAATTTTTACTATTTCTCTTCTTCTACTGGGTTTAGGGTGTTCTTGTTGCTCTGCCTCTAGTTCCTTTAGGTGAGCTGTTAGATTTTGGACTTGCGCTTTTTTCTAATCTCTTGAAATAGGCCTGGAGAGCAATGTACTTTCCTCTTAGGACTGCCTTTGCCGCATCCCATAGATTTTGAATTGTTGTGTTTTCATTTTCATTTGTTTCAATATATTTTTTAATTTCATCTCTAATTGCCTGATTGGCCCATTCATTCTTTAGAAGGGTGTTCTTTAACCTCCATGTTTTTGGAAGTTTTCCAGACTTCTTTCTGTAATTGATTTCAAGTTTCAAAGCATTGTGATCTGACAGTGTGTATGGTATGATCTCTATTCTTTTCTATTTATTGAGGGCTGCTTTATGTCCCAGTATGTGATCTATCTTGGAGAATGTGCCATGCGCACTTGAGAAGAAAGTAAATTCCCTGGCCTCAGGATGTAAAGTTTTAAATATATCCGTCAGGTCCATCTGGTCCAATGTATCTTTCAAGTCCATTATTTCTTTAGTGATTTTCTGTCTGGTTTACCTATCCATTGGTGTAAGCAGAGTATTAAAGTCCCCTGCTATTGGCACATTCTTATCTAGAAGCTCGTTTCTGTTTGTGAATAATTGTTTTAGATATTTAGGTGCTCCCATATTCGGTGTGTAGACATTTATGATTGTTAGTTCTTCCTGATGGATGGACCCTGTAATTATTATGTAGTGCCCTTCTTCATCTCTTGTGATTGTCTTTAAAGTCCAGTTTGTCTGATATAAGTATCGCTACTCCGGCTTTCTTTTGATTTCCTGTAGCATGATATATATTTCTCCATCCCCTTACTTTTAATCTGAAGGTATCTTCCAGTCTAAAATGAGTTTTTGTAGACAGCATATAGATGGATTCTGTCTTTTTATCCAAACTGCTACCCTATGTCTTTTGATTGGAGCATTCAGCCCATTTAC
>JAESUZ010004121.1:1200000-1506581 GCA_017311185.1 Proteles cristata cristata | reverse complement strand
TACTGTCCAAAGTATCAAATAGCTGAAATTTTTATTTTCGCTTTACTTACAGATTTGTTGTTGTTGTTGTTTTGAATCTTCCTATTTTTAAATTAAGGAATAACATAAAGTAAATGAGCTGATCCTAAGTACTAGTCAATGAATTTTCATATGTATGTATGTGTGTATACATGTATGTATGATGTACATATATATACATATTTAATTTCATACTACAACCTCTAGTCAGGCTAAGATATACAGCATTTAAATATTTTTTAAAAAGAAAATATTTAAAGGGGTGCTTGTGTGGCTTAGTGAGTTAAGCATCTGACTTCAACTCAGGTAATGACCTCGCAGTTTGTGGGTTCGAGTCCAGCATCAGACTCTGTGCTGACAGCTCAGAACCTGGAGCCTGCTTCAGATTTTGTGTCTCCCTCTCTCTCTGACCCTCCCTCCCTTGCACTCTGTCTCTCTCTCAAAAATAAATAAACATTAAAGAATTTAAAAAAAGAAAACTTGATATTTCCACTAACAATATCTTCAAAAGTATGGTTTGATGTGCTAGTTCAACTTTCTCTAGCACACATTAAATTATAAATGCTTCTATTTCATCTAAAACCATCTGTATAGCACTAGGTGTTTCTATATCATTCACTTAACCCATCCATTTGGTGTTTATTGAGTATGTGCTATGTGTAAAACATTGTTCTAGGCACAGAGAGTCAGGCATACAGCAGCGAATAAAACAGACCAAAATCCCTGTTCTTGTTAAGTACCAGTTGGGGAGAGTGATGGAGAACAAAATGATAAGTAAAAATATATAGAATATCAGATGGTGACAAGATTTTCGAGAATAAGGCAGGGGAAGGAGACAGGGAATACAGAATTTGGCTAGGAGGGAGTGGTTCTGAAACCTTAAGTAAGGTGGTCAGATAAGGCCTAGGATTTGAGCAAAGACTTGAAAATACAGGGGGAAAAGCCCTATGGGAGATGATATTTTCAGGTAGAGATAACAGCAAGTGCATAGACCCAGGGATAGCAGAAAGATGGCATGCAACGAGGCTAGTGCTCCACTCTTGGGAGCATCAGAGTGGCTAGCGCAGGGCCACAGCAGTCTGGCACACACAGGTTCTTACCACACCTCTGCTACCCTCTTCAGTGTCTTTGGGCACGTCAGCTAATCTCTCAATAATGCAGTCTTCAAGTGGAGTAAGAAAAATTCTTTTTTGTCGTTGTGTAGTTACTTAGTGTGTGTATGTTAAAGAAAATGTACGTAGAGCAACTAGTTTAGTAACTTCTTTGTATCAGGGGTTTGGGAAATTATCTGTTAGAATGAGCACCTAATAAACATACAATGACTGATATGGTGTCTACAGTGCTTTGATGTTCAAAATTATCATGCCTTTTGCTTTTTAGTCACATTATAATAGTTACTGAATATTATGTGTCTTGTGAAGCACTGTACTACACAATTTTCAAGTGAAATATGACTTGGTCTCTGGCTTTCATTAAAGTCTAATCTAGTTGGGGGTAAGAAGAAGAAAAAAAGAGTATAGATATTAATACTTGTTTGCAAATTATCCAGTTTTTCTTTTAGGTAAATGGAAGGGGCCATTTCCCTGGTTCTTTGAAGTTAGGTGCTCATATGACTTGCTTTGCCCATGAAATGTGCATGCTAGTGATATATATTAAGTCTCAGGAAAGGCCTAAAGTTCCAGTGCATAATTTTCCCTAAAGCAGGTGTTGAGATGAGGTCTCTATCAGCCTGAGTCCCTGGGTGATCATAGGAAACTAAGCTTCCCTACCAACCTACATTGGAAATGTAGCATGAGCAAGAAATGAGCCTGTGTCAAACCACTGAAATTGGCAATCATTTGTTACTGAAGTTAAAGTGCCCTATCCTGGCAGCAAACATATGTAAAGTAATCAGAGAACACAATCTGGGGTTGAAGCCATATCATTATAATAGTGGTAAAAATATAATAAAATCAGGATAACATTCTAGGATAAGAGAGATGTAAAGAGATAGATACATCATCACTGTGTTCACAAAGAGTTGAAAAATGTCAGATGTATTGTGGCTTGATGAAAAAACATGTTTTGACCAACATGGACATTTACTGAACTGCCATTTATGTTTGATGTTTGATCCACTAAAAGTCTGTGGAAATTTTTCAGAAAATTACAAGTTGATCTGAAAACATTTCTAATATTCTAAAATACATCTTCTCCATTTCTTGAACCTCACTAGCATGTTCTTTCACCGATTTTATAAATTAGTACTTATGTTTCAGTTGCAGTCCAAAAAGGAATAGAGGGTTTAAGACTGAAAGCATTGATACAGGAAGACTAAAAACTGTGACCAGAGTAGAATACAGACATGCTGCGTTTTACTAATAAAAAAACGTTTTGAGATATGTCTGTCTAAAATGGAAAGTACATTTGCTTTCAAAATTTCATCCTACCCAAATTCAGGATCCCAGTGTCATATGTTCTCAAAACAAACACAAACTTAGGAAGCAGCCCATGGACTACTGGTTCATGCCTCACTGAGAATTCATTTGTCTCTCTGTTACTGAGCTCTTTGTTACCAGTAATTTTGATTCATTCTATAATTCATTTTAAATGCCTTTCTTTCCCTGACTCATTCTGTCATCATAGGCTGTGGAAGAGGGATGCAATGTTAAACTTAACTAGGGGGCTAATGGTGTTCCTCCGGAGAATTTTCATCTTAAGGCATTCATTCCAAACAGGGACATGAGAAGACTGTTTTCTCATGGTGCCTCTATTCTTTCAGACCTGAATAAAACTGCTCAAATCTGTGTTTCTCTAAATACAGTGAATAGCTCTAAAGAGTGAGGGGTGGCAGACGGGAAATCCCATCTTACAAAGACAAAATAATGTTAAGAAACTTATTTTTGTCCAAAAAACCCACCCAAACCGCAAAATCCCCTTCAGAAGCTACACTTGATTTTTAAAAGTGTAAAGTTTTTACAGAATATTACTTTAAATTCAGAACACCCAAAATAATCTAAACAATTAATGTTAGACCACATTTCAACTTATTCCCCTTTTAAGCTTCAATATTTCTTTTTTTTTTTTTTAATGTTTATTTATTTTTGAGAGAGAGAGAGAGCACCCAGTGGGGTAGGGGCAGAGAGAGAGGGAGACAAAGGATCCAAAGGAGGCTCTGCACTGACAGCGGAGAACCCAGTGTGGGGCTTGAACCCATGAACTGCGAGATCATAACCTGTGCCAGAGTTGGACACTTAACTGACTGAGCCACCCAGATGCCCCAATAATATTTCTAGTTTTGGTTGGATTTAGCCAAATAAGTGTTGATGTCTTCCCAAATAACCTTTTCTTTCTCAAATAACCTTTTCTTTCCCCCACTGAATTGCCAGCAGGTGAGAGTTTCTTTTTTTTCACTCTCATTCACTAAAAGCCTTGTTACATTCTTTTTCACATTGTCCACATCTCCCACCCTTTTATCTGCTTTGAAGCTCCATACCAAATCTTTTTGATTCCAAAGAGGAAATCTGTTCTGATTAGAGGACACTAATGGAGAAGACCCCAAAGATGAGGTTCCCCAAATTGGAAAAGTCAAGGACAAGAGGGTAGGGCAAACCAGGTGGAGTAAATGCACTCTGGAGAGCAGAGATTTAATCTCCATCTGGTTCTGTCTGGAGACAGCGCAGCTCAGAAAGCAGTCCTCCTGTCCATTTTCCCCACGGACCTCTTTTCCGTAGTTCAGACCACAGTTGCTCCGCCTTTTCCTGCAAAGGGAGGCTGCTACTGCTGCCCGTGCTGTAACCACACTCCTTTGGTTCTCTCCAGCCATTGGCTCCTTTAATCTCTGAGAAGTCACATCCCTCCTCCACATCTCTTTCTTCTCAGATCCCACCCTGACCACAGCCTTGCTTAGCTCTGAGCTCAGGGTCAGGAAGTGCAGCCCTTGTTTTCTTGTGTCAACTTTTTAAAGTCTCTTCCTGGTGTTGGAAACACACCTTGCTTAGGTACTGCTGTCCTCAGTAAGGGTCTCAGAGACTGGTCAGAGAAGCCAGCTGATTCACAATGAAGTATAAATGGAGTTGGGTGACTCCTCAGGAGGCCTCTGTGCCGCCGGTACTGGAGGGAGAGTGCGGAGTAGGCAGCAAGCGATGGGAAACACCTTGGCTGTCCTGGTGGGCTTCAGATCCACTTGGCTCTGGTCTTGTCCACCCTGACCATAATCTTTTGCCTTCTTTTCTTCTCCATGGACTGTTAAGGAGTCTTCTGGTGGAGTTCCTTTGTTCAGAGTAATGATTTCCAAGTGGCTAAAAAGGAACCAAAAAAGGAACAAAACAACAAAGCAAATTTCTGAATCTCCTGAAAATTTCTCCCATGCTTATGAAATGATTAACCGAAATGTGAATAAAATCTATTCGTTCAGAAAATCAGGAATGTATCTATCACCTTGCATTTTAACATTTAAACTCCTTTGTATGTACTTCATGCTTGTTTTTTTTTTTTTTAAGTAGCAAAACTGTAGCTAAACCAGGGGCTGGCTCAGCCATGAAACTGTGGAACACTGTGAAAAGGAGGGTGAAGTGCTCTTCCCGGGGCCCATTTAACGATGGGTAAGCCCCAGGTTAACTGAAGTTGGGGAAAATGGAAATGTTGACATTTCTTTAAACAATAAAAATTACAAGTGATTGCCAAAGTGCCATGAGCTGACATTTACGGAGATTGTTCGCCGATTATATATATGAAATATCATAAGTAATTAGCTCGTGGCAATTACCTGCCCCTCATTATTTTGCTTTTAGAATATTTTTAAAGCTTAGGTTACTAAAATTTAAAAAAATCCTGGGCTGTGCTGTCATGGGTCTTTATCCAAATGAATCGTGGTCTCTTGTAAACAGTCCTGTGATCTGATTTCCATTGGGACAGGAGTTGTAAAAGGCCAGGGATTTTCGATGGATTTACACATATACTGTTTCAGTTAAGTTACCAAGGTTGACTTTACAGCCCTTTTCCTTGGAGTCTTAAGTACACTTGCCACCCAGTCTTTTTCTACCATATTCGAGGGAATGGGTGATGAGATTAAAAGGGCTCAAGGTGGGGGCAGGAGGAGTCTGCCTCCATGAAATTTCCAACTGGAATTCCTTCTGCAGTCAGTGGTCTCAGTTAAGCAGCTTGGTGGCATTTATTGCTGGAAAGCTGACTCTTAACGATACTTCAACATGGAGGCAGGCATTGGAGCATTTTCCTCTTGGAAAGCTGTGTTCTGCTGATATCCTTTCTCAAGGAAGAGATGCTTGCGAAGAAAGCTGGCAACTGGGATCTGAATGTCCATGGAGCCACTGCAGCATGGCGAGCAGGGCAGGCCAGGTCCTCCAACTTGGTTTCTCCCGGCTTCCCAAACACAAGAGGAGACGAGCTGGCTTTCTTAAGATTTGCTCAGCTCAGGCTGGAATCATTACAAACAAATATTAATGGCACTCCATTACTGGCTACATTTTCAATGAAGTTTAAATAGTCTGAGTTATGATGATTAGAGAGAAATGCATGGATAATAAAGGTAAATGAGATTCATATTTAATCCCCAACTCTAAACGACTGGTTTGATTGTCTCATTCACTTGGCAAACAATTTCGTTTCTAAATGTTATTTAAGCCACAGATATAATTTCTTTAACACAGCAGAAAGGAGGAGATTAAAATATGAGATAGAAGCAGCACTTACCTTAGACTGATTAATAGGCTCAGGCTGGTCCTCTGCCGCCATGCTTAAAAGCATCAAGACATGCTTTGCTATCCCGCCTATATATATTGATACTAACTGGGTGCCAGCAAAACCACTCTGATTAGTCATACCAAACCACCACTTAAGTGGTGTGCACGCCATGGACAAGTCATAAATTTGGGAACTCACAGAAGCAGCACCCCCTTCCCCCAGCAGGTCTGGAGGAGTTCAGCTCACTGGAAGTTCTCTTATCCTTAACTTGCCATTTTCTCTTGAACCTACTGGCTGTCTGGCTCAATCATAGAGCAACTGGAATAAGAAACCTGGAATTTCATCTGCATGTTCTGATGAGGCCAATGACTCAGACTAAATAAACCACCTTTGCACTGATAGAAGAAAGGGAGATGAAGGCTGGGAGCTTCTACATTTATCTTAAGCTTTACTTAAGTTTTATTGAAGTCACAGACTACTGGGACCATTACTTAGTGTTTAAAGTCAGAAAGTTTGACAATGGTTTTCTAGAAAATGGTATGAGCATTATGAGGTCTAATTCCTATCTTAAGGGAACTTCTAAATAATCTCATTTGTATTTACTGAGGCATACCCTTCAAAGGACTATAGGAAGAAAATGCCTTTTGAAAAATTTCCTTGGAGCTTGCCTTTCCATTTAGCTTCTAATCTTTAAAGTAGAACAAGCAAGTGAGCTGGCTTTTCAATCTCCCTACCCCCTCTCCTGTTTCTTTCCATGAAATTTTCCCATCAAGAGTGTCTTTTCTCCCACTTGGCATCTCTGAGAACAAAACATCAACTCTGAGTAATTGTGACGTGCAGATAGAGCTTTGAACTTGTTTCGAGTATGGGAAACTGGGAAAACTATAAAGTATTCCCCAATGCCATGGTCAAAAATGACAACATTCTTTAAAACTCTGCATGAAATTCAATCTAATTCTTCCTTTCTCTGATTACAGGATCCTTGGTGTAAAATATTACATTTTTTAGCAACAGTGCAAAGTTAATCTATCATAGTGCACCTCCAGGTGAGATTTATTACAGATTGCTTTCTAAAAATGGTGTACTCTCCCTGCATATGTGGGCCATATTCATCTTATTATTATCCAGTTGAAAAATTCCCAGCATACGCAACGCCTGAGAAGTAAGAATGGGCAAGCCCACAGAATATGACACTTATGCTAATCTGCGCCCTGCTGTGGAAAAACATACACAAGGATTCCATTACCACATTCATTAGGCTGCAGCACACTCCATTCTGAATAGGGATTATGAACCACAATAGACTGAAAGCAGTGGATTGAGCCCACTTAGCCAAATTGCTCTGACATTGGCCAAATACGTTGGCACCGGGAAGATCATCAGCTCAGTCTTTGCAGAGGATGTTACTCACTTAAAGTTCGTCCTTCCCTGTGACTGTCATACCACTCAGTTCATGGCATATGCCGTTAGCTCAGATGGTGAAAGCTGGCACCGGCAATGTATTTATGATTGGAGCCTGAAAGGGCTGTTTGAAAGGTGCTACCCAGCTCTTTCCATGCACCTGTTGTGTGGTGCCTGTGACCCTCCCCATCCACACTCCTTTCCTGATTACATTCAGAGAATGAGTTGTGTGGTGATAAAACTGTATAGCTAGAAAAGAAAACAAAATCAGAAGAAAATACCAGTTCAGCATTCAGCTTGCCCATGTCTCCTTTCCCTGGATTTTGGGGCTACTGGATGTAGTTGCCACCTATCAGCCCAAGCTTTTGCAGTAGCAGGAATATTTGCCACTGGTGAGCTAAAAATATTTTAAATAATGTCAGAAATAATAAAGAAGACAAGTTACTGCTCAGGAGATGTTATGGAATCTGGCTATGTAGGCAGAAGGGAAAGATGTAAATCACACCCATGTATATCATTAATAAGACAATAATGAAAACCTCCTGTGTGAAACAGGTTGTTAGACTCAGGTTTTAGGAAACTGGTCTAGGCTTTTCTTTTTCGGTTTGGGAGATCAGCAGGAAGTTAACAGTAGTCATATCGAACACTTAGATTTATATCACTGATGTGTTTCTGAAAAGCTGCAGATAAATCAAATCTTATTTTTGTAAACTGAATCTCATACATGCTCCAGGAAGCTTCTTTTGTCGAAGCAGCTCTGCACTGGATCCTTACATGTGTGTAAAGTGAAGGATGGAATCTGATGCCTGAAATGCAAATAATAATGGCTGTGTTTATCATCCATCTGTTAAGTTCCAAGTTCACCTTACTGGGCTTTCCTAAAGTGGAATTCCAGAGGAAACAAATAGAAAGGAGGAGGGCACTTGAAAAGAAGACTGCTGAACTGACCACAGCTTTTAATTTTTTTCCCCGCTTGAGAAAATGGAAATGTCAGAGAATGGCAGGCCTCGTTTTTCTTTGCATGCTTAGGTTGCGTCATGTGTTTTGGAAAGGCATAACTAACCTCTTGAGTTTTCTAAACACAAACCCCATCAATACCGACTTACGATGCCCATAAATCCAGGGTGGGAAGTACGAATGGTACCCAAGCGCCCTGCCTGCTTCCAGAGCAGCCCCCGTCGCTGCTGAGAGGCCGCCCTTCTCCTCCTGCCGTTCCCACCTGGCAAGTCTGTCCTGCACTTGGCCCCCAAAACAGCTCTCAAAGGGAAGCAGACCCATGGGGACAGTGGAAAGGAGCCCCGGGGTGGGAGAGGCTCTGGATTTTTCTCTTCCATGTGATGCTCCACAGCCTCGATTTTCCGGACCATCGTCTTAATGGGAGTCCTGTCCTGTACCTCCCAGCTCCCTAAGACACCGGGACGCATCAAACAGGTTGAAGGAGGCTCTGTTTTCTTGCCAGGGGAACATGGCCCTTTGCACCGCGATTGTAATACAATCTTTCCTCTCTGGGGCTGCGAATGCTACAGTGCAAAACCGTGTTTGAAAACCTCTTTTATCATTCACCGTCTCCAGACTGAAATCATTTTTGACAACCTCTGCAGAAAACAAGCAGCTTTCTGGCTACTGGCGAGTCGATTAAAGGGAGGAAACACATGTTCACTGTCAGATGAAGCCCCTGGAGAAAGCACTGACAACCTTTTAACCCCCTTTCCCAGGGAAAGGGCCCAAATGTTTCTCTGGAACAAAATCACCACAGTGTCTTAAGCATCTTTTCATTTCATGTATCTTTTTATTTTTTCCTGAGGCAAGACACATAAAAATAATAATCCTTAGCACCTTTGTTTTTATTTTGGATGTTAACAGATCTATTTTATACCCTACTTAGGAAGACAGGGAAAAGAGCATCATTAATGAATGCCTTTTTATGAACTAACCCCTCCATTTTTTTTTCACTGTCTGACCACAGTTCAAATACCAACACACCAATGAGTTCACTCACCTCATAGAGTGATTCCTCAGGCCCAGCCAAGAAGCCACAGGAGTGAAATTTTTGGAACAGTAGGAAGGCCCAACTAGCTGACATTGTTAACAAGCTGAGCAGTAAGACTGGACTGTGGAAACTTTTGCACACCTCAAGATACGGACCTTGCATTACTTATGCACATGTTGTCAAGCAGATGCATTCCCATATACGGCATGAGAAGGCATGAGAAGCAAGTGGGGCGGGTGGGAGACGAAAGGGTTATATAAAACTGAACATGAGTGTCAGGTGTGTGGGTTTGCTTCTTAAAAAAAAAAAAAGGAATAATTGTTTTTAAAATGCCGGTCCTGTAATCATCACAATTACAAAACTATCTAGCTCTCAGTTCCTTAACCTATAACCTTAGTATTTTTTACATCAGTATCTTTGGCCCGGGTAGTTTGGTCTATTATGAGAAAATGATCCACCTCACCCCCTACCTCCCCGAGACTGCATATTTGCTTTCAGGAGCCTAAAGGCAGGGTGGAGAGTGGGGGGTAGGGGGACAAGCTTTAAAGCTGCTGTCTGTCTGGCTGGAAGGGGAGGCCATGTGGGGACTGCCTACAGCTGAGATTGCCTCAAATGAAAGACAGGAGAAGAACAGCTCCACCCATGTGAATTAGTACATGGAGGCTTGTGTCTGCTATATTCTACTGGCACTCTTTGGTTTTTTAGTTTGTTTGTTTTCTATTGCTTGCAAATGGATTTTTATTTTTTTTACTGAGGTGAAATTTGCATAATATAAAATTAACATTTTAGAGTGAACAATTCACAAGGCTGTGTAACTACCACCTCTACCTGGTTCTAAAATGTTTTCATCACTCCAGAATAAAACTTTCTACCCATTAAGCACTTAATCCTCATTTCCTCCTCTCCCTAGCCTCTGGCCACCACCAATCCACTTTCTACTTCTGTGGATTCACTTACTCTGGATATTTCCTATAAATAGGCTCATATACCATGTAACTGTTTGTGTCTGGCTTTTTTCATTTAGTATAATATTTTTTGAGGTTCATCTACATTGTAGCTTGTATCAGTATTTCATTTTTTTATACCTGAATTAATATTCCATTGTAGGTATATACCATAATACATGTATCTCTTCATCTGTTATGAACATTTGGGTTGGCTATTGTGAATAGTGTTGCTATGAACACACATACACAAGTATTTGTTTGAAAACAAACTGAAAATAGGTGTATTCCATTCTTTGGGGAATATACCTAAGACAGAATTGCTAGGCCAATATGGTAATTCCATGTTTCACTTTCTGACAAACTACCTGAGCGTTTTCCACAATGGCTGAACCATTTTATATTCTCACAGGCAGTGCACAATTTCTCTATGTTCTCACCAACACTTACTTTTTCTTTCTTTTTCATTATAGCCATCCTAAAGAGTGTGAATCTCAGTGTTGTTTGATTTGCATTTGCTTAATGACTAATGATATTGGAACATCCTTTCATGTGCTTGTTGGCCATTTTTATACGTTCTTTGGAGAAAGGTCTATTCAAGCACATTGCCCAATTTTGAATAGAACTGCTGGTGTTTTTGTTGTTGAGTTCTAAGAATTATATGTACTTATATATTCTGGATACTGGACTCTTATCAGATACATTATATATATGTATTTTCTTGCATACAGTTTTCTTTCCACTTTATTGGTGTCTTTTGATACACAGAATTCTTAATTTTAGGTAAGTCCAATCTTTTGCTCCTGCTTTGGGGGTGTTATAAGAATCCACTGACACATCCAACATCATGAAAACTTACCTCTATGATTTCTTCTAAGGGTTTGATAATTTTAGCTCTTCTACTGAGATCTTTGACTTCTTTTGAGTTAAACCTTATATATGATCTGAGGTTGGGGTCCAGCTTCATTTTATTGCATGTAGATATCTAGCTGTCCCAGCACTCTTAGCTGAAAATTCTAGTTCCCTATTGAATGGTTTAGCACTCTTGTTGAAAAATCAATTGGCTAAGGTTTACAGAATCTCAATTCTATCCCATTGGTCTATATGTCTATTCTTATGCTAGCACCACACTTTTTTGACCACCATAGCTTTATAATAGGTTTTGAAATGGCAAAGTGTGAGTCCTCCAACTTTTTACTTGCCCACTTGATGAGCCTATCATAATGAGCCTATAATTCAGGCCTGGACCTTTCACTCGCTTCTCTATTTCCTGGCAGAGTCTTTAGACCTAAAACTCGGATACATATCCAAACACATTATCTTTATGTATCATTAAAAATGTCCTTGACCCTTGGGGCACCTGGGTGGCTTAGTCGGTTGAGCGTCCGACTTTCGCTTGGGTCATGATCTCGCATTCGTGGGTTCAAGCCCCGCGTCGGGCTCTGTGCTGACTGCCAGCTCGGAGCCTGGAGCCTGTTTCAGTCTGTGCCTCCCTCTCTCTCTGACCCTCCCCTGCTCACGCTGTCTCTCTCTCTCCTAGAAATAAATAAAAATATTAAAAAAAAAATGTCCTTGACCCTCTAAAATTTTACAACCAAACAATATTTCCTCATTAGTGATACTTTTTGTGTTCTAATTCTAAAGTGATATTTGTCAAGGAGTAGCTTTGAGAGCAGTTGGCTTTCTGTTATTTTAAAAATACAGGCCCCAATTTTTTTCTATCACCACATTCAGGTTGCTTTGCTGAATAGCTTCGAAGAAACATTACAGGTGTTGGTCATTAGAAGCTTGCAAAGATACTGATGGCTGTTTGGAGAATGAACTCTGTTGTAATATTTTTACTATAATACTGCCTTCTGCTCTGCCTACTGTCAGGCTAATTGGGTATATCTCAGTTTCTATGCTGAGCTTAATAAAAGGTTCCTTGTCACAACAAGTCCTCTAGGAAGTATAACATACATATGCCTCTGTGTTCTGGGTCTCCACTTGACTTTGAGCGGACTTACCTGAAGGGAGTCTTGGATTTATTTCTGTCAGGTCTTTGTGTCTCCAGACTTTACATACTCCCACCTAGAAAGGCAATAAGGACCAATATTTCATCTCTCATATGTTGATGATGTATGAAATTACTCATAAAGTGTAAAGCATCTTACAAAGTAAAAGATCAGCCTTAAAACACTACTTGAGAGAAGTTGGCTTTCAGAGAAAAATGGAACAACTTTGACCACCACAAAGAATATTCCAGGAGGAAATAACATTACATCATCTAATTCTTGGTGTTTTTTTTTTGAGAAAAGGGACCCAGGGAACTGGTCTATCTGGCTAAGAGACAACATTCTCAGTGAGACACAGATCAAACAGAAAGACACGTTCAGAGGGAGTACTGAAGAATTCAAATGCCTACACTGAGATGGCTGAGCGAAACCTTAGTAGAGGTTTGCCTGGGAAAAGCTGTATGTGGTGAAGGGCAGACTCTCCAACTGCGAGCACAGGGCTAGTACATTGGAGGAATCAGACCCTGTTTACAAATTCAGCACTGCTGAGTGAGGGATG
This sequence comes from Proteles cristata cristata, assembly GCA_017311185.1. Taxonomy (NCBI): domain Eukaryota; kingdom Metazoa; phylum Chordata; class Mammalia; order Carnivora; family Hyaenidae; genus Proteles; species Proteles cristata. Next base: position 1,493,993 of record JAESUZ010004121.1, on the reverse strand, counting down.
GGTAGCCGGTGCTTCTTTTGATTCTTTCCAGGAAAAAAGTAAAGTTCGTTAAAATGGCAAAGGTTGGAAGTGATAGGGAAGGCCTTTCTGATGGCATGCTTGGTCTTCTGGTGAACTTAAGTCTTCTACCTAGCTTATTGAAATACAAGATGCCTTTTAATGATAACAGTGGCCATTTGTTAAGTATTTACTATATGTTTAAAACTTTGGTTGGCTCTTTACAGCTATTAGAAAAACTATGATGGTATGTTAATGCCCATCAAGCAGATGAGAAAACTAAGGCACAAAGAGGTTAAGACCATTGCTCAAGAAAGCACAGCTGACATGTGGCAGAGACATTTTTTGGGAAGAATAGAATATATACTTAATGTAAAAAAAAATAGGAAATGGAGAAAAAGTATAAAGATGAAAATAAAAATCAACCATATCACCATAAGTAACCCAATTATCTCTTTTTACCAAGGTCTACTTATTTTGAGCTACAAAATGTCTAAGCAGTAGCAAGCCATTGTGTGTGGCAGTCTCACTGTAATGCCTGTGAGTCTGTTGTTTTGTTCCGTTTTCACTGTTCTCAATTTTTTCAATTCCCAAGATTTCTTTTTTCCTTCTGTATTTCCTACCCCTTGCTTGCAGTTCTTCTCTGTATATCACCTCTTTAAAGTGGAAGTTGGGAGGAAGGTTCCCAGTGGGTGGCAGGAGGCATTCCTCGTCTTCCCTCCAGAGTGCTCCATAGATCCCCACCAACATTGTGACAGTCCCTGTACTCCCCACCCTGGTTGGTCTATCAGCAGAAGACAGGGAGGCTGCATGAGATGAACTGACAGGGCTGTGCATGCATGTTTACGAGCAACAGGCGGTGGAAGTAAACACAGCCAAGCCATCTTTCATCCATGGCACATATTATTGATTTTTCTCTAATTAAAACAGTCACAACAGTCATTGTTGTCATGCCCACATTTCTCATCTTTTATATTTTAAATAGGAACCAGCTTGCTTGGTAAAAACCCAGCAATCCTTTCTTTCATCCCTCTCACTTCCTCCCAGGAGGCCATCTCTTCTTACGGGATCTTTTTGGGTCTTTGGCACTTCTATGATATGAAGATCTCTACTCTTGACAAATCTTTAGGCTATGGGCTTCCTCAGCAAAGGAAAGGTTGAACTGTGGGCCCTGGCACTAAACCCCCTTCATAGTCACTATAAATGGGAGTTTGAGGCATCTGTTTCTGTGATTTCTTCTGGTTGACTGTCATTTGTGTTAACAGCTGGACTTGCAATATGGGAGATTTCTTCATCAGCAAGACTGCCACAGGCTCTGCTCCATCATCCCCCCCCCCGCCCCCCCGCATCCCCTGGTGGCTCAAAGAGATCCAGAGGCAATGGGGGAGGGCAGAGAGTGGAACAGTTGGTCTCCAGCTCCTTTGGGGGAATAAATGGCCCTGGGTGGGGACTCAGGAAAGGCATGTGACCTCAGATCTTTATATGAGACTGGAAATGATGGACATCTGGAGCCCTGGGTTGGGCACCAGTGACACAAATGTTACAAAGAAATGAATTTCCTGTTTGATGCATAAACAAATAGGAAGAGTCCCCGAGGAATGGATTTATCTGCTTGTAAAAGCTTCTTGGTGGTTTGGCAGTGGAAAGCATACCAGGAGCAGAGCCTCTGGCGTCTGCCACAAACTGACTTTGTGGCCTTAGACAAACACTAAAAATTTCTGTTTTTCAGTTTTCTTCTCTGTGAAGGAAAAAGATACACCTGTGGGCAGTTTTTAGTATACTATGGAGTACTGGACAATAGAGGAAAGGAAGTGAGAAGACAGAGGGCCCTGGATCCTACACTAGTATAATCTGTAAAAATTTATTTATTAATTTCTTAGCCCTGGATATGTATTGGTGAATAAGAGATATAACGTCCACAACTTTAAGGAGTTTACAGCCTAGTGTGGGAGACAGACAACGGACAAATAAATAATGTAATATCAGGAGGTAGTAAGTGATACCCAGAAAGAGGGAACTGTTTCTAAGGTTGAATGTCTCTAAGAGTTGGGTATTTGGATCTATCTCTGGGGCGTGAAGAGCTCAGAGCAAGTCCTATTATGTGTCCCCCATTTCAACACTACCACTCAGAAGACCTTTTTATAAATCAAAGACAGGCTTGAGAGCAAACCTGCGGTGTACGAAGATCACACACAGGATGAGAACATAAAATTAGAAAGGGAAATTGGTCCATCTGCTTTGCCTAGGGGACCAAAGGAGAGAGAGAGAGAGAGAGAGAGAGAGAGAGAGTGATCTCAGGCTGAAGGTAGAAGAGTTTCAAGTGACAGCATATACATTGCTCTCCTTTTTGCTAAGGACTTTCTTTCTGAGCCAATGCCTTATATGAGGGCCCCAATGTTTGAAGGCTGAGGCAACTGCCCATATTACATGATTGTTTATCATAAGAACGTTAGATTAAGGTGTTTTAATAGCTTGTATAAAGTCCATAAATCTGAATAGAAATAACCAGGAAAAATATGTTGAAGATCGAAGGTGCCTTTAATTCATGTTTTCCAATCTTCATTTTCCAGTTGAAGACCCTGACCGGTTTAGGAGTTGGAGGAGTAAAGCCAAGACTAGAATTGCTTAGCCATGTCAGAGCTGGTCCACTCCAGGCCAGGGCTGCTGAGATTATCCATACCATTCAGCTATGGTCCTGGCTATTGGCTTATATATCAGTTACACAAATAGTTAGAATCAAAGTGTTTTCTGGGCGCCTGGGTGGCTTAGTCGGTTAAGCGTCTGACTTTTGCTTAGGTCATGATCTCGCGGTTTGTGGGTTCGAGCCCCGCGTCAGGCTCTGTGCTGACTGCCAGCTCGGAGCCTGGAGCCTGTTTCAGTCTGTGACTCCCTCTCTCTTTGACCCTCCCCTGCTCACACTGTCTCTCTCTCTCCTAGAAATAAACAAAACATAAAAAAAAAAAAAGAATCAAAGTGTTTTCCTAGGTGACTGGTCTACTTAATTACCCAACAAAAATCAGTGGCCGTTCACCCGGGCTTGGATCTCTAATACTCTCTTAATTTAATTCTCTCTGGCTATTCTAATCTGGGCTATTTGTTCCTCTTTATGAAAGAATCTAAATTATACATTCAGATCCATCTCATGAGTAGGACAGGGATCTGAGGCATCAAAGAATGATTTGGCACTTACCTGGTACAACTGGACAATAAAGGTTTTCCATTTAAATGATTCAGATAGAAAAAAAATGCCTCTGGATGAATCAGACACAGCAGACAGCCATGATTTCACCACTTTGGTTTATGGAGTTGAACACTTTAAGTATGCAAAACAAGCCCTATTGAGATAATCTGTGTTTGGAAGGCTCCCAATTCTCTCTCTAACTGAAAAGAAGGCACATGGATCTGAGGAAGAAGTGAAGACCTACTGTAAGACATTATATGGACTGTTGGGTTTAAATTTAGAAAATAATTCCTTATATGCAGATGATGCTTTATAATTTAGAAACACTTAATGGTCTCTTCAGTCTTCAGAAGAATATGAGGATATTTTTAGGGTATAAGTGGCACATAGAAGTGCCAGAAACACTGATCACAAATAAAAGAGGCACATATCAGAGAATTAAGCTTTTACTTTTGGAAAAGACCTCTAAACTGTTTAGGTAAACCACTCTAGCCCTAGCAGTAATAATGATTGTTTTACAATATCTCTGAGAACTCAGGATATCTAGTCTGTACATGAGTATCTTAGTGATGGTTGATTTGAATACCATAAAACAGTTTATGCCTTTATTTATTTATTTACTTATATTTAAATTCAAATCCAAGTTAGTCAGCATATAGTGCAATAATGATTTCAGTAGAATCCAGTGATTCCTCCCGCACATATAACACCCAGTGCTCATCCCAACAAGTGCCCACCTCAATGTCCCTTGCCCATTTAGCTCATCCTCCCACCCAACACCCCACCAGCAGCTCTCAGTTTGTTCTCTGTACTTGAGAGTCCCTTATGTTTTGGGGCACCTGGGTGGCTCAGTCGATTAAGCCTCAAACTTTCAATTATTTTGAGTCATTTTTGTGGATAGTATAAGAAAGTGATCCAGGTTCATTCTTCTGCATGTCACTTGCTATCCAGTTTTCCCAGTCTCTTTTGCTGAAGAGACTGTCTTTATTTCATTGGATATTTTTTCCTGCCTTGTCACAGATTAGTTGGCCATATGTTTATGGGTCCATTTCTGGGTTTTCTATTCTGTTCCATTGATCTATGTGTCTGTTTTTGTGCTAGTGTCTTGATGATTACAGCTTTGTAATACAGTTTGAAGTCCAGAATTGTGATGCCTCCAGGCTTGGTTTTCTTTTTCAGGACTGCTTTGGCTATTTGGGTCTTTTTCTGGTTCCATCAAATTTTAGGATTGTTTATTCTAGCTCTGTGAAGAATGCTGGTGTCATTTTTATAGGGATTGCATTGAATATGTAGATTGCTTTGGATAGCATAGACATTTTAACAATACTTGTTCTTTCAATTCATGAGCATGGGATATTTTTCTTTTTTTTTGTTTCTTCTTCAATTTTTTTTCAGAAGACTTCTTTAGTTTCCAGCGCATATATTTTTCACCTCTTTGGTTAGGTTTATTCCTGGTATTTTGTGGGTTTTGGTGTAGCTGTAAATGGGATCGATTCCTTGATTTCTCTTTCTTTTCTACTTCTGCATTGAAGAAATACAATACAGAAATTGGTGTATAGAAATACAACCGATTTCTGGCACCCTCCTACACTGTTGGTGGGAATGTAAACGGGTGCAGCCCCTCTGGAAAACAGTGTGGAGGTTCCTAAGGAAACTAACAACAGAACTCCCCTATGACCCAGCAATAGCACTGCTACGAATTTACCCAAGGGATACAGAAATGCTGATGCATAGGAGCACATGGACCCCAATGTTCATAGCAGCACTCTCCACAATAGCTAAAACATGGAAAGAGCCTAAGTGTCCATCAACAGACGAATGGATCAAGAAGATGTGGTTTATCTATACCATGGAATACTACATGGCAATGAGAAACAATGAAATCTGGCCATGTGTAGCAACATGGATGGACCTTGAGGGTGTTATGCTGAGCGAAATAAGTCAGGCAGAGAAGGACAAATATCATATGTGTGCACGTATAGGAGGATTAGGAGGAACTTAACAGAGGAACAAGGGGGAGAAGAAGGGCGGAAATGGTGGGGGAAAGGGAGAGAGGCAAACCATGAGAGACTCTTGAATGCTGACAAAAACTGAGGACTGATGGATGTGGGGGGAGGAGGGATGGGCATGGAGGAGGACACTTGTGGGGATGAGCACTGGGTGTTATGTGGAAACTAATTTGACAATAAACTATTTGTAAAAAAAAAAAAAAGAAGAGAAAAAAAAAAGAAATACAACCGATTTCTGTACATTGATTTTCTATACTGTGACTTTGAAAAATTCATGAATCAGTTCTAGCAGTTTTTTGGTAGAATCTTTTGGGTTTTAGATGGAATATCATGTCATCTGTGAAGAGTGAAAGTTTGATTTCCTCCTTGCTAATTTGGATGCATTTTATTTCTTTGTGTTGTCTGATTGCTGAGGTTAGGACTTCCAACACTATGTTGAGTAACAGTGGTGGGAATGGACATCCTTGTTTTCCTGACCCTAGTAGGAAAGTTCTCAGTTTTTCCCCATTGAGGATGGTATTAGTGGTGGATCTTTCATATATGGCTTTTATAATCTTGAGATATGATCCTTCTATCCCTACTTTCTTGAGGGTTTTTATCAAGAAAATATGCTCTATTTTATCAAATGCTTTCTCTGCATTTATTGGTTCTTTTGATCATATGGTTCTTATTCTTTCTTTTATAAATGTGAGGTATCATGTTGATTGGTTTGTGGATGTTGAACCAGTCCTGCATCCCAAGAATAGATCCCACCTGATCATGGTGAATAATTCTTTTAATGTATTGTTAGATCTGCTTGGCTAGTATCTTGTTGAGAATTTTTGCATCCATGTTCATCAGGGAAACTGGTCTGGAGTTCTCCTGTTTAGTGGTGTCTTTGTCTGGTTTTGGAATCAAGGTAATGCTGATCTCATAGAATGAGTTTTGAAGCTTTCTTTCCATTTTTATTTTTTTGGAACAGCTTCAAAAGAATATATGCAATTCTTCCAGACTGATTAATTTATTGACATATAACTGCTCATAATATTCTCTTATTATTGTTTGCATTTCTGCAGTGTTGGTTGTTATCTCTCCTCTTTGGTTCCTGATTTTATTTATTTGGGTCCTTTCCTTCTTTTTTTTTTTTTTTAATGTTTTATTTATTTCTGAGAGAGAGAGAGAGAGAGGCAGCATGAGCATGGGAGGGTCAGAGAGAGGGGGAGACACAGAATCCAAAGCAGGCTCTAGGCTCTGAGCTAGCTGTCAGCACTGAGCCCAACACAGGGCTCGAACCCACAAACTGTGAGATCATGACCTGAGCCGAAGTCAGACACTTAACCAGCTGAGCCACCCAGGCACACTGCTTTCCTTCTTTCTGATCAATCTGCCTAAGGATTTATCAATTTTGTTAATTCTTTTAAAGAACCAGCTCCTGGTTTCAATGAACTGTTCTACTGTTTTTAAAAAAATTTTTTTTTAAAAATTTTGGTATCATTCATTTTTGCTCTAATCATTATTTCCCATTTTCTGCTGGTTTTGGGCTTTATTTGCTCTTCTTTTTCCAGCTCTTTAAGCTGTAAGGCTAGGTTGTGTATCTGAGATCTTTCTTGTTTCTTTAGGAAGGCCTGGATTACTATGTACTTACCTCTTACGACTGCTTTTGCTTCATCCCAGAGGTTTTGCACTGCCGTGTTATCATTTTCATTGGCTTCCATGAAATTTTTAATTTCCTCTTTAATTTCTTGGTTAACCTATTAATTCTTTAGTAGGACGTTCTTTAATCTCAAAATATTTGTTGTCTTTCCAATTTTTTTCTTGTGCTTGATTTTGAGTTTCCTAGTGTTGTGGCCTGAAAATACACAAAGTATGATCTCAATCCTTTTGTACTTGTTGAGGGCTGATTTGTGTCCCAGCATGTGATCCATTCTGGACAGTGTTCCATGTGCAACAGTTTATTCCATTAAAAATATTCAAATTGTTAGATTAAAAAAAATATGACGCAACTCGATCTCTTCATGGCTTTCATCCATTGGTCCCGATTCAGGGATTGGGTGTTAGACAGGGTATTATTACTAGCTACCACGTCGGAAATGTTTACTATGCCCCAAATCTTGCAAACATTACTTCCAATCTTCCTGATGCCTCTCAAGATAAATATTATCTTCCAGTTTTAAAAAATAAAGAAATAAATAACCAGAGAAGTTAAATTAAATGTGAAAAGACACATAATTAGTGGCAAAGCTAGCATCTGAACCCAAATCTGTTTTGCCCTGCTGGAACACCTTGCCCAAGTTAAGTCTAATCCTTTTATACAGTATTGCTCCCCAGTATTTGAAGACAATTTTTGGAAACCTGTCAACATCTCTGTCTCAAGTTGGATAAACTACCCCTTTGTTTGGTGTACATTTTTTTTTGGTAGGTAATCAGAAAAATATACATGCACCTAACTATAAAATACACATCTTACTTAGTTCATGTCTGTGTATTCTAGATCAAAACTCCATGACTATTCCTCCAATCATTCTTCAGCAATGTGAGTTGCTGCCACGGGCAATGGTACGCCAAAGCTGTCCTAGTTTGTCAGTGTCCCTCATTTCATGTGGTTCCCAGAACTGAGCATCCTGCTCTAGGACTTCAGTTCAGCCCACTGGATGGGAAAGAATTCCACATTAGCACCACTACTGCCGCTGTTCCACACCCTGTTCTCATGAGCTCACCAAAGCTAAATGACTTGAGCAAGGTTATCTACAATTCATGGTTCTCTATAAGACTCAGCCTTTGATCCCAGCTCCAGGAATTTTTCCTCCAAGGGGATGAAGTTCACACCTGGCTAATAAGGCTCCTTCTCAAGTCATATCTAGAATTCTGTAGAAATTTTCTTTGAACACAGAAATTGTTTTGCTTTATATACTTCTCTGACACTGCAGGAGACAGATGCTTGTGGGAAACAAGCCCCTGTGGAATCTCTGTCCAGTAAATAGTTCTACCAGGTATGGAAGCATATTTCTACTTAGTCTCACTACTTTTGTTCCCTCAAGAAAGACCTTGTAGGTTTCTGTACTTTTTCACAGTACATACAGGAAAGAAATGCTAAGAGAGTAGGGGTAGCCTTAAAAAGATAGGAGCATGACTTCTCCACACAACTTAATTATTTTTCGATTTCCATAAAATGAACTCCAAATTTTGCAACAAATTCTGAAGTCTAGGATCCTATCTCTCTAGCCAAATTTTCTTGGGTTGGCTAATGTCTTACCTTTACATGGATCCCACTGAGATGGTTTGGCTCACCTCTGTGCTTCTTAACTGGATAGGGGAGAGGAAAGGAGGATCAACAATGAGGTGGAGGCCATGTTTAATACACAGATAAAACAGTGCTGTTGGGTCTCATTGAAGAACTCAGTTGATGTAGATGTCACTTCTTCTTTGCAACTTCCTTTGTTTGGCTACCAATGCAACACTTTCTCTTGATTTTCCCTCCACCTCACTGTTTTTTTTCTTTCCTACTTTCCCTTGTTAGTTTCTGCAGTTATTCCCAACCTTCTCCTGTTTGGAGTGCCACAGGATTTAGTCCTTGGTTTTCTCTTCCCTCTATACTCACTCCCTTGGTAATTTCCTCCAGTATAATGGTTTTAAACACTTCATATGTACAGGTGACTTCCAAAATTACATCCTAAGTCCAGACCTCTCAAACTCCAGTCATGTATACCCAATTCTCTACTTCATATTTCTTCTAGGATGTCTAACTGACATCTTGAATTCAACATGTCAAAAACTGAACTCCTGATCCTACCCCTAGCACCTGTGTCTTCCCCATCTCGGCTGATCTTCTAGTTGCTCAGGCCAAAAAACTTGAAGTCATTTTTTACCTCTCTCTTTCTCTCTCTCTCCAAGCCAACATGAAATCTGTAAGCAAATCTTGTCTCATCTACCTTCACATATATCCAGAGTCTGACCCTTACCCACCATCTTATTCTATGCTAGCATCATTTCTTGCTTGGGACTTTTCAATACACTCCTGACAGGTTTTCCTGCTCCTGCACATACTTGTCTCCCTAACACAGCAGCAGGTGGTCTTCTTGAAATGTTAAATCGGACCATGTTACTCTTCTGCTCAAAACTTTGAAACAGTTTCCTATTTCACTCAGAATAAAAGTCCTTACATTGATTTATGTGATCTGGCCCCAAATACCTTTGGCTTCCTATTTTACTCCTTTTCTTTCACTCATTCTCCTTTAGTACTTTCAAGTATTTGCTTAAATGTCACCTTGTCACTGTATTCTACCTCCCCTCCAACCAGGGCACACACATCCCAAACTCCCAATTCCTTCACTCTCCTCTTTTCTTTTTTGTTTTCCGCTATGCCTAACATTTGCTTATTTATTATGTTTATTGCCTATTGTCTTTTTCCACTAGACTGTAAACTCCACAAAAGGAGGGACTTTTTATCTGATTAGTTCATTTACATATCTTGTCAATGAGAGCAGTGCTTGGTCCAGTGGGGTCAATAAATACTTGTTGAATAAAGCAATTAATGAATAAATGAACAAAGATTATGTGAACAAAAAGCAAGAGGGTCCAGTTTTGCTATCCTTAGACTAATAACTGCAATAACATATCTGGATAAAAAATAGATATATTCATATTATAGTACTGTTGATAATGTTTTGAATGACCATTCTGTGCTTCTCAAACTCTGGTACAATTATCTTCAGGTGGATATGGCAGTGTGCTTGGGATGCCAAAAGCCTAATATAAGCATGACATTTCTCCCTTTAGGTTCTAATTTTCTCAATGATTTGGGCAAAAATATTTGTTTCATATTAATACAAACATGAAAAAAATGGAATACAAACTTTGCATGAATTCTAATGATGAAACCTAAACTTTCATAGGAAAAGCTCTATTCCAGATTCTTCCATTACACATTTGCTTTCCTATGCCCTAAACGGAACTTATGTAAAAACACTGAATACTGTTTTAATATTAAGCCAAAGTTTCAACCAAATAGTTTTCCTTATGTTCAAGTCATTTATGGAGTTCATCAAATACTTTGCAAAGCATTGTATTCTCATTTCTAAGAATCACAGAGCCTCCTATCATTAGCTTAATATCCTCTTGGGGACACATCTACTGCTGGAAACCAGGGCCACATCAAGGGCTGAACACCATTCAGCGAATCAGTGAAGGAGAAAACAAGCTACTCTAGCGCAATTGGCCAAATGTTCAGTGTTCTTTCATACAGAATTTGTTTCTGACTCAACGCTTTCCCATCTGAAAAAACAAATGGCATTTAATATTTTTATTACATAAGGAATTCACACAAATTGTGAATTAAAGCACAGAGTGCCTAAAATGCAAATGGATAATGGATATAAATTATTAGAAATCTCAAAGAAAAAATATACCATTAGTTAATTTATATGTAGGAAAAGTTCAACTTTAACAAAATAGAAGAAAGGCACTATCTATGCTGTCATCAAATCAGTAAAGATTTGTGAAGTTGGTGACTTTGATTGCAGGGACAGGTACAGTGAAATAATCATTTTCAACATTGCTAGTGGCACTGCCAACTGATGTTCCTCCAGTTAGTTTTGTTGCAAAACAATCACTCCACAACAACAATCATTTTATTATCTCTCATGGTTTCTATAGGTCATGAATTTGGGCAGAACACAGCAACAGTTTGCCTTCGCTACATGAAGGGTGAGGGATGGAATCCTCTAGAGACATGTCCACTCATTTGTCTGGCAGTTGATACTATCTGTCATTTGGGACCTCAGCTGGGCTGTGGCCTCCCCATGTGGGCTCTCTGCATGGGCTCATTGCCTAGAGAGGGTATTATCTTTCTAACTTTTTAGTTCAAGTACAATGCATAACTTAAGTGTACAGATCTCGAGTGTACAGTTACATGAGGTTTTACAAAGTGAAAAAACTGCATATTTACTACATATCTAGTTTAAGATCAAGATCTAGCTACAGAATACTGCCAGCAACCCCAAAAGCCCCACTCATGCCTCCATTCCACTCATTATCCCCCAGTCTAATGAAGTCTATCATCATAATTTCATTTTGCTTTTTTTGAACTTTATATACAAAAAATTTATGTACATATACCCTTTAGTGTCTGCCTGCCTTAGTGTGACCTTGTGTTTCTTCCTATGACATGTGGCAGGAATTTATTCCCTTTAATTGCTGTGTAATATTCCATTGTATAAATATCATAAGTTATTTGTTCATTTTCCTGTTGTTTTTTCAGTGGCCTAAAAGGCCACTTAGGTCTTCTGTGATCACTATTAGCAATGTTTATAGCTTTCAAAGTAAATGGTTTATACTCCCTTTGTTAAATTTGTTCCTAAATAATTTCATGTTTTTAAAAATTTAATTGATTGTGGCATTGTTCTTTAAGTTTCATTTTCTGAATATTTTTTGCCAGTAAATACAAACACAATTGATTTTCACATACTGACTTTGTACCTTGCAGCATTGCTAAATTCAATTCTTAGTTCTAGAAATGTAAAGATTTCTTCCGACTCTCTTCATAAATTTGTAATCTGTGAAAAAGAGAGCTTTACTTTTACTTCTCAATTTTAATGTCTTATTTATTGTTATTTTTAAAATTAATCAACTAATTAGTTTGGAGTGATGAGACTTTCTTACCTTGTTCTCTCTATGGGTGTATACATTTCAGTACACACACACACATACACACACACACACACACCACACCACACCACACCACAAAATTTTTTATTATATTGAAGAAGCTTCCTTCTAGTCATTGTTTTCTGAGGGCTATTATTATGAATAGATGTAGAATCTTGTCAAATACTTTTTCTACATCTGTTGAAATTAATATGTTTTTCTCTATACTATTTACATGATAAATTACAGTGATAGGTTTTTTAAATGTTAGGCCAACCTTGAATTCTTGAAATAAACCTCATTTGGTTATAATACATCATGCTTTTTATATTATGAAATTCATTTTGTTAATTTTTTTCTTAAATAGCTTATTGTCAAGTAGGTTTCCATATAACACCCAGTGCTCATCCCAACAAGTGCCCTTTCCCATGCCCATCACCCCCCTTCCCCTCTCCCCAACCCTCATCAGCCCTCAGTTTGTTCTCAGCATTCAAGAGTCTCTCATGATTTGCCTCCCTCCCTCTCCCCAACTATTTTTCCCCTTCTTCTCCCACATGGTCCTCCATTAGCTTCCTCCTAATCCATCTATATGTGCAAACATATGGTATCTGTCCTTCTCTACCTGACTTATTTCGCTCAGCATAACACCCTCTAGTTCCATCCATGTTGCCACACATGGCCAGATTTCATTGTTTCTCATTGCCATGTAGTATTCCATTGTATAGATATACCACATCTTGATCCATTCATCTGTTGATGGACACTTAGGCTCTTTCCATGTTTTGGGTGTTGTTGAGAGTGCTGCTATGAACATTGGGGTCCATGTGCTCCTATGCATCAGCACTCCCGGATCCCTTGGGTAAATTCCTAGCAGTGCTATTGCTGGGTCATAGGGGAGTTCTACTGTTAATTTTCTGAGGAACCTCCATACTGTTTTCCAGAGGGGTTGTACCAGTCCACATTCCCACCAACAGTGTAGGAGGGTGCCTGTTTCTCCACATCCTTGCCAGCATCTAGAGTCTCCTGATTTGTTCATTTTAGCCACTCTGACCGGTGTGAGATGATATCTCAGTGTGGTTTTAATTTGTATTTCCCTGATGAGGAGGGATGCTGAACATCGTTTTATGTGTCTGTTGGCCATCTGGATGTCCTCTTTGGAGAAGTGTCTGTTCATGTCTTCTGCCCATTTCTTCATTGGATTATTTGTTTTTCAGGTGTGGAGTTTGGCGAGTTCCTTATAGATTTAGAATGAAACTAGATCATTTTCTCACACCATACACAAAAATAAACTCAAAGTGGATAAAAGACCTGAATGTGAGATAGGAAACCATCAAAACCCTAGAAGAGAAAGCAGGAAAAAAACCTTCTTGACCTCCAATGCAGCAATTTCTTACTTGACACATCCCTAAAGGCAAGGGAATCAAGAGCAAAAATGAACTACTGGGACTTCATCAAGATAAAAAGCTTCTGCATGGCAAGGGAAACAATCAATAAAACTAATAGGCAACTGACAGAATGAGAAAAGACAGTTGCAAATGACATATCAGATAAAGGGCTAGTATCCATTTTGCTAATATTTAAAAATATTTTTAAACCTATATTCTTGAGAAATATTACCCTTCAAGTTTTTTCTTGTAATGTTCTTATCATACTTTGGTATCAGGTTCAGACTGGGTTAATAAAATAAATTTAGAATTGTTTTCCTTTCTCTTTTTTCTGAAAAAGTTCAGGAAGTTTGGTATTATTTCTTATTTACATTTTTGATAGAACTTAATTAAGCCATCTGGGTCTGGGTTTTTGTTGTTGTTGCTGGTGGTGGTGGGAAGCTTTTAAATTTCAAATTCAATTCTTTTTAACAGAAATGGGACAAACTAAGGCTATTTTTGAGCCAATTTTCATAAATGGTATTTTTAAGGAATTTGATCATGTCATCTAAGTTGGCTGTATTCATTGGCAAACATTTTTCATAATATTTCCTAGTTATTTTTTAAATGTCTGTAAGATCTGTGGCAATGTTCTTTCTTTCATTGTTAAAATTGAAAACTTATGTTTTCTCTATTTTTATTTTTATTCTATTTTCTTATTTTTTTCTATTTCTTATTTTATTTTGACTAGAGATACATCATTTTGTTGATTCTTTAAGGAGCTAACTTATGGTTTTGTTACTTTTTGCTATTCTTTGTTTTTTATGTTATTATATTTTCCTCTTATCTACTTATATTATCTCATTTTTGTGCTTATATTTGGTTTAATTACATGGGAAGTTTGGGTCAGTGAAACAAAAATTAATTTTTTTCTAAAATAAGTATTTAAAGTTAGGACTTTCCCTCAGTATTCCTACAGATATTAATATGTTCAGTTTTCATTATTATTCAGGTAAAAATATGTTACAACTTTCACTGTGGTTTATTCTTTTATATATAGTTTACCTAGTTGTTTATTGGTTTCCAAATATGTAGGAATATTTCAGATATATTATTTTCTCTACATTTAATTCAATGACATTATAGCCAGAGAACACATTTCTTGTGATGTTAATTCTTTGAAATTCATTGAGACTTATTTTTTAGCCCATGAGAGTGCTGATGTTTCTATTTACATTTGAAAAAATGTGGATTCTGCAATTATGGGTTGTAGTGTTCTACCAATGTCAGTTAGGTCAGATTGGTTCAGAGTTGTACAGGTCTTCTGTATCCTTACAGATTACTTTTCTATTTGTTTTATCAAGTTCTAAAAGAAGAGTGTTAAAATCCCCAACTCTGGATGCCTGGGTTTCTTAGTCAGCTGAGTGTCTGACTTTGGCTCAGGTCATGGTCTCATGGCACATGAGTTTGAACCCTGCGTCAAGCTCTGTACTGACAGCTCAGAGCCTGGGGCTTGCTTTGGATTCAGTGTCTCTGTCTCTCTCACTCATACTCTGTCTCTTATGGTCTGTTACTCTCTCTCTCTCTCAAAAGTAAATGAACATTAAAAATTTTTGAAAAAAAATCCCCAACTCAACAGATTTATCTATTTGTCACTTATTTTCTGTCAATTTCTGACTTATGTAATTTGAAGCTTTGTTATTAGGAACATACTTATCTATTGCTTCCTGATGAGTTAACACATTTATCATTATTAAATATGCTTCTTTGTATATGGCAATGCTCTTTTTTTTTCTGAAGTCCATTTTGTCTGATAATGATAGTCATTCCAGGTTTTTTGTATAGTATTTGCATGATAGACATTTTCTACCCTTTTTCTTTAAAAAAAACCCATATCACTGTATTAAAAGTGCATTTCTTTGAAACAACATATAGTTGCGGCTTGCCTTTTTTTAAGTCTAAAAATGTCTACTTGTTAATTAAAGTGTGTATGCCATTTACATTTATTATAATTATTCATTTGATTGAGCCTATCATCTTACAGTCTTTTCCTACTACCTTTATCTATTCCTTATCCCTCTACTCCTTGTTTTGTCTTTTGACTATAAATCTTTGTTTCAATTTCTAAAATGATTTCCCTAGGAATTAAATACACATTCTTAAATTATCAGTCTTACCTTATCAAGTCTTACCCTGAACTAATGTTATACCACTCCAAGCATAATAATTTTGTATCAGTATACATCCATTTACTACCTTCCCATTTTTCAGTTGTATTATATTTTGCTTTTATAAATATCAAACTATACAAAATTATACATTTTGTATAACTGTATATAATATAGTTTGTGTATTTCATATATTAAATTATACTTTTTTATATGTAAATCTTTTTTGTAGGATGGGTTTTCAGGTGACAAATTCTTTCAGTTTTTGTTTATTTGACAGTTATTTTATTCAATTTCTGTTTTTGAAAAAAATATTTTCACTGAATATATAATTTTAGCTTGGTATGTTTTTGTTTTGTTTTGTTTTTAGTATTTTAGAGATGTTTTCTGGTTTGTGTTATTTCTGATATGACATCAACCATTTTTCTTATCCTTGTTTTCCAGCATATAAGTCTATTCCTCTAGCTGATTTTGCAACTTTTTATTTACCTTTGGTTTTCAGCAATTTGATAATGATATGTATAGGTAGGGTTTTTGTTTTTATTCATCATGCACAGATTTCATTGGAACTCTTTGATCTAGAAGCTGTTATTTTTTTCTTTTTTATTATTAAACTTAAAAATTTTGGCAATTATTTCTTCAAATACATTTTTCTTCCTTATTCTTTCTTTCCTCTTCTGGGTTTTCTACTATATGTACACTAAATTGCTTGATACTATCTCAAATATAATATTAGGTATTATTGATAATTGCTCCATCCTTTTTTGTAATCCTTTATCCCATCCTACTTTAGTTCGGATAACTTCTACTGACCTGCCTTTAAGTTTACTCTACCTATATTATCCAGTGTCCAATCTTCTATGAGCCTATTCGAGGGATCTTTTAACACAGATATTGTATTTTTCAGTTAAAATATTTCCATTTTTATAATGCTTATCTGAAATACTGCATCTCTTCATCCATTATATTCATCTTTTCCTGTAAATTCTTTAACATATATGTTTTAAAAGCTCTTGTGTGCTAATTTCAGTAATTGTGTCATCCATTGTTCTGCTTTTATTGACTGTGTTTTCTTGTAATTATTGTTACATTTTCCTTCTTTTTTGCAAGCTTTATACTTTAAAATTTTTATTCCAGACATGTGAACAAAACAACAGTGGAGACAAAAGCATAATATTGTTTTGCTTTGTTTCATTTATTTACTAGAGACTGAAATCCTTTTTCTCTGTTTGACAGCGTTAAGGCTAATTATTTGTATTCCTCACACTAAACTGAAGAGCAGCTTTAATCACATTGAGTTCATCTTTAAATAGCTCAACTTATAATTTCCTTTGCAGGCTATTTTTAAAAATTCTTTTCAGTATTGGAACTGAAATGGACTTATGCTTCCATTCCAGATAAATTTGATTTACCTTTAGATTCAAGGGTTCAAGAATCCAATTATTGTGAAAATGAGCAATATTAGACTTCCAAACCCCCTCCACTGTTGCTTTCTTGGCAAAAATTCTGGGATATGGTAAGAGCAATTATTTATAAGGTTTACCAAATTTGTTTTTGCATTTGAGGGTTTTCCAGATTCCAATATGTCTGGCCAAGTTAAATAGTATTCTAAGGTCTGTTTGACTTTTCCTCATCCATGCAAAGTCTCTCTGGTTATGGGAGGCTGGTTCTTCTATCCCCTTGTCCCCAGAATGGCCCCAATTTACATATGGGATCTTCCATGGATTTGGATTTCTGCTCAGTTATGAAGAAATAATTTCCCACTAGTTCTCAGGTTTATCAATGATTCCTTGTTTGTAGTATTATTTGTTAGCTGGTTAAAATGATAAAACCATGAGTTTTATTGTATCTGGGTTATTCTTAGTGTTACTGTGGGAAAAATAATCTTTTGAGTCCTTCTAGATCCTAACCAAAATAAAAAGTGTCTTGTATTTATTTTTGAATAATATTTTATATGGATATAGATTCCAGATTTCCAGTTATTTGTACACTTAAAGATGACAGTACTTTCTCTTTTCCGGATTTTTTATTTCAAAGTCAGTCATTGATCTTATTATTATTATTTTTTTAAATTTTCAATGTTTTATTTATTTCTGAGAGATAGAGAGAGACAGCATGAGCAGGGGAGGGTCAGAGAGAGAGGGAGATACAGAATCTGAAACAGGCTCCAGGCTCTGAGCTAGCTGTCAGCACAGAGCCCGATACGGGGCTCCAACCCACGAACCGTGAGATCATGACCTGAGCAGAAGTTGGACGCTTAACCGACTGAGCCACCCAGGCGCCCCCACTAATCTTATTGTTGTCCTTTTAAAGATGTGTCTTTGTTTGTGCTTCCAGCTTCTTTCCAGTTTTCTTCTTTTTGACTTTGGTTTTCAGCAGTTTTATTAAGATAAACCTAGGTATTGTGCTTTTATAATAATCTTAGGTGAGAATTTGTGGTGAGGTTATATTACCATTGAATTGCCTTTGTAGCTTGTTCAAAAATTAACTGGCCATATATATATGGATATATTTCTGGATTCTCTATTCTGTCCTATTGATCTATGTGTCTATGTTTTTAACAATACTATCTTGTTTTGGTTACATTACTACTATTTTATACTTTTACAATTGCTCCTATTCTTGACTTAGTTAATTTTAGAGCATTTAAAGATTAGAAAAAAGTAAAACATTTTTAAATACACAGAGCGTTCACTCAAACTGCACTGTTGTACAGTTTATTAGACACAGATTGGCTGTCATTTGTGAAGTGTTTTCTGTTTCTCAGGTGTGGGAAGGAATTCTGAACACTGTGATTCAGAACAAAGTCCAACTATCTTAGCCTGGTTTTCAAAGGTCTCCTTACCCAGGCACTAGCGATGCTTCATGGCTCCATATTATTTCAGTCCTCTGCAGGAATGTTCAGGAATATACAGGAGGCCTTCCATAAATATGCCCTTCCTGCTTCTTTCCTAACTGATTTCCATTCATTCAGAATGCTTTTCCATATTGCCACTGCCTTTCCTCTCACTCATTTTTTTTTCCATTAAGGCTCAGCTAGAATTTATGCAAATGTTATTTGCTAATCAACAGACACTTCTTGAACACCCACTTTGAGCTCACAGTCTTCAGGTATGCTCTTCTCTGTACAACTGAGTCATCTGTGATGGTGATGGTGATGATGATACAAATGATGATCATAGCTAACCTTTATTGAGGGCTTACTCTCTGTCAGGAACTCCTTGTAATGTTTTGTTATTTATAAGTTCTTTTAATCATCACAGCAACCCTAGGAAATAGTTATGATTTTTATCCTAATTTTGCAATGGAGAAACTGAAGCATACAGCATGAATGAATGAATGAATGGATGAATGGATAGATAAATAAATAAATAAACAAATTTTGCTTCCTATGACATTCTGCCACATTAAATAAGGCACTGAAATTTTGGATATTTTTTGAATCTGAACTATTTCCTGTTTCCTATACTTCCCTCTTGGCAACACTAATGAGAAAATATGCACTTGTTCAAGCATTTGGCATTCTATTCTCCTTTGTACAAATTTACATTCTCTTACAGTTTCCTTTAAAGTTCATGAAAGCTTTGAGTAAGAAAAAGAACAAAAAGATGGTGAAAGAAAGGCATACAGCTTCTCCTCCCAATCACATGGTTACTTCAGTTAAGATTCTCTGTTGAAACCTTAGTTCTGAGTCTGCTCTAGCTACAGACTTGGACAACTCTCAAAAAGCAGGCAGGGTGCCCATCATCAGTTTTTGGTCGGGTATTAATATTAGAGAAATAGTACTGGAGTGGCTAATAGAGGAAGGGAAGAGTCTGGATATTTATTTATTTATTTACAAATGTTTACTGAATAACTACTATGTATCTGGCCTTGTGCAGTGTGTCTGGCATATCATGGTAAACAAACAGAAACAGTCTCTGACCTCACAGTATTTAGAGTCTAGAGAATAACCCAAAATTAGGCCTTTGCATAGTTGAGAAAAAAAGACTGCAGTTATCTTAGATCCTGGATTCATCATATTTCAGTAGAAATCTCTGTAGACTTTCAAGCTGTAGTCTTTCAGCCAGACAGACTAACCTAAGATACTAGTGCTTCCAACTACAATAGAACTAGCTTCCAGTCCTAAACCTGGAATCCTGAGTGGGACTGGGGACAATCTCAGTCCTCCTATACCTTCTCCTATGCACTCTGTTCCCAATTCCCATGGTCTGCACTCCAGCCATTCTATTGAGACTAGAGTCTGTCCTGAACCCCAGCTCACTTGGCTCCAAGATGGGTATCTTATCTTGTTCCTCATTATTGTACCCAACATATGCCAGAGACAATGCTAGTTCTTGCAAACTTCTTCCCCTAAGAGCTGGACCCTGTTTCTGGTAACTCCAGCTGCTGGCTGGGGTCTTATTCCAAAGCAGATGGACCACCCAGAACCATGACATTGTCGGCTTCCTGACTTCAGGCATCCCTGCTGCCTGGATGCTACAGCCACTGGGCCATGTCCTCCAGCTCCAAATCTCCCCAAATGTTAGCAAGTGTCCAGTGGGAGACTGTTTACTACACTTTTTTGTGGCCACCCCCATGGGAGGAGGGGGACTCTTTAGATCGGGTAGAGCTTCCAACACCAGTCCTGTCTTTTACCACTTCTTCCCAGTCCCCAACAGCCGGTTGCTAAGTCCCAGCATGTCTCTCATCAAAGCCCACCAGAGATGTGACAAGCTTTTGTTCCTGGTTGTTAATCCTGGTTTTTATTGTCTTGTGATCTCATGTGCCAATGTCTGCCACTTTATCCATTCACCTCTTCTTATTTTCCCACAGCAACAGAGAGATTTTTTTTTTTTTTTGGAACTTCCTTAATTCTTGTTCATTTCTCTTGATAGAACACTTTTTTCCAAGGTCCAATAGTGAAGGTTGGAGTCATTGTGTCTGGAGACCTGGTTTTCCTCACGTACCATTATCTGGCTGTGTGACCTTGGGCAATTCAGTTCCCTTTGCTGTGATTTCTTTGTTGGTAAAATGAAAAGTATTGGCTAAAAAGCTTCTGGTTTCTTCCAGCTCCCAAAATTTGTTGACACTAAGTCAGCAGAGAGTAATTCTCAAGCTACTCCCAACTTGTTTCTCTCTCTCAAATGTCCACCAGGAATCAATATCCACTCAGCTAACACTTCTCACTTTTCTTAAGCTTTGGGTGAAGTATATTCCTAAATAAGACTTACACATCCCTTCATTTTGACTTCTGTGTCCATTATACATTCTACATTAATAATATCTTGAATTTATAGAATATTTTATACTTTCCAAGTCCTTTCATGATTATTACCCTATGGAATCAACAAAATGACCCTATTTATTAGGAATAACAAGACTTTCCATTCTCAGTCTCTCTCAGTTTCTCTAAGAATCAGACACCTGATGCACCGAGAAATAAGATATTTGCCCAAGGCATCACAGCTAGTTAGTGGCAGACCCTGACAACTAGTTTAATAGATCTTTGACATTTCCATGCCCCTCTCCCTTCATTGAGCTTTTTTACAGCTCTTGTATTAATTCCCCCAATATTGCTAATGTTCTTCCTTCTTACATCAGCCAGGAGTATCTGAGTACTAAAAGGATGGATGAAATAAATTCCTCCCTTTTCCAAGGAGAAGGTCTCTAGCAGCCAGTGTGAATGGTATTTGCGAGGTACTTTTCTCTCTGGGCTGTAAAGACTGCCAACGTGTGGTTCTCTGGTCAGCTATTTTGACATTTTATCATATTTAATCAACTCAACAATTTGATGAAGCCCAAGGTATAGCAAGAGAAGAAGTTGAAGAGGAGTTTTAGGCAACAACAATGACCTAGATTCATTGGCTGGGCCATAAGCTACCAAGGTTGCATAATTCAGAATTTTCCCAAGAGCTGAAAGAACTGTATGTGTTCCCTACTTTTGAATATCAGGAAGGAGGGATTAAGTGAGTGTTTTCAGTTTCACAGGAAAAAGGTAGTAAAAATACAAGTATATTTTGGGTCAGGTTCAATTTCTGCTTGGATCTTCCAAATCTCTCTGAAGAAAATAGATTGTAGTATAACAGAAACTTTAACACCCAAGCAGATAAGATTCTTTACCACAACCCAGGTAGTTATCAGTTCCCTAATACAAACCTAATTACATACAACAACTAATATAGCAAACCTAATAAAATGGGGAGAAAGTTAAACATAGTGGGTCAGGTCTGTCAGTCATAGTAAGACCATCATTTGTTACTATTTTAATGGTTCATTTGATTAAATGCTAAGCTATTGTCTTGTAATTATGTGAATTCAAGGGAAAAATACTCAGGTTCAATTAGGAATGTATC
Source organism: Proteles cristata cristata (assembly GCA_017311185.1). NCBI lineage: Eukaryota > Metazoa > Chordata > Mammalia > Carnivora > Hyaenidae > Proteles > Proteles cristata. The sequence goes on along the minus strand of JAESUZ010004121.1, from coordinate 1,472,318 downwards.
TTTTACTGCACTATGTTTAATGAAGTCGCAACATCACCATAATAAGCAAGGAAGAATGAAAATCTTCTTTTGAAATTGCAATGGAAGTATTTGCACAGAAGTAGCTGGCATGTGTAATATGATGAGTTCCCTTAAATGGCTCAACTGTTGATCAAAAAAGCAAATTATATAAGTGGATACTGCAAGGCAGAAACATGTGGACACAGCTGGAGTGTCATGTGTCACGGTTCCAGTCATTGCCAGCTGGCGGTCACACAAAGGCAGGCCAAGCCAAACAATTACTGTTATTCATAAGAGCAAATGTGCATTCCAAACACACAGTGCAGGCTTTATGAAATAACTGAGCATTCAGATGCATCCAGACAGCCGAACTGTTTTTTCATCACATGTCCCTGAGTGCCAGGCCAATATGGCAAACTGACTCTGCTATTCAGAAACCCTTATCTTTACCCAATTAACCAAATCACTGTGACATTTGAGAGTTCTTCATGCACTTTGCTGAGCGCGTCAAACCAGCAGGCTTACTGGGCAGCAGATGCACAGCTTCTGGAAGCAATCTGCTTTCTTTCTTTCTTTCTTTTTTTTTCCTTGAGCTGTAAATACCCTGTTAGACCACTGCCTGTTACAAACCAGAGCCTGGAATCAGTCTCTAACATCTGAACATCCAGAGGTCCCCCTTGTTCTCAATTCTGTGTGCCTATATGATGGATGTCTTCCAGGATGTTGCCCTGGGAAGGTCAAGGGACAGGCAGTGGGGATTCATATTCTTGTTTAAGGAAAAAAATAAATTAAATGGGAAAACATCCTAGAAGAGTATCTGGTCATGGACTGAGATGAAAATCCATAGATTGTTTAAATATAGACACCCAAGGAAGGAGAAATAATACGGAGCTATTGTTTCCATAATTTTCATCTATTTTCTTCAAATAAAATGTAACCATAGCTCCTTGACTATTATTTCTTTCAACAGACAAGGTCATAGGTGCATGTGAAAACGTGTGCCATCCTGTTCCTGCTTATAGCTGTTTCAGAACAGAAAGAAAGCTGGAGAGGAAGGTGTACAATTGCTAGGGAAGTTTCACTGCAGTAGAGAGTGAATGGCTTTATCTTAATCCCTCCAAAAAAGAAACAGGGAACTCTGTCTAGATGAGCACTATTCATTAGAAACATACTGTGAGCCATACTTTGTGACTTTAAATTTTCTAGTAGCCACATTCAATAAAGTAAAAAGAAACAAGTGAAATTAACTTTATCTACCTAATGTATCTAATATATTATCACTTCAATAAATAATCAACATAAAAGTATTAATCAGATATTTTACATTCTTCTTTCTTTTTTTTTGTACTAAGTCTCAAACTCTGGTATACATTTTACACTTCTTATATCTTAATTTAGAATAGCCTCATTTCAAGTGCTTAGTAGCCACATGTGGCTCATGGCTACTGTTTTGGACAGTCTTTTGGCAGTAGTTAATTTTAAGTGTGCCCAGCCACACTTGGTCCAGCACTATGGAAGAATTCTTACACATTCATTGAAGAGTAAAATAGTATGCTTCTGGTCTTAGCACCACTGTCCATCTTCTTCCTCCTCAGCTTATTCATCCAAAAACTAGAGATAATAACACCTGCATTACCACTGCCAGTTAGTTTTCTATAGTTCAAATTAAATAGTAGATGTCGATTTTGAGAAATAACATTAGATTAAGTGAACACCCAAAAACTTATTGACAGTAGCTCTAAGTTCTAATAATGGAGCAAAACCATATTTTTCCTTAATTCTCTATGCCCTGTTATTCGTTTCATAAGATGGGGTTTAAAGTCAGAAATGATTACCTTTAAAGGTCTGTGGAGAATTTTTTAAATATCCAAGATTTTTAAAGCCACCAACATATGGTCACCGTTCTTTTGTATAAGGAGCTTTATTTCAGTGACTGATGCCATACTGACATGGATTCCAGTTTTCCTTTGAAGCCTAAGACTACGCTGGCACCACATTATTCAGGACACACTAGGCCTGTGAGATGCACCTTTACCATTGTGCTTCGTTCATGTAATGCTAAGATTCAGGCAGATGAGAGACCTGCAATCATTTCCCTCAGCCATGTCTATCTTAGAGCCCACTGTTCCTTGTAGTTCCCCTGCTGTGCTGGTTGTGGGAAAATAAGGGAACTATTTGTCTTTGGATTCTTCCTATTGAAGTACACTGGCCAATAGGAATACCAACAGCTCCAGCCCATCAGGTGCCACATCAAAGTCCATCAACCCAGATCTTCCATACTTATACTACTTTGCATTAAATGTTTGCCAAGACTAAGACTTTTGGAAACAATGACAAATATCTTTGTATGTACAGGTGCTAATTTTTTATTTAAATTCAAAATCATAATCATGATGGTAAGGCTTCCAAGAAGTGACTTGAATTCTAAAAGGATTTTTAGATTGGTTAAGCTTATTTCTAAATATGTTATTCTTTTCGATGCTATTGTAAATGAGACTGCTTTCTTAATTTCCCTTTCTGATAGTTCATTATTAGTGTATAGAAACACAGCTGGTTTCTGTGCATTGATTTTGTGTTCTGCAACTTTGCTGTATTTATTAGTTCTAACAGATTTGGGGTGAAGTGTTTGGAATATTCTATATATAATATCATGTCATCTGCAAATAAAGACAATTATACTTTGGGGCACCTGGATGGCTCAGTCGGTTAAGCGTCTGACTTTGGCTCAGGTCATGATCTCACAGTTCGTGGGTTCAAGCCCCGCATCTGGCTCTGTGCTGACAGCTAGCTCAGAGCCTGGAGCCTGCTTTGGATTCTGTGTCTCCCTCTCTCTCTGACCCTTCCCTGTTCACGCTGCCTCTCTCTCTCTCTCTCTCTCAGAAATAAATAAAACATTAAAAAATTAAAAAAAAGACAATTATACTTCTTCCTTTCTAATTTGGATGCCTTTTATTTCTTTTTCTTTCCTAATCATCTGGCTAGGACTTCCAGTGCTATGGTGGTTAGGAGTGGCAAGAGTAGACATTCCTGACTTGTTCTTAGATCAACATACACTGTGGAGTATGATGTTTGCTGCGGGCTTGTCATCTATGGCCTTTATTATATTGAGGTATGTTCCCTCGATAGCTTGTTTGTTCAGAGTTTTTATCATGAAAGTATACTGAATTTTTTTTCAATAGATGCTTTTTCTGATTCTGTTGAGATGATTTTATGATTTTGATTCTTCATTTTGTTAATGTGTTATACCACACTGATTAATTTGTAGACATTGAACCATATTTGCAACCTTGGAAAAAGTCCCACTTGATCATGGTGTATGAATATTTTAATGTATTATTGTATTCTGTTCGCTAATATTTTGTTGAGATTTTTTGCATCTATGTTCATTAGGAATGTTGGTTTGTAGGTTTCTTTTCTTGTAGTGTCCTTGTCTGACTTTGGTATCATGGTAATACTGGTCTCATAAAATGAGTTTGGAAGTGTTCTTTCCTCTTCTATTTTTTGGAAGAGTTTAAGAAGGATCGGTGTTAATTCTTCTTTAATGTTTGGTAGAATTCATCAGTGAAGCCATCTGGTCCTGGACTTTATTGGGAGGGTTTTGATTACTGATTCAATCTCCTAACAGTAACTAGTTTGTTCATATTTTCTCTTTCTTCATGACCCAATCTTGGTATGGTGTCTGTTTTAGAAATGTATCCATTTCTTTCATATTCTCCAGTTTGCTGACATAAAATTGTTCAAAGTAACCTCTTATGATCCTTTGTATTTGTGTGATATCAGTTGTAATATCTCTTCTTTCATTTCTAATTTTATTTCTTTGACTCCTCTTTTTTTTTTTTTTTTTCCTGGTGAGTCTAGATAAAGATTTGTGTAGTTTAACTTTTAAAAAACCGAGATTTTAGTTTCATTGATTTAGTTTCATTGTCTATTTTTGTCTCTATTTTATTTATTTCCACTCTGATTTTTGTTAATTCTTCCTTTAACTAACTTTGGACTTCTTTCTTTTGCCTATTTTTGATGCATAAAGCTAGGTTATTTATTTGAGACATTTCTCTTTCTTAATACAGGTATTTATTACAATACTCTTCTCTTTTTGAGATGCTTTTGCTGCATGCCATAATTTTTAGTATGTTGTGTTTCCATTTTCATTTGTCTCCAGAATTTTTTTTTTATTTCTCTTTTGAATTGTTTCTTTGATCTTTTGTTGTTCAGCAGCATGTTGTTTAATCTCCACATATTTTTGTATTTTCTAGTTTCTTCTTATAATTGATTTTTAGTTTCATACCACTGTGGTCAGAAAAGATGCTTGATACAATTTCAATCTTCTTAAATTTATTGTGATTTGTTTTGTGGTCTAACATATGATCTACCCTGGAGACTGTTCCATGTGTGTTTGAGAATAATGTATACTCTGCTGGTTAGATGGAATATTTTGTAAATGTCTGTTTGGTCCATCTGATCTAACAAGTAGTTTAAGCCCAATGTTTCCTTATTGATTTTCTGTTTGGATCATCTACTCATTGTTGAAAGTGAGGGTACTGTAGTCCTCTAATACTATTGTATTTCTGTCTATTTCTCTCTTTGGGTCTGTTAATATTTGCTTTATATATATGCATATTCCTATGTTGAGTGTACAAGTATTAATGTTAGATCCTTTGATGAATTGACCTTTTCATCACTGCATGCCTTCTTTGTCTCTTGCTACAGTCTTTGGATTAAAGTCTATTTTGTCTGATAGAAGTATAGCTACCTCTGCTTACTGTTTCCATTTGCATGGAATGTCTTTTTTCATCCCTTCAGTTTTAGTCTATGTGCATCCTTAAAGATGAAGTGAGTCTTTTGTAGTCAGAATATATACATAGGTCTTATTTTCTTATCCATTCAGCGACTCTGTCTTTTGACTGGAGAATTTAGTTCACTTACATTTAAAATAATTACTGATAGGTATGGACTTAATATTGCCACTTTGTTAAATGTTTTCTGGTTGTTCAGTATTTCTTGAATGAGTAATGGATGAATAAATGAATTAAATATTTATTTTACTGAAAAAATTTTACCATTTATTTATCCCCAAGTCATTAGTATAAAGTTTTAATTGAAATAGAATGCTTCCCCCTTCCCCAAGTAATTACAATACAAAGACATACATCTTGAAAAATTCATGCCTGAGTTTGCAACAAGGCTTTAAACCTAAAAGCAGACCAACATAAACTGTCAGTGGTAACTTTGCTAGAAGAGCTTACCACCTTAAGCTAGCCATGTATATGGGCTAAAACATGGGACACTCATGATTGCTGTGGTCATGCATTCATTCAACAAATACTTCTACGTACATATGCTATATATGTTAAGGCCTCCACTAGGAACTGGGGGAATATTGATTATCAAAACCCCCCAAATGCTAATTGGGTTACTATTTAGTTGTGTCCTTCAGAATTTGGGGCACAAGATGTAATGAAATTTTTGGGCTTCTGTCAGTGAGAAAGTGAAGATCAGTTTCCTTTTATCTTTTGCATTAAGAAAATAAAATCCCACTTTCACCTTTCCCCACCGCCCCAATTTTAGCAGTTTTAGTAATAACACTCATCCATGGAACTACTCCAATATCCAATAGCCACTCCTGATGTATGTCCAAGTTCATTAGAAAGAAGTTTCCCCTCCCCTTTGTTCTCTCTTCCCCAGCCAAGGACACTGAGGGGGAGGTTCACACTTAAACTTTCGTGGAAGGACCCCAAACCCACATCAGACATCCTGACTCCCAGGCGTGTGCACATGCTGTGCACCATCTCTGGCTAAAATCTGAGCTGCTTTAGCCACCTCTCAAGGATGCCCAGGGTTCAGTCAGAAACTTGAGCTAAGTGAGGACAGCCCACCTCCAAATGCTCCTTGTCTTCTTTTCACATTTTTTTCCATGACTTCTGACACATCTTGGCCACCCATCATTTTCCATTTAGTTATGGGCAGCCTTCTTATCTTCAAAGTGTTTTCTTTTGCCTCACAGAGGGAAGCCTACCCCCGAATAAAGTTCTTGGTTTTCTGTGTGTGCCGAGAACCTGTGCCAGGAGCCCAGCTGCTTTCGGACCATTGCCACCCAGTCTCAGCCTGCATTTCCGAGTTTCCACTACGGGAATAGATTCCTTGGAAGGAGACTTGCTTCTTTTGGGCCATGAGGCCCGGCTTCTGAGAGAGGAGACAGAGTGAGAAAGCCCAGGGGATAGCTGGCTCAGAGGTTCCATGAAAAAGGCTCTTCAGGGCTGGCCTGAACAGTGGTTTTGTGTGACAGAAGAATCCCTCAGTCTTTCTGGTTTTGGCCAAGGCTCCCCACATCTTTGTGGGATGTTGATGAATTTGTGCCTGGTTCCTCTCTTACGATTACCTCTGTGTTTACACTGTGCTGCCTCGGAGTCACTGCTGTATCTTGAATGCTCATTCAAGGAGAGTAACTCAAGGGCTGACAGCTGGTGAGGTCATTCCCCAGTCTAGCCAAGGCCCGTGTGCCATTACAATGAAGTAATAATGTATTTATAACACACCTAACCACTGATGGCTTCTATTGCTGTGGCTTTCCCCTCTGCATTTGCACAGATGTTTTTTGAGAACTCAAGAATTGGCCTCCAGAAACAACCTCCGAGCAAACAAACTCTGTCTGTTGACTCTGGCGGGTGCTTATAACGAGAGTTGTTAGCACGCTGGATTTATGTTTCAAATATCATTTTAATTTCTCAGGCAGCATTTTTACCACAAGATGTTAATTCACTGGTGCACTTGAATCTCATAGCCTTTCTCTCTCTCTCTCTCACTCATGTGTGTTCTCTCTTTCTCTTTTTCAGGGAAAATATGGAGTTGGTTTCTAAAGAAATATTCTCAGTGCCTGATTCATCAAAACACAGTGCATGCATTTTCCATGGAATTTACTCTGAAATGTCATAATCTTTTTGCTAAATAAATGATGTACTTTTGTGATTCATTAAGCCCCTCTCCTTAACCCCTATAGTAGCATCCTTTGTCACATACAAGTCTTCTGCAATTAGTCCCAACAGGAGCAGTTGATCTTCCCAAGAGATAAAAGCTGCTTTTAACATTTATCAGAGAATTATGGGAAAGCATTTAAAGATAATGGTGCACACACTAGGTTGACATCTAGCATGGATTCCTATGAAAAATATTAAGTCAATCTTGTATATCTTAATATTTCCTGATAGTGGATTTGAGATAACATCTCTAATCGATACAACTAGAATTCCAGATATTAAAAAAATAATAAATAATTGGAGACTTTTGTCCTGAAAATTTCATATTTTCCCTTCTCTTTCCTCTCCTACAATCACAATGCATTTTATTTCTGCTTCTCTGGATGGCATTACCTTACATAAAATCATCCCCTTGGCCCACAAGCCCCCTCCCAACCTTTAATACAAGCATAGCAAGCATAAATATATCTGAATTCATACACATCCTTTCTGTTTTTTTTTTTTTTTTTTAACTGGCTCTGAAACAGGTGACATCAACACTGGGACTTGAGACAAGAAGGTAAAACCTTTCTTCTCTCCTTTGCCTCTTGTGCTGTAATCTGTAATCCAGTGTAGTTGGCTTTTGACACCCAACCAGTCCACTGATGCTTCCTAACAGCTCCACAACCTGCTTAATACTGATCCTGACTTCTTTGAAATTCTAGACCCTGTAGAGTACACCATCCTAGAGCTTCCCCCACATTAGTTTCTCTCCTTGCTGGGTCGTCTTCAACTTCTCTCCCATTCTCTCTCTTTCTTTTGTTACCTGGTCAATCTTGGCTGCTTTCTGGCTCTGGCTCTACACGTTCCCCAAGGCAATCTTTTCCAACAGCCCCTGGTCCATGGTATCAATCATACTTTTGTTTCCAGCTCTGACTTCACTTCCCTCTAACTACTGAGCATGCACAACTCTGGATGTCTGGGAAGAGGGGAATTTCCCATTCTTGGCTGAATTTGGCCTTTTCCCTCCTGCACTGGGTTCTTACTCATCGAACATCCTCATCCTCCCCTCAGGAGGCCCAGTTATAAATTTTAGCATCATTTCTGTCACCTCCTGTCCCCTGGCCCCCACTCCTTCTTGCACATGGGTCTATTCCTTCACTATGTTGTGTTGATTCTTCCTCTTCACCCATCATGAGAAACGTCAGAATCACCTTGGGGCTTCTGAAACAAACTTGCCAGACTCCACCCTGGAGACTGATTCACTACGTCTAGGGTGGGGCTTGGCATCTGTGTTTTGATGACGCTCTGAGGGATTTGGACACATAGCCATTTGGGGGAAGCAAGGCTGCAGAGACTGGCTCTTCTTTCTGTTTCCATTAACACCTGCCCAAGGTCAGGTGCACCCCTCCTCAGTCTCCACCTAGGCTTTCCCATGCCTTCCTAGCTTCCTTCTTCCAATAAGGCACCATGCTACAGCCAGAGGAGCTTTCTAGACACACATCCATTCATGTCATTCCTTTGTTTAGAAATGTTGGCTGCTTCTCCCCACCTTCAGGTTCCACACCCCTTATCATAATTTGTCACTTACTTTTGTCTCCTCTGCCTGGGCACCTTGTTGGTAACTTTCCCACTGTCAGGAAGGTGCTACACCCCTTTCTGTGCTCTCTTGATCATTCTTGCAGTATATATATTAGAGCTGGAATATTTTTTCAAAGTCCAGTTCCAAACCCAGCTCACTCATCCACTGGGGACAACCTTTCTTGGCCAGAGACACTCCTTGCTCTGTGTCTCCATAGCATTGTGAACCACTCCTATCCCAGGCCTGGTGCTTAGCTGGTTTAGTGTATGTGTGCCTGCTGTTCCTGTCCCCACCACACACAGGTGAGAAGTCCCTTCAAGGCAACAGCTGCAGCCCATGGCCTCTTATGTTCCCCTTAGTACCTGGCAGTGGGTGCATGCAGTGACCAGTGGATGTTCAGTTTTCTTGGAGACTTACATAGTATTGTTTCAAGGTAAAGCATAGGGCAGAGTTTTCAGTACAAAAAACAGAAATAATGAACATTATTTTTCTTTGTTAGAATCTTTTCCCCTTTAATGGCATACTCAGTATGTGGTAACTATACGTTGATTCCCTATTGGAGTCATACTGGTGTGGGAGAGTAAGTAGAGCTTAGAGAAAAGAGGGTTCAAACCTGAGCCAGACCTTTTCCTTCCATGTGACCCTGGACCAGGCACTTATCACCTTTGTGTTTTAGCTCCTTCCTTAGTAAATGAAGCTAATTATCCCAACTTTGCACAGTTGAAATGAGAAGTAGAATGGGACAGCCTAAAAGAAAGCACCTGGCTTATACAGGATAGCTAACAAATGTCATTTCCCCTTTCCTCTCCAAGGTGAATTTTTGTCAGTCAAATAGGACACCAAAGGACAGTCCTCAACTCCCAGAGTCAATCTGTCTTTCTCTGGCTTTGCCTGCCTCACCTTTCCCTCTTGCCTGCAGATTCCTGTGTGTGGTGGTAAAGCCATGAATGGAAGGCACGATTTGGACTGACTTCAAAGAAATTCCTTAATCTCTGTAGACTTTCAGTTTTTCCTTCTGTGAAATGGGATGATCTCATAGTTTTGTCATGGGGATTTCATAATATAATATACATAGAGCATTTAGTGCAGTGCAAGACACAAAAGGGGTTAGTATATAATAACTACTATTATATGAAAAAGGGAGACAAGAGAGCTGTAAAATCCTAACTGAGCTGTCAATATTTTGGGGCTTAACCAAGAAAAGAAAAGACATTCCTCTCTCATAGATATATCTTTCAGGTAGGCTCCTAGTTTGCATTAGGGTTTCCATTTCACCACCTGATGGGAGAGTGACTTAAACGCCTCTCTACTCTTTTAGAAAATTTTCATTGTGCTATGCAATTTAATGCAATTAATTATAGGATTTAATATAATTATACTAATGTAATTAATTTAACAATCCAACTCAATTAAATTGTCCTGTCTTTTCTTTTCTCTTTTCTTTTGTTTTTTCTTTTTGCATAGAGTGTACCTCCTTATCCAAGCCATTGCTTCAGGCTTCTAGGAGAGAACTCGGCTTTCTGCTTCTCTTCAATTCTGGAAAACAGGAGGCAAGAGCCCTCAAGGTGTTACTGGGTCAACTCCCTTCTCAGATAATTCAAAGTTGAGGCTGCTAAGTGGCCTGTGTTTCTGATTGTATTCCCTTTTGACTGTCTACGGGGGGAAAAAACACAGAGCCAAGTTCTAGTAGTCATCCAGGTGAAGCCTGAATGACTGGGTTTTGTGGGAATTCCTATGTAGGCCACAGCAATCGTTTCCTCCCCATCTGGACAAAGGCCATGTTACTTGGACCTTTCCCTATGGGATCTGGAATCCTAGAAAATTTTTTTTCAAGACAGCCTAATGATGAGGAATTACTCAATAATTGTTAAAAATGAAAGACATGGAAGAAAGGTAGGCCAACACTCAAAGAACCATATTATACCACATTACATGTTGAACAACCTCTCTGTACTCCCAAATCCCATCTGGTATCCTTTAAAACCGAGGGTTAGCTTATACCTTATATTGGAATGAATTTAAAGTTGGAATGTTTTTTCCTGATTCCTGATTCTCTGAAGGAGTAACCAGGCTTTGATCTATGGCTGGTAAGGCCCAAAGCTTGTGTAACACTGCTCCCTATGGGAAAGAAAATCTTCTCTTCTAGAAATTGCACAGACTGAGGAAGGCCCAGAAGTACTAAGGATTGTTCATGGGCTATATCATGGTGAAGGCTATTTTAAACCAATCAATATTCACAGGTTTCTAGCACTGTAATTAAATAGTCTTCAGTAAAAAGCACTAAGCAGTCAAAGTAAGCATATCAGTCATAGATACTCAACAATTGGCATTTATTCTCACTCATGCATCTGTGGATGCACTCAAAACTGATGTGATTCATGCTGGCTGTGGCTGAGTGTCTTCAAGCTCCTGATTGGATCTAGGTACACTCCACATGTTTCTAATCTATGTTGGTCCAGTGGTTGCCCAAAACATACAGTCCAACTGTGAAACATATTTCATATCTGTGCTGGGAGTCACACCTATTAATATACTGCTGGCCAAGGAAGCACATTGCCAAGCCCAAAGTTACATGGATTTAACTCTACTTGTCATAAGGCCAACTCAAGTCGCAGAGTAGGGAGTAAGGATAGAGAGGTGGGAGGGAGTGATTATTTACTGGACAATAATATATGCTACAACAGTATCCTATTTATGTGTAGGGCAAGGAATTAAAACATATCTACTTTCACTGTTTTAGTTATGTTGTATATGAGCATAGAGATAATCATATAAATAAATTTATTAAATAATTACTTCTGTGCTTATATACAATATATTAAATAATTTACATTGTAAGTCTTTAGCTTAGTGAGAGTATGGTAGAAGTTGAAGACAGAAGTCCAGATTCTGCCTGTGTGATTTCCTAAGGTGCTGATTGGTGGAAAAATAAGTTAGCCACCCCGTGTCTTAGAACCCCCATTATAAATTGCAAACAATCCTTCTGCCTGGCTCCCCATATTTCCATGAGGATAAAATGAAATAATGATGGTGGAAGCACTTTAAGTGTAAAGTGCCACTGAAATTATTGGTTTTTTATCTAATTAGCAGAATGTAAACCCCTTAACCAAACTAGCACTAATGTTTTCCACACAGGAAAAGAGAAGCTGATCTTGAGATAGAAAACTTCAGTTTTCTTGACTCCCTCCAGTACACGGTCTTTACACACCTCAGATTTCCTCTCTGTAAATTGTGGATCATCAGTTCTGCTTATTTCTAGCATTTTGGAGACCTCAATGAAAGAATGGATGAAAAACACTTCCTAAACTGTTAAATGCCATGCCATGTGTAATGGAAGTTCGGAGCTCCATCTTCTGTGACATTACTGTCTACTTGTCATCTCATAAGGTGGAGTCACAGAGGAATACAGGTTCAAAGTGATTATTCTTTATATGTGAATGTGAGTTGGGAAGGAGAAGTGGTTAATGAGATAACAGTTTAAGGAAAACGATGTCATAGATGTTTAGACAGAAAAATACATCTTCTGGTGGAGTGGGCAGTCTTTGGAGGAAGGTAAACAGAAGGGCTACACAAGTGCCATCTTGTTGTAGGGGCATCTTATTGCAGAGGACTCAGGTTGTATTCCAACTAGCTCTCTAGATCTTCATAACCTCTGAGATTAAACCAGGGACTGAACTCAGGGGAGGGAGGTGAAGCTAGCGGTTAAGAGTGAGCAAAGATAGCTCTGGATTTATATCCTGTTGTGCTACTTACAGGGGAGCAGTATGACTTTGGGAAGATTACTTAGTCTATCTGTACCTGGTTTTCTTGTCTGTGATATGGGCATAAGCATCAGTGCCTAACTACTAGGGAGTGTTAGCAACTAACTGACAGGTAATATGACCACATATCCCCTATAGCCTCAGGCCCATACATAGCAGGTCTGAAGGAAGAGCAGAAATAGATTTTTTTTTCTTGGAAATCTTTCTTACAGTACTTTCTTGGACTAAAATGGTTGATTGGCTGGGGTTCCAGGGTAGGCCATCATATAGGATGAGCCTCCATCTTTAGGAGCTTCCTCTAGGTTCTCAATTTAGCTTCCCTGGGCAGACTTTAAATATCAAGATGTCCACACTATATTCCAGACCAATTAAATAATAATTGCTGGGGGTCTGGTCCAGGCATCATCATCTTCTAACTCCCATTGCCACCTCTAGATGACTCCCAGGTGCAGACAGGCTGAAGTCTACTGTCCTGGTGCAACATACAGCTTCTTCCCATATGGTCAGGAGCCTAGACGCATATGGGTTTGAATCCACTGCCTAGTAGCTGGGGACCTTGGACCTCAATTTTTTAAGTCTGGAAATGGAGACCACAGTCCCTATCTTATGAAGGGAGATATGCAATATGCATAGTGATAGTGCAAATATGAGTAACAAATGTGTCACAACTGGCATCTAATGAGTGTCCAAAAAAGTTAGCTATTGCTATTAAAAAAGGCCTTTTCTGAGCAATCACTGCACTTAGTTTGTCTCCCCTCTGACACCATTCTACTTTCTACCATATTACCTGTTTTTATTTCCAATGTAACTTATAAGACCACCTGAAATCATTTTAATTTATCTCTTTGTTGTAATATGGGTACTATCATGCCAGGGATGTTGTCTTGATTGTCTCTATTCTTAGTACCTAAAACAGTGCCTGGCACACAGCAGGCCTACAATAAATACTTGACTGATTCAGTGAATGAATGAATGTTACCCAACTTTGGAAGGTCTAATCCAAATACTCTCCTGTCCTGTCCATTTGAGAATTTTTAACCATCGAGCTCCCCTTAAAGGAAATAATCGATTGCAACTGTAAAAAAAAAAAAAAATCTAGAAACTCATGATTATTGGCATAGCATAGTCTGGAGGGAGTTCTGGTAGAGGGCTGCTTCTAACAGCCCTTCTCCTTTTGCTGCCCTGGAGGCTGGGGAGAGCACACCTGCTTTTCTTTTTCTCCCTGATTGACTGCAGGCAGGGAAATTTGGAAAAGACTCCCCTTCCCCCAAAATGAACTCCATCCCAGGTCATTTGGCTGGGGGAGGGGGCTGAAAAGCAGGCATTGTTTTCTCTCCCACCCTCCACATCTTCCACCTGTCCCCTCAGGAGCCTGCCTAGATCTATCAAACATTCACTCACCTTTTGTTAACCCTTAAGCTCTTCAGAGCAAACAAGTCTCTTAAAAAGGAAGAAATGCTTCCAGGCAGTTTATGTGAATACTTGCAGGCAAAATTTACAAGTTTGTGCTCGTTGGTAAACTCAGGTGGATTACTTTTATAGCTGATTTAACCCAAAGAGGAGGGTCAGGGGAAGTCAAGGCTATTGAATAATCACACTTTGAAGGTGGCTTCCATCAGGCTCTTAGATGAACGCTCCAGATAGTAGATTCTACACTTGGCCATGACTGAAACTCTAAACAGCACTTTTTTTTGTGGATCCAAAATTACAACTTGGGGAAGGGCTCCAAAATATACCTTGTGAAGAACAACCCCTTTGGTTTTACAAATGTGGAAACTGAGGCTCATAGAATTTAAACCACACGTGCAAAGTGTTGGTACTGCTTACTGCAGTCTCAATACTGGAATCTCATCTCTCAACCCCTGATTCCCTCAGGTGTCAATGACCACATATCTGTCCTCATTATTTGCTAAAAAAGAGCAGACAAAGATGAAGAGACTTGAACATCTTCCCTGAAACAGAATAAAGGGCTTGGACCTTCTAAAAGCTGAAGTTGAAAAGTAGGAAGAAAGGACAAGGGTTTGAACAAAGTAAACTGCTCTGATGAGTGTCTGAACCTTGAAGCAACTCTCTGACCAACCCAGCGGCAGAGTCTTCCCCCTCCCTAATGAACATTCTAGCCTGTGTGGGAAAACAGAGTTATTGTTGTTATTTGTTTCCTTATTGCCTAGAGCCATATTTGGGTATGGAGAATTCGTACTTGTCGGAAATTCAATAGAATCTTTAATATTTCATTTGAGTGCATCTCTAGGAAGATTGGGACTGTGCTGAAGATAATGGGAGCTAAGCCAGGCAAGTGTTCACTGTGTTTTGCTTTCTTTACCTCATACTACACACCTATATTTGCTGGGAAATGTACGTACCATATCCTTTACTACCCATGCATCATTTAGGATGAGATATTGTTTAGGTCAGTGCATTTACAAAGTACTCTAGACTTATCTTTGTATTCTTTACTGAGCCACCATGAATAGTCGAGAAACACAGATCCAGAGACAGAAGACTTTAAACAGCTGCACAGCAATCTGGCATCTTAATCAACATAAAAGGCAAGCTGATTAAATCATTTTATGAGTTCCACTGATTCATCTTATTTTGGGGTCTATCAGAAAGGGGGATTTTATTGGTAAATTCTTATTATTTCTGGAGACAGATAGCCTATGATTCCTTTTAATTTTAGAAAATACAAATAACCAAAATTGACTCATGAAAGCAGTAACCAAAATAGAGCAATTAATGAGGAATAAGTTTAAAATGCTGTTAAAGAATTACTTTTGAAAGAGGCTTAGGCCCAGATTATCATTCTAAGTGATATTTTTTAAAGTTTTAATGAAAATTCCCATTATAGATAATCTAAAGCAGAGGAACACCGTTACAATTGATTTTTCAAAACTAACATATTTCTGATACCAAAACTTTACAAAAATGGCATTAAAAAAAGCCACGAATCACTCTCACTTGTGAATAGTGAGATAAAACACTAGTAAATTGAATCTAGTAGTGTATTCAAGAATGATTCACCATGAACAAATAGAATTTATTAAGCAAATTAAAAATGTTTTACTACAGGAAGTCTACTAATATAATAGGTCAAAAAGAAAAAATAGGACAATTGCTACAGATTATGTAAAGCTAAAATTGAATATTTCTTAATGATTCTTCAGAACCCTAGATTCCAAAGAATAAAGGGAATTTTCCTTCATTTTCTATGGAAAATCTAACTCAAACCAAGAGACAGTGCCAATTGTGAAGCAAGGATGAGAAAGGCATTCTTATTAAAGTCAGCAACAAGAAAAGAGGCTTTCTTTCACCACTGATACTTAATATTATTCTGAAAATTCTGACAAATGAAACTGATGATAAATAATGAGCACACTTATTGGAAAGAAGCGTAAGAGGTATCATTATTTGCACATTACAGAAATGTCTACCAAGAACAAATAAACAAGTTCAAAATATACATTAAGCAAAAATGTACTTATAATAGAAAAATACTTAGAAAATATAGAGCAAAAAAAGATTATATGCACAATAATACCATCTAAACTATCTAGGAATAAATTTGTAGGATAATTTTTGATGTGTTGGGAAGAAAAAAACCTACAAAACTTCACTGAATGTTATAAAAGAAATGTGACTAAATGGAGTGGCACTAGTATATCCATGTATTTGCTGATTCAATTTTAGAAACTTTCAATTTCCCTAAAGTAACATACGTTTAATGTAATTAACAAGAGTCAAGATTATAATTCTCATTTTATTTTAGAGGCAAGAGTTGACAAAATGAAACTGAAATTAGTCTGGAATAGCAAATGGATAAAAATTTTCAATAAATTTTGAAAAAGAGAAAATAATGGTATAAAAGAATTTTATTATTGTAAAATTAAAATATTCTAATATTGTACAATATAATACCAGTACACAAATTGAGAAATGAATCTCTGGAAGGAAATTATATTTAAGAAAGGTGATATTTCAAATTAGTAGAGAAAGAAAATACCCTTTTTTTGCAAAAGATTTCTCTGAGAGTTGATTAACTATTTGAAAAAGTATTATGAAATAAATGATAATTTGATTAAAAACTAAATGTAAATATAACATTACATGACAGCTAGAGAAAGATAAATTATCTGAATTTGTTATAGAAAAGAATTTTTGTCTGTTAAATTATACTGGAAAAGCTTGGTGGGGTTGATTATGAAATTATGAAAATTATGAAAAACAGCTTCTGTATGTAAAAAACATTGTCAAAATTAACTTTTTTAGAACTTTACCTGAGGAGCTGTAAAAATCTGCTCAGGACATTTGTCAAAACTTATTGGCAGCAATTGTTTAATACTACAACTTCCTGTGGCAGGAATAACAACTGAAGACAGTAGTTTTGAGAACTTGAAGTTAAGGCTACAAATTTAAAAGTAGAAACTGGAGGGCGGGATTCCATGTCCATCAGGGCTTTGTAAAGCTCCAGCATATTCTTGGGAATCAGGATGGTGACATGAATGAGAAAGGTGTGTGCATGTTCAAAAAAGACCTCAAGTGATCCTTATCTTTCACTTCTGGCTGATCTTGAGGCCAGAAGTAAAGGGGAAGTAAAGGCTAAGGCAGGATGTCAACTGCCTGAGTGTTGTAGGTGTGCCTCTGCATGCACACAAAGCCTCTTGACAATTGCTGGAGGACTTAACTATTTAAAGACATTTGAGAAATGTTTGCCTGATCACTAATTGATCACTAAGATAACCAAGCTGGAACTTCAGTGGCTATACATAATAAAGAATGTAGAACTTTTTTTTTTTTTTTTAAAGAGAGACAGAGGGCATGAGTGGGGGAGAGAAGCAGAGAGAGAGAAAGAGAGAGAATCTTTTTTCCCGTTTCCACTTAATTTTTGTTTTGTTTTTTTTTATAGTTTATTGTCAAGTTGGTTTCCACATAACACCCAATGATCACCCCAAGTGTCCTCCTCCATGTCCATCACCCCTTTTCCCCAAGAGAGAGAATCTTAAGCAGGTTCCATGGCTCAGTGCAGAGCCCAATGTGGGGCTTGATCCCACAACCCTGGGACTTGACCTGAGCTGAAATCAAGAGTTGGATGCTCAACTGTTTGAGACATTCAGGCACCCCAAGAATACAGACGTTATAGAATGTGTTCAGAAAAGCCAGTAAAAACACAGCAACAACAAATACAGGTGACAATAAATTGAGGATGATGGAATCCAATTTCCAGAGTCGCCACATTATATAATCTAAATGTTCACCACCAACAAAAATTTATGAGACTTAAATATAAGAGCTAAAATTATAAAATTCTTGGAAGAAAATATAGGCTTAAGTCTTCATGACCTTGGATTAAGCAATGGTTTCTTGGATTTAACATCAAAAGCAGAAAAACATAGATAAACTGGACTTCATCAAAATTGAAAACTTCTGAGTTTCAAAGGACACCATCCCATGGATTGAGAGAGTGACTGCTAATGTATACAGGGTTTCTTTTTAGGGTGATGAAATGTTCTGAAATTAGACAGTGATGTCTACGGCCATACCACCCTGAACACACCTGATCTCATCTGAAATTAGACAGTGATGATGACTGTACAACACGTGATTAAACTAAGAACCGCTGAACTGAGTAAAGGACTGTAGGAGGAATTATTGGAATAAATTTAGATTCATTATAGTTGTGTCTCCCATTTCACCTAATCACCCACTCAGTTTATCTTTTTAATCTGTTCACATTGTTACTGTTTAAAACATAAAGAATAAAACCATCAAAAATAAAAATTTCCAGCAGTTAACACCATATCATAAACTGGTCAACTCTTGATTAGTGCATATGTACTGAAGTATCATAATCCAAGGAGCAAGTTATCCCTCAAAGATTCATGTTCAATTTCAATGCAGAAATACACGAGAATGAGATGGCTAGAATGTCTGAAATGATGAAGTTAGCATCTCTTTTTTTACAGACCAAATGGGGAGCAGTTGCATTTAAATGGCTGGAAAGCTCTGTACAAATGTTCTATCAGTTCAAATACTTAGAAGTGACTCACTTCTTCTGAACCTACTTAGGTTGAAAAACCCACTTGGATTGAAAAGGACTGGGCAAAGCAGAAGAGAGAAAGAAAAGGAACAGCCCAGGATCACTCATCCCTATGCCTCATTAACAGCCTGGTCAGGAGAAAAGTAGAGTTAATAATAGAACTAACCTAGTACAAAAACAGAGTTATAATTGTATATTTGTAGTTACAGCCTAATAGCTAATGATTGGTTAGTTTTGTTGAGTTCATTCCACAGTGTACATTTGGCTCTTCTTAATTATTTACTTTATCTTTATGAAATTCCCAGTCACCTGGCTTTTTGTCCACCACACTAAACTGACCAATATTTTTCAATTTCCTTTTCCTCTATTCCTGATCACTAAATATTGCTCCTTTTTCTCAGCTATGGTTTCTTTTTGAGCAACTTCATCCAATTTCACTGATTTGAATACAAGTCTGTATCTTAATGACTCGCAAATGTATATGTCTAGTTTGGTCCTCCAGCAATTGCCTCTAAACAGTCACACCTGACATCCAATAGATATTTAAGTCTTAATGTGTCTAAAACAGTTATTAATTCCTATTCCACCACATATACTTGCCCTCCCCTTCTCTGTTGTAGTAAACAGCATTGCCAGTCACCCAGTTTCTCATACCACAGACCTAAGAGTAATCCTTTATTTCTCTTTTTTCTCACACCCACATCAGCAAATCCTACTGACTGTGACCCCCTTTTCCCCCACCTGCACCTCTACAACTCTAACTTAACTGCCACCATCTCTTACTCTGATAGCTATAAAATATCAACTGGTACAACCTCTTCTGAAAATTGTTTATCAGCATCTACTAAAGCTGTGTATGTATCATACCCTATGACCTAGCATTTCAACTCCTGTATACAAACAGCAGAAATGCATACATACATTAACCAAACGACATGAACTAGAATGTCATTATTCATAATAGCCCCAAATTGGAAACTATCCAAATGTCCATCTATAGTAGAATAGATAAATTAATTTATAGTGTAATCACAAAATTGTATACTACACTGCAATGAAAATAAATAATTCATGACTACATACAACAATATGGATAAATTCCATAAACATAAGGTCAAACTAAAGAAAATTGACAGTAATCAGAATATACAGCATGGCTACATTCATACAGAGTGTAAAAATATGTACAACTAAGCTATCCTTTTAGAAATCAGGATACCTTGGAAACTGCATGTGTGTGGGGAGGTGACTAAGTGAGAAGAAACAATTCTGGGGTGCTGGTAATGTTTCTTGATTTGGGTGCTGGTTATATGAGAATATTCAGTTTGTGAAAACTGATCAACTTGAATACTTGTGTGCATTTTCTGTATGTATATTTCAATGCAGATGTTTCAAAAATGCAAATCCAAACCACAATGAGATATCACCTTACACCTGTCAGAATGGCTAAGTTAAAAAAGACAAGAAATAGTAAGTGTTGACAAGGATGTGGAGAAAAAGGAACCCTCCTGCTCTGCTGGGAATGTAAACGGGTGCAATCACTCTGGAAAACAGTATGGAGGTTTCTCAAAAAAATAAAAATAGACATACCATATGACTCAGTAATTCCACTATTTGGTATTTACCCAAGGAATATGAAAAAAAAAAAAACTAATTTGAAAAGATCTATGCACCCCTAAGTTTACTGCAGCATTATTTATAATAGCCAAGAAATGGAGGCAATCTAAGTGTTCACAGATAGATGAATGGATGTGGAAGACATGGTACACACACACACACACACACACACACACAGGAATATTATGCAGCCATAAAAAGGATGAGGTTGTGCCATCTGTGACACCACAGATGGATCTAGACGGTATTATGCCAAGTGAAATAAGTTAGATCAAGACTAATATTATATGATGTCACTTATATGTGGAATCTAAAAACCAAACCAATGAAGAAAACAAAAAGCGAATCAGACCAATAAATCAGAGAACAAACTGATGGCTGCAGCAGTAAGGGGGTTGCAGGGATGGGCAAAATGATTGAGGGGGAGTGGGAGGTTTCTGATTATGGAATAAATACACCACAGCAATAAAAGGCACAACAATAAAAGGGGATAAAGTCAATAATACTGTAACAGTGTTGAATGATGATAGATGGTAGCTACATTTGTAGTTATCTCACCAGCATTACATATAGAGAGGCGGAGTCACTACGTTGTACACTTGAAACTAATGTACCATTGTGTGTCAACTATAGTCAAATTTTTAGACATTTCCTAAAAAATAATTCATAGGCATAAATGTAAGAGATAAAACTATAAGCCTTTTAGAAGAATATATAGGCCTATATCTTCATGACCTTGGATTACATAACATTTTAAAAACATGACACAAATAAATTGGACTTCATAAAAACTTAAAAGTTTGATATGTCTTAAAGGACATATCATAAAGGAGAAGACAATCCACAGAATGGGAGAAAACATTTGCAAATCATATATCTGGTTAGAGACTTTTACCAAGAATAAATAAAAGATTTGTACAAGTCAATAGTCAAAACAGCAATCCAGTTAAAAAATGGCAAAGGGTTTGAATAGACTTTTCTCAAAAAATATATAAAAATGGCCAATAAACACATAAAAGGTGCTCCACATGATTTGTTAGGGAAATGTCAAAACCATAATGCCACTTCAGACACACTAGGATGCTTATAAAGTAAAAAATATAGTATTGTGCAAAGATGAAAAATAACAAGTACTGGTGAGGATGTGGATACATTTGGACACTGCTGGTGAGAAAGTAAAATGATGCACTTTGGAAAAAACAGTCTGGCATTTCCTCAAAAAGTTAGAGTTACCATATGACCCAGTGTATATATGCAAGATAATTGAAAACATGTGCCCACACAAAATCTTGTGCAAAAATGTTCATAGTAGCATTATTCATAATAACCCAAAGTGCAAACAACCCAAATATCCATCCAATGAGGAACAGATAAACAAAATATGGTATATCCATACAATGAAATATACTCAGCAATAAAAAGAAATGAAGTATTGATACAGTTAATATCATGGAAGAGTCTTGAAAACATGATACTAAGTAAAATAAGCCAGACACAAAAGAACAAATATTGCATAATTCTATTTATATGAACTATTCCCCATAGGAAAAATCTCTATAGTTAGAAAGTAGTTTTGCAACTTGCAGGGGATAGAGAGAAAAGGGTTTGGGGAGTGACCCTTAATGGGTCAGGATTTATCTTTAGGGGAGGAGGGATAATGAAAATGTTCTGAAATTAGAGAGTGGTAATGGCTGAACAACTCTGAATATAGTAAAAACAACCTAATTGTACTTTAAAATGGTGAATTTTTCAGTATATGTATTTTATCTCAACAAAGGTGTTCCTTTAAAAATATCCTATGAAATACACTGCTTTGAGTGAAACAAATGAGCAATAATAATAATAAAAAGATAATAGCCAGTGTTTACAAAGATATAGTGAAACAGTGATTCTTAAATGCTGCTTCTTGGGAGTTTTGGAAACTATCTTTCCATATATATCAATAACCATAAAAATCTTTTTTTAAAAATATATTTTTATTTATTTCTAGGAGAGAGAGAGAGACAGTGTGAGCAGGGGAGGGTCAGAGAGAGAGGGAGTCACAGACTGAAACAGGCTCCAGGCTCTGAGCTGGCAGTCAGCACAGAGCCCGACGCGGGGCTCGAACCCACGAATTGCGAGATCATGACCTAAGCGAAAGTCGGACACTTAACCAACTAAGACACCGAGGCGCCCCACCATAAAAATCTTTATACTTTTTCATTATATGATAGTCTATGTAAATGATCAAATGGTTAGACCCCCTTAGAGCTAAGTGTACAAGTGTGTTCACTGAAAAATTGTAAACAATCTTTTTAAATGATTATATCCTTTATTTTAAAAAATTTTTTAAAAAAAATTTATTTCTGAGAAAGAGAAAGACAGCATGAGCAGGGGAGGGTCAGAGAGAGAGGGAGACACAGAATCCGAAGCAGGCTCCAGCTCTGAGCTAGCTGTCAGCACAGAGCCTGACGCGGGGCTCAAACCCACGAACTGTGAGATTGTGACCGGAACAGAAGTCAGATGCTTAACTGACTGAGCCACTCAGGTGCCTCTAAATGATTATATCCTTTAAATCAAAGTAATTTCATGTAATAGCTCTATCCTGCAACTCCATGTGATCATTAAAATTATATCATCAGAGAATATTTAATGACTTGTGTTGTAATTTTAAGTAAAAAAAAAATAAATGGAAGTTTCTGATTCTTATTTGTGAGAGAGTAATAAGGGATAGAGATAGGGGCAGGGACATAGAAAATGAGAGAGAGAGAAGGAAAGGGGAACTAATACAAAGTATTTAAAGTAGACTCCTAGTCACCCCAGAACTGATCAATGCACCTCTTAAAATGTAAAACTAAAAAATGGGCAAAATAAAGCACTCCAGGCACAGTCCATAAAACGCAATAAAGAGAGAGTCTTACATGCTCTGCTCCATAGTTGGTATTCCACTAGTTGTGCCTATTATTGGATTTCTTTTTCCAACTTCATCTGATTCAGTTCAATTAAACAAATATTTACAGAGTACCTACTAAATGGAAGACCTTGCTCTTGGTGCCATGGCAAAAGAAAAGATGACTATATAACTAAGAAGCATTGAACACTGGGTCCAAAATGAGTAAAAAGACACATAAGAGGAGAACGATGAGATGAGGATAAAGATGAAACTGAAGTGCAGATGCAGTTGTTGTGAGAAAGGAAGAAAGAAAAGATGGTTGCTGCTTTGGTTCTTTGCAACATTTCTGAGAGTGAATGAGACAGTCACTGTGGCCTACACATTTCCAACACAGAGAAATGACTGATGTAGCAGAGGAGGTGAAGGCACTTTCAGAGCCTTGCACTTGGATGTTGAAGTCACGGAGATGAAAACAGGAGATGAACTAGAAAGGAAGGCTGTGCACCTGCTGCTGACGTCTATGCCCCTGGCATGTAGTGGGTATTTAATAAACACCTGCTGAAGGAATGAACTGCAAGTATAAAAAATGAGAGGTAAAACTGGGGAAAATTAGAAATAGATCACATCGATTTTCTAGAGCAAGTTTTATTAAGAGACAGTCAGAGTCCAAAGGGTCTGGAAGCGGCAGGAAGGAGCTGAGTGTATCCCAACACCTGTCCTCAGCTTGTGGGCCTTTCACACTGGAAAGGTTTGTCCAGGAACTGGTGGAGTCAGGGCTCCAGTAAGGTGAGGAAGTGAAGAAGGAAAAACAGAACTCAGAGGAAAAACTGAAGATGGAGGGCTGTCACGTGGACCCCAGGAAGGGCCCTGTTCCAGTGGGATCTAGAGTGAAGATGGAGAGGCAGGGCCTGCACAGAGAGAGGGAGGATGGGAAGTGAAGTGGGAAGCGATTGGGAAAACTGGCATGAAAGAGAGAGAAAGATGGGAGCTAAGACTGGAAGCAGGGAGGCGGCCAAATAAGAACCCAAATAAGTTGTCACTTCTCTTGAAGAACCTCCTGAGAGCTTGTTTGGTTAGATGAGGCCTCACAGCATCTCCTCTGGGAATGGAATGGGACGACCAGTCATAATGCCTTCTTTCTAAGAAGCTGGGCTTGGGAGCAATGGCTATTATAAACTATTATAAAAGTATATCTTACCTCTTGATCCTCTTCATCCATGTCACCTATCACCTTTCTTCCTTCTGGCAGCCACCAACTTGTTCTCTGTATTTATGAGTTTGGTTTGTTCATTTGTTTGGCTTTTGGGATTTCACATATAAGTGCATCATATGGCCTTTCTCTTTCTCTTATTTCACTTAGCATAATACCCTCAAGATCCATCCATGTTGTGACGAACAGCCAGATTTCATTCTTTTTTTATGTCTGAGTAGTAATCCTTTGTATATACATACCATTATCTTCTACATCCATTCATCTGTTACTGGACACTCATTGTTTCCATATGGTGACTATTGTCAATACTGTATTGGATGTTGGAAAGTTGCTAAGAGAATAAATCTTAAAAGTTCTCATCACAAGAAAAATAACTTTGTAACTTCTGTAACTTTGTATGGTGATGGATGGTAACTAGACTTACAATGGTAATCATTTCACAATATATACAAATATCAAATTATGCCATATACTTGAAATTTATATAATATTAAATTATATCAATTATATTTCACTTTTAAAAAAGCACAACTTATACTTGCAAAGCATTTACTTAGTGCCAGGTACTCTTCTAATGTGTTATATATGTTAATGTCACTTAATCTTCTCAATAATTCCACCGATGTAGATATTATTAACAGCTTCATTTTATAGATCTGATAACACAGATAGATTAAGCAACTTGCCCAAGTTTTCACAGCTGGCAAATGGAGGAGTTGAGACTCTAATTCAGGTAGTCTGGTGCTAGAATTTATGCTCTTATTTCTCTGCTATTATGCTTTTCCAAGTGGTATGCAGAAATATTATCCTATGACAATCTCTCATAGATTAGCAAGTGAATGGTCTGGCTCTCCTAACAATGTAGAATGGTATTTAATAAATAGGTCATCTAGGACACGGCCTTTGGATTATCAAAACCATTGGAAACCTGCATACTCTATACATGTCCCTGTTAAGCATACATAGTAAAATAGCGTATCACAGCCCTGAGAAATTCTGCAAAACTCCCTTTAACTGTACTTTCCCTGGCATTTCCTAAATTTATTTGTCCATAGGCCCTTTTTATGTAGTCTATATAAATGTGCCTCAGAATTGCTGTTTCATGAAAAATATTTGAGGGATTTGCACATATGGAACCCACCCAAGAACCAGGGATCAAGCAGAATCAAAAGATATCACCAAGTACTAACACCGATTTTTCTGAGGCGATTATGAGGTTTATTTATTTGTCATAGACAAAATATGAATTGATTTACCTAGAATTTCTTTCCAACATTAGTGTAGAATCAGAAAAGTAGAGGGCAATGGATAAATGTTGGAGGTAAGCACCATGTCAAGAGCAAGAAATGACAGTTGAAAGCAAATGCACAAAATATGAAGCCATGAAAATACAGAGATGAAGACTTCCTCAATAAATTACATGAAATACAAAGTGAGACCCTGATGATGGGATGGAAGGAGACAAAAAACAGCTCAGTGCTCTGTAAGAAATGAAGAGGCATGTGCAAGTGTGTTGAATAGCAAAAGAAGGCCAGAAAAGAGCTTGGGCAATGTGGCTCACACAGGGAGGCATAAAGAATTCTTAATAATGGAGATATCTGACCTCTTGTTCTACTGGGTATGCTTTCTGTAATATAAAGCCCCTCTGTGGACTCAAACCTTCAGTGAAGTGTAAAATACACATTACAGCTTATGTGATTACACTTTGAGGGGAATTAAATGGGCTGAGGGTGGTCTGGATGACTTGGACGACATTCAAGGGAAGACAGACTCAAATGAGATCAAGAATTCAGTGTAAGCAGAAGATTGGCACCGAGGATGGGTGAACATGCGAATTTCCAGATCTCATAGTTTCACAGAACTCTAATGCATTTGCTCTCCACAGAACATGGGATATGGGGCTGAAGTTAATTTTACAGAGATCTGAAAGGATGGGGAGGCCTTTGCTCCAACTGATTTGTCCTCCTTGGTCTTTATTAGATTAGTTTTTGATTGTGGGAATCAATTGTCAGTGCTCGTGAGCTGAAGTGTAGAGAGTAATAGGAGGGGTATACAAGGTTAGATAGGAGAAATCATCACTGGACACATTGTGTAAAATCTTGTCATTGACAAAGGGCTTAGGATTCCCCCTCCCCCTCCAAGTACAAGGGGTAGCTATCAAAGAGTTTTCAGCAAAAAGAGAGACATGACTTGTGTTATGTTTTAAGAGGCTCACTCAAGCTGACTTGTAAAAATGTGTAGGAGTGGAATCAAAAAGACTAGTTAGGAGGCTACTGTAGTCAACCACGTGAGAGAAGATGGGGATGTAGAATAAGAGAACAGCAGAGAAAGTGGTCTGATTCAGGGTATACTTTGGATTTAGAGTCAACAGGATACACTGTGATTAAGAGAGAGCAGTGGATGGATAGAGGCTGCATTTACTACCAATGGAAAAGTAGGAGAAGAGAAGGCTTGCTTAGGAGAATGAGTTTCATCCATGTTGGGATGGCAGGATACTTGTCAAATCTGAGTGTGAGCTACAGGTTTGGTAATGGAGTAAAGACCAAAGGAGAGCAGAAGAATGGATTAGAGAGACCTCCTTAAAAAAAAAAAAAAAAAAAAAGAATGGAAGGGACTAAAGAGTGAGGGAGATGAAGGCCACACAAAGAAGGGAGTTAGCCTCAACTAATCATGGTGACTGTGTAGGTCAAACTATTTTGCCTGATGAAGGATAATGGCTTACAGAGGTTAGAGGATGTTTCTAAGGCTAGCCAGTCAGGGGCAGACTTAACACTGGAGCTCTAGTGTCCTGACTCTTGTATGTTAGGCAGCCAAGATTGATTCATACTGAAGAAGGTTCCCTGGCACTGGGCACTGGGCTTCAGAGGCTTATCTAATTTGATACTTGTTAGCAACTTTAGGCCCTGAGAGTATTCTCACTGTATTTTTGGATTAGGAAATTGAGTCTTACAGAGTTAAGTAACTTGTTCCTTATATAAACACATGCAGAATGTGAAATTTCTAGGTAAATAATCATATAATTTCAGGCCTTAGAGATGACCAACTCCCTCATATTTCGGATCAGGAATCCAGTGCCTAGAGAGGTAAAATAACTTGCCTGGGAATCCTCAGTGGTAGAGCTAAGCTTTGAACCTAGGTCTCATAACTCTTGGCTCAATGTTTAAAATAATGGGATTTCTAAATATAATTTTTTCCAGATACTTGTTTAAAATGTCATGTTGGAGATAATCAAACATATTAGCAAACCCAATATGGACTGCATTTCTTAATTTCCTTCAGTTTACTGTATTTTATACCTTCATAGGAGACTTTAATAGTCTTTATAATATCATAGTGCTTATTACCTAATACCCTATTCTAGTCCATGTATTGAAAAATTGATTTTGTGATGATTCTTTCCTGTGTCTAATCAGTTCAATAAATTAAACTTATAGTTCTGTTATTCCAGGTCATTCCCTGCCCCCCCCCCAAAGAGCTTTAGCCATTGTCCCTTTCCATATATTATTCTTAAATTTTCATTTGCCTATTCCGAATGTAACATGTGAAGCTCTTTGCTGCACACTGATGGCTTCTTTCCACACCCCTGGTAGCTATTATTGCCTTTGTTGTTTCCAAAGACAATGTGCCACGATAACCATTTCTTTTTATTCTGTGGAAAGAGATGCTGCTTCTGTTCTCTGACAAAATATAATGTTCTGGAAGACCTAACTGTCCTATCAGATTCTTAATCCTGGGCCACATTCCTGGTTTGGGGAACTATATTATATATGCCAGAAAAGTCACCTTCTTGCAACGATTTCCAAATTTACTGCAGTTTTCTATGATAAAGATAAGGTTTCCAAACCATGCACATTTAAGATGAAACATTATTATTCAGAAGATGTATTTGGTTCTTTAAAATAAATAACTTGGAGTAATTTGAATACAAATTCTACTACTGTAATTTCATATTTAAACTAAGCAGATTAGCTCTCCTTTTTAAACATAACCAATTTGAGCCCTGCCCTGACCATAGGAAATGGGGAAAGAAATATCTAACTTTTAAAAAATGTGCTAATCATATCCTAGGCCACTCAATATGTTGTTTCTAAATACTGTTACTTCAACTTTGAGCTGTTATTAGCACCAGTGATTAATTAATGGATTATTTACTAATGTTAGTTTCTTTTCTTTTCTCCTCCTGTAAAAGATGCAGGAGACAAGTGAAGAAAAGCCAGACATGTGTATTCCATTTGAAATCCATGATTAAAAAGCTTAAAAATTCAAACCAACGTAAAAAACTGTTTTATTTTAATACTCTGGAAGGTTTCAGTGAACTCCATTATTTTCACTCACTATTTGCTTGAATAATTTAGGCAAGAAAGCTAAATTATACATAAAGTGTACAGTTAGAAGAAAAAGTTCATGCACAGCCCTAGGCTATAGCCTCCCCTAATGATGTCTGAAGTCAGTGAAAAGAACTCGTTAGACTGAGAGTAATTTCTCAGGGTTTAATTTTTTTTTCTTAAAGCAATAATGTTCTTATAAAAATCTGACAAATAATACACTAAAAGAAAAGCCACAAAAGAAAATCTACAGTTAAGGCCTTAGCCCCTGTAAAGTTTCATTTAATTTCATGTAGAAGTTGGCTTTCCACACACTACAATAGATGGTGTTGGCAGCCTTGAGTGATATGATTCAACAAGGAAAATACACGTCTTGATTGAATAGCATTGCTGTTTGGCCTCATTAGAATTCTGAAATTACAGAGTTAAAAGGAGATGCTTCAGGCTTAGAGACAAACTAGAGATCTACTGTGGAAAGGGGATCAGAACGCACTCAGTGTACCATCATTTGAGCAAGTGGTTGACGCTTGCTAGGGTATTGCACTTCAGGAGTGGCCCAGACAATTACACATTTATGGATTCACTAAAATGCACACATTCCCTTTAACAACAGAGAATGCAATGGTTGTAAGAAGACAGGAATATCAAAATGGTACTGTAGTCACCTCTGATGTCTGAGCTGCCTTTGTTCTTTTCTTAAAGTCACACAATTGTAGAATTTGAAGAATGCAGTTCAGCCCCTTCATTTTACAGATGAGGAAATTGACACCCAGAGAGAAGAGATGAGCTCAAGGCTATGCAACTAATATACTTGTTAATTCATTCCCAAAAGAAAAAGGGATTCCAAGTAAAGAGAACAGCCATAAGAAAAACTATGAAGGTGGGAACCAGCCTGATGCCTTGGAGAACAAGTGGTGCCATTTGTTACCTGGTCAACTCTGTCATACCCCCAGCCCACATCTAAGGGAGTCTGCATGTGGCAGTATAAGCTGTCAGGTAAGAGCACAGAGTCTGGAGATCTTAGGTCATTTATCTCTTATTTTTTCCAACAGAAAAATTATGTTTAGTAATAACAGAAACTACTTTTTAGGGTTATACTGAATGGATATTAATGCATATAAATGCTTATAGACAATAGACACAAGTTGAATTATATAAATATTAGGTGTTATTGTTCATATTAATAGGTCTTCTGGCCATAACTGATCAGATAAGAGGTGGTGGACAGCTGGCCCAGGTGGAGCATCTCTCAAGCAGCCAATGTCTTCTGATATATGTGCCTTGCATTTGAGGGGATAAATTGGTCCATCAAAGTAAGGCCATTAAGGAATGATGAAATTGGCAACCAAAGATCAGGGTTAGTTAACCAAGAGACTGAGAGGAAAAAGGACTGAGAAGAATCAGAGGTAGGGCAAGCATTATGATCTCCTGTGAAAAATGAAGTTATGAAGTTTTGAGGAAGCCAAATGGTTAGAGAGGAGAATGGGACACACACACGCACGCACACGCACACACACACACAACCTCAGTTTCTGAACATTTTATATGTCTAGTCCAATTCTTTGGGTAAACAGCTAATTATCCCCTCTTTTCTCAGAGGTAACTGGAGTAAGTCTCAAATCTCTGCAATCAGAAGAAACTATCAGACACTTCTGCCAGACATATGTGTGATACTGGGATAGAGACAGAGGTGAATTGTGAAAGGCTGGGTGTGCCAAAGTGAGTTAAACTGTCTCTTGAAAGCCACTGTAAGTTACTAAAGGATTGAAACAGATGAGTCATGTCTGATCAAATCTGTCACCAGCTCTGTAAGATTACCCATGCAACAACACAACAGAAGATAAATCTGAGGTACAAAAAAAGACTAGACAAGGAGGGCTAGGTAAGAGGCTCTGGGTATGGTCGAGGTTAGAACTCTTAAGGACCTGAACTAAGGTAATAGAGGCAGAAATAGAAAGGAAAAATAACAGATATGGAAGATAGTAAGAACCTGGTGACTTATGGGGCACAAGGGAGCTGCTGGAGTCAAGCAAAATTTCTGATTTGAGTGTTTAGAAAGACAAACTTGGAAACAGTTTTGGGACTAGAAATCAAGAGGCCCACGTTTACATAAGCTGAATTTGAGGTATCTGTGGGAAATTCAAGTGAAGATGTTCTATTGTATTTGGGTATGTAGTTATGGAGCTCAGCAAAGAATATGGGATGATAGATTAAGAATCTACAGGATAAAATGGTGCTTGAGACTAAGGGTTTGGCTGGTGTCTTTTGAGGTGGGTGTAAATGATGAGACCACATTATGGTCTGGGGAACACCAATATGTAAGGAGTGAATGAGCAGAGGGGTCTCTGAAAGTGTCCAAAAAAGAATGGATGGAGAAATGGAAGATATCTAGGGAAAAATAGGAGGGTGAGCCATAGGAACCAAGACAGGAGGAAATTCAAGGTGAAAAGAGTGATGAGTAATGTCAAGTATGGAAGAAAGTTCATAGACAGCTAAGGGCACAAAACCATTCACTGAACATGGAACATGGAGGTTACTTTAGATCTAAGCCAAAACGTGACAAAAAAAAAAATGAAAGTGACAGTGGATTGAAGCATGAAGAAGGAAAATACAGGAAGAAACCAAGGATACTTCAGTTATAAAAAAAAAAAAGGATGAAGAGAATATAGGATCAGATAAGGAAATATTTGTTTGTTCAGTACAAAATAGACTTGACATATTGATGAACTGAGTCAGAGAAGAGAAGTTAGTGAAACAGGAAAAAAGGAGGTATTGTGGAGCAAGGTGCTTACTGAGGAGTCAGGAAAATGCAAACTCCAGGGCAAGGGAAAGTATAAGCTTTGGACAGGATTAGGGACAATGCTTCCATGGAAACAGAAGAGAAGCATAAAAGGATGGAGGTCAGTAAAGATAAGCTTGTAGTTAAAGATTCATCAGGTTGAAGGAGTTTTGTGTTTAAAGGAGTTGTTTTTCTCAGGGAAGTAGGAAGCAAGGCATTTGCTGAGAACAAGGGAAGAAGCTATGGTGCAAGGAATTTGAAGAGAAAAGGGAATGTTAGGAAAAAAAAACCTGCCATGATGATCAGGAGAGGGACTGAATAGGAACTCACAGAATTGTGGGGCCATGTAAGAGCCTAGTTGAGGTTGAAGATGATTGCTGTGTGGTGGCACTAGTCCATACAGTGATTTGATTTCTCCAGCAGCAGTTCATGTCCCAGATGTAAGAGCCAAGCATTCAAAAGCTGTAGGGTGCAGCACAGGTTCAATGGAAAAGACAAGGAATTCCAGAGTGATGGTAAGAGAAAGATAGGTTCAGGCTTCAAGAGGGGGATGTCAGCATGGGAGGAAAGGTTTGCGATGGGTTGTCAAAAAGTGCACAACATGAGAAAAAAAGAGTGGTGATCAGCAGAGCAGGCATTTCTTATCAGTGTGGGGGATACCAGAGTTCAAAATTTCAGAAATAAAGTAGTTAACTGTTGCCCAAACCAAGACCAAAGGCAGGTCTTCTCAGTTAGTCATAGATTTTCTTTTCTTGGAGTGCCTCTGGCTCCTCGAAAAAGGCCCAGAGCCAAAACAGAAGGCCAAAATTGTTATAGACTGGCACGAACATTTGCCAGGATAATTTACCCTCTTTTGTCACTCAAGTTCCAAGTGAGGCTAGAAAAGATTGAGAAAGTTTAATCACACTGTTCTTTGGAGTCCATTGCAAGGCATCAATAACTTGCTGTGATATTAGCACTTTTACACTGGCATCATTTTGTCACATTACTTTAATATTGCCATCATGTAGCTTAGTATT
This sequence comes from Proteles cristata cristata, assembly GCA_017311185.1. Lineage (NCBI taxonomy): Eukaryota > Metazoa > Chordata > Mammalia > Carnivora > Hyaenidae > Proteles > Proteles cristata. The sequence goes on along the minus strand of JAESUZ010004121.1, from coordinate 1,440,166 downwards.
AATGTGATACAGAAGTAAAATTACATGTGCACTTTTCATATTGTTATATTGAAATCTAGTGTGTATCTGACACTAATACTATTCAAATTCCATAAGATATACAGTTCCTAACACAAAGACATTTTAATGTTATGTTAGAATAAGAATGCACATCATTACACTTTCAGAACCATGCAGCGGGGGAGGAAGAACTGGAAGGCTTACCACTTGTGAGCCCTGGGAAAACAATGTGAGGATGGTTTCTACGCATGACAACTTTCAAACTTCACCTTCCCTGGTAATCAGGGCAGTGCTCATGGCCTTAGAACAAGAGCCAGAAAACTTTATCTGAGGGATCAGTTGGTATTTTTGGCTTTGTGGACACTACAGTGGCAACTACTGAAGTCTGTGTTGGTAGCGCAAAAGCAACCTGGGGTAAAAGTAAATGAGTGAGTGTGGCTGTGTCTTAATAAAGCTTTATTTCTAGACACTGGAATTTCAATTTCATACACTTTTCACACATCATGAGATCCTATTCTTTTTTTGACTTTCTTTTCAACTATTTAAAAGTACAAAAAATACTCTTGGCTTAGAGGCCATACAAAAAACAGGTAGAGGATCCAATCTGGCCCCTGAGCCACAGTTTGCTGACTTCTGTGTTAGAAGATTATGAATCTGTAGGGACACCAGTCCAGGAACCGGGATTAGGAACCCAGAGGTGCACCATGAGTAAATTCAAGCTACTTTGCAGAACCTATATATGCTAATACATATATTCCCAAGCTGACTTTGATGGGGATGAGACATATTTTTTCCTTTCTGTATTTCCCACTAGAGAGACCTGGTTTCTGGTTGAGGTGGCACTCTCACAGCAGCACATGCTCTGAACGCCCAGCCGGAGCACTGAAGGAGGTGTGCCATAACTTTGTTTATCAAAAATAAAAGTACCTAATTCTTCAGTTTAGACCAAGCCTTATTGGATGCCCTTCCCTATCTATTTAGTAGTAAAATGTTTCCCAGAGGCCAAACTTACGCTGGTAAATGTAATACATTATTTTTTAGCTGATATATATATAATTTGAAAAATTTTATTTACTTTTTGTTTAGATGTCATGTCAGGTAGCAGGCTTCAGATCAAAGTCAAGACCATCTGAATCCATTTTGAAGTAACATTATAAAATTTATCATATCTAAGCTCCATGAGAGAACTAAACTTCTCTTACCTTCTCGTTTTCTGACTTAGATCTAATAGTGAAGGACAAAGACAATCCTAACAGACTTTCTAAAGACTAAAAGGCTCAGGTACATTTTAGAAGGAAACCTGGACCTAGACTATCTAGAGCATTTCCTCAATGGAGAAACAGAGGAGACTAGGGCTTATGGATGGTGAAGGGTGAAGAGTCATGTAGGGAGAGATGAGGGACATGGTGGGAGCAAAAGTTATGGCTTTACCTTATCATCCTGCATCTCTTTTTCTTGTGTGGCTCTCTCTAGTCCAGTCATCACAGACCTGGGCCTGCACTCGTACTATGATGGGACTGAAGAGGCAGAGGAGAGAGACGCCAGCAGTACCTCTGTGGGATGGGGACCACAGCAATGGGGAAGCTAATCATAGGAGCACCATGATTTGAGACCGATGTTCTGCTTCCAGAAGTGGGTATAGAATCATGCTCTTTTTTTCACTTAGTCCTTGACCCAGAGATAAGTGTTTACTGTCATCTCATATCCCCTGGACATGTAGTAGGAAAAAAAAAGGAAGACTGCTATCAAGAGAGGGAGTTAGAGCTTAGAGTTTCTGATGGTATCACAGGATGATAGGTGGAATGCTTCTAACATCCTACAGGGCTCCACGACATTGAATCCCTCTGTCTATTCTGGGGGGAAAATATATTTCCTGTAGTGGGTTCCCATAGGTGCAAGAGTACACTTGGTGCCAAATCTTGTTGCTCTAGACCGTCTTTGGAGAGTAGGGCATTGGGGCCAGTCTATGAAGCCATTTGGGTGTGATCCTGATTCTTGCTGAAGGTCACCTTGAGGGGGGTTTCCTTGTTACAAAGAATCTACTCATTCTTTGAAAACATACATTGAAAAGAATAAGCTGACCATAGGCGCCTGTTTGCCTGGGACAATCCCAGGCATTTATATTGTGACTAATTATTAGTTGTGCCTTTTCCTTTTAACAATCAGATGTGACAATAAATTGTCTAACAGTTGCTACATTCCAAGTTTAGCTTTCTGTGTCATAATCAAGTCACAACTGCCCACTTATAAATTGCCCACTTTATATTGAAAGCATCTGATCTTCAGCTACTTTAGGGAACAATCCATTTGGAAGTGGCATTTGCTTGGGACAGGTAGCCAATGTGAGGAGAACCATACTGTCTAAAGAACAAAGCTGAGTATGGGGTAGCTCAGTCAGTTGAGCATTGGACTTCAGCTCAGGTTATGATCTCCCAGTTCATGAGTTTGAGCCCCACGTTGGGCTTGATGCTGTCAGTGCAGAGCCTGCTTTGGATCCTCTGTCCCCCTTCTCTCTGCCCCTCCCCTGCTTGCATTCTGTCAAAAATAAAAAAGGATTAAAAATTTTTTTAAAGAACAAAGTTGAGTAGAACATAAGAAAAGGGATAATCAACTCGATTGGGAGGTAGAAAAACTTCACAAAGAAAATATTTTGAGTAAAAGGGGAAGGGTGTTGTAGGCAGAGGGGGTGACAAAAAAGTGCTCAGATATGAAGAATGGCACTGAAACCTTTGAGGAATTGAAAGGCAATGAGAATAGCTGAGGTGCACGGCGCCAGCAGGATGGATAAGCCATAAGAAAAGAAACTGGAGGAAGAGGCAGGTTCTGGATCACATAGGGCCCGTGGTATCTTGCTGGGGAGTTTCAACTTTATCTCGTAGGTCACTGAAACTCATACCTGGCCAGACTTCTGAAATTTTGGAAAGAATTTTAGATGCATATTTACTACAAGCCAAACACACACACTTTTTAATGTAATGAAGGAAATGTAAATATGGACTGTGTATTATGTTAAGAAACTATCATTATCTTTGGAATTTTGCAAATCCTTAATTTTTCTTTTCTGAGATGTATACTAAGTATATAAGGATTGAATGATACAATGTCTGGGATTTGCCTCAAAATACTCAAACAGGAAAAAAGGAGAGAGAGTAGGGATGAAAAAAGAAGGTGGGGTGGAGTACTGGGAAATGTTAGTGGGTGTTGAAGTTGGGGGATGGATAGATATAAGGGAATTGATTTACCACCTTTGAGTGTTTAAAAATTTTCCTAACAATAAGTTACCAAAAAAAAAAAAAAAAAGCATATACCCTGGGTTTACTGAATTAGGATTTCTGGGTAATAGGATCAGATGTAGAAACTGAAGTGAGGGATGGTGGGGGATGGGCAAGAGGCAGGAGGACCATGTACAAAGCCAAAGCAATTGTGCAGGATAGAGACAATGAAGGGTTGATTCTCGGCAATGGAGGTGGGGAGAGGAGGTAGGCATAAGATGCATCTTGTTTATTAGACAAGACCTTTGCCTGATTCGATGGAGAAGGTGAAGTTGAAGGTAACTCTTGGGAGAGTGACTGAATGAATAAATGAATGGTGTCATTACTAAGATGGGAAATACAGAAGGGGCAGATATGAACCGTGAAAACTAGATTCACAGTTTCAGTTATTCAAAGTATTAAAAGTATTTGAGTCTCCTCTGTTCATGTCATTCCAATATTTTTACCACATTTCTTATTACTTAAAACCACCACAAGACTTGAATTCTATGTAAATAAGATCATGCAAATCTCTGCCCCATCTTTCAGGAACATGTCTTTATTCAGAGTTTCCAGCAGGTCTGCCTTTGAATTAATTTGACCTGATTCACTATTTACAAACGCACATATTTTTGACCTTCCAGCATCCTGGATTCTTTTGGGTTTTCCCTCTCTGCCTTTCTCTACTATCCTACCAGTCTTGCCATTAGAAAATAAGGAACAGGCCAAGGCTTTTTAGTCCACAAAGTACAGTGTTCCGACTTCTCTTTAATCCTCCCAAAGTGTGGAGGTGTGTGTAAACACACCCAGAGGCTCTGAGACCCCAAGATCAGCTGCATGTTGTCTTTCTTCAAATCATTTCCTTTTTTGAGTTGTACAAACCTGAGCCTGAGACATGACATCTTTTAGGAAATCCAGTTAAACCTCAAGCTTGCCAACAACACGGTTTAGATTTGCCCAAGGGACATAAAGAAGTGGCCTGTGCGTTCCTTCTGTATTGGGAACCTCTCTGGAGATTCAGGTCTTTCCTGTAATCTCCACGGGCTCTTTGCAGAAAGCTATATTTCTTCCAAGTCTTTCTTTTCATTCCTGTCTGAACCTGCCTTCACCTTCCTAATGGCTAATTAAAAAATTACAACCAAGAGCATTAAATAGTAAACCCCTTCCCTGCTGTTCTCTGTTTAATTTCTGAAGCCCCAAGCAAAATGTCTTAAAAAGAATTAGAAAGAGCCACCTTTCTGCTTGCAAACTGCACAGTGAACAGCATTCTGGTGGGGAGAGGCCTTTATTCTAATGGGTAACCTTTCAAAGCCTGGTAAGCTTGGGCATTATTTACATCTTATTCCAGAAAGAGAAAGTTTGAGGGATGGTCACATTCTCTCCAACATTATGACTTCACTCGTGTGGGTTAAAAAATTTTGGTGTGTGTGTGTGTGTTTCCTCTTCCCTTGGTGACTACTGATTTCATTCTATACCGAAGCAACTATGAGTTTTAAAACTCACATCTCTTTTTTATTTAAGTTAGAGGTCTGAGCTTGATGAAAACTCATCCCAATTCATGATGTGAACACTTAAGCGGCTGCTGATTTCATTTGCAGAGAGAGATCTTGGAAGGCAGTGTCTAAATAATAATCAACATAGGGCTCTACTTGCATTTGTTTATACATTATCTTAACACTTTATTACATATTTTAATAGGACAAGAGTTTAAAAGCCGGAATCAGACATAGCGGGCTCACTTTATTTTAGAATGTTCTTTCATCAATTGTTTTTTCTTGTGATTATACGGTTTTACTTTATCATCCCTTTGATAACAATTTCTGCATGAAAATTGACTTTATATTTCATTTTTCCCGTCTGTTATCTTAGCGGCATTCATACGCAAACACCCTTTGTGCTGTGCTGGTAATATAACTGATCAGGCGAAGCTGTGCCATAAGAAATCAAAACCATAATAATGTCTTTGGGTTTTGCATTTTAAATACTGCGTTCATTGTTGCAGTGAGGTTTCTGATCCCTTTCCAGGCATTACGGAGATTACCTTTGGTAATGCCTATTTCATTGTACTTTGATATAAAATAATGTGTGTCATAAATCATCTGAGTGACTGTCATTAAACAGAAAAGCACCTACTTAGGATATGTAACAATTTGCTTTTCTAATTTGAAGAAGATTGAGGCATTTTAATTATAGAAGGTCTTTATAAATGAGACTGGAATTCAATATAAAATTGTATTCTTTACGGAATTATAGATGAGAAATAATAAAATCCATATTCATTAATTTTACATCATTTTTTTTACATTATTTTGTGCTAAAAAGAAAACACTCTTAGGAGGGTTTCCTAAATAAAGCCCTATACTTTGGTCATCATCAGTCTCAGAAAAAGTTATGTTTACTTATTTGAGAAAAAGGCACTAGAGGATCAGTTGTTACTTGGGCAAATTCACAGCTGTAAATTTAAAAACTTTTTAAATGTAAAGCTGGGAATGTCATTGTTTAAAAAGTTGAAAAAAGACAAAGAAGGGGCATAAAGAGACAAGGGGTGGGAGGAGAGAGCTATTTAGAATTACTGATGTGCTTCATAGTTTCTAGATTGCTTCCATTTGGAAGAGGATGGAGGTCTGGAGCCTTCTCAGTGAAAAACAATTTAAAATTATTGGCGCCCTCCTCTTTAAAGGTGATCAGGGTTCTGCACACGGACATTGTAGTGAGATTTAAAATTATGAGAGCTCTTCACATTGTTTAAAACATTGATTTTTTATAAAATGGATTTCCACGTTTTATTTCTTCAGTGACTAGGTAATTACAGTGGCCTAGAAACTGAGGTACTTCATTCTGAAACTAGTTTTTCTCTTTGGCTCCTTCTCTCTTCTTTCCTTCTGCTTTCCCCCCACCCCCTTAATAAGTTTTCTAGTTTCCCGTGCTGCTGGGATAGACACATCATTCTTTGTTCTTGCTCATAAATCACTCTGTGACCAAGGAACCAGGAAGTTATTAGGGGTGAGGGGAAGGTCAGGTCGAAAATTCAGATTGATCTAACCTGTTCTCACAAAATAGCACTTCACCTATCCCAAACCTAAAGTGAAACACCAATGCAAGGCTATTCCAATATGACTTTCAGTCATGCTTCATGAGGGAAGAGGCTTCTGCAGCTTTTACAGCCAGTGTTACAAAGAGTCATAGGAACTGCCAAGTTGTTACAGGTAAGTATCTAGTTACAATTACATATTTGCCCATACGCTACACTTTCCCCCTTCTCTCGTTTGTCCTTTGTCTCTTTCCTTCTTCCTTTGCCTCCCATTAATAGGACAGCTAAGACAGAGATTCCAGATTTGGTGGGGAGACTGAGGATTGTTGAGGGGTCCTTTAATTAGGAATTCTAGATGTCATTTTTCTCCTTGTATTAGAAATTGGTTTTGTGTGAACACACACACACACATATACACACACAGTGTCGTGCAGACTATAGGGATTTGATAAGAAATAATCCATGGTCCTTAGCTGGGATAACAAGTATGTGTTTTCCCCAGTCTTTTGCTCCATTCCAGAAAGAAAATTCCTTCTCCTGCTCTATCGTCTTCACTGTTGGTTCAGTTTTTTTGGTAAAAGGCGGAAGCAGTGTTCCATGTGTTTTGTAAAAAGCTATATCAAACTGAATTGAACATGGTATTAAGTTTTTGTCAGCTTGAACTCACACCTGCCACACACAAGGTTTTTTGGCCTTTCGTGCAAATCATAACTTGAGTCTAAATCTAAAGGAACAGGGAAAGCAATAGAGCAAAGCTATCCAGATGTTACTCAGTCTGTGCGATTGTAAATTTCAAAGTACCAGCTTTCCATCCAGATTTTAGTGCATTGGGAACTATATGAAAATTCCAAGACATACTGGTTTATTGAAATGTCTGGCCATTTCTATATGAATTTTGCAACAGATGTACTGAGGTAAGCAATAAAACTGTGATAATAAGGAACAATTCCACATCAACTCATTAAACTACTAATCTATAATGAGGACCAAAACTCAGCAGTTAGAGGAGGGTAAATTTCATTATTATTATTTTTTTTAACTTAGTGTCAATTATTCAGTTTTTTCCTTTATTTCACTACTGGTCAAAATTCCAGGGGGTTTTAGGCTAATAGATATATAAACTATATGTTGATAAATGATTTATGATATATATATGTATCTTGCTTTATTCCAAATAAATTGCAAATTGAATTTCAGTTTTGCCTTTTTTAACTCAATAAAAATAATACAGGAACATGTTATTGGACTTTGAACTTATGTTTACAAAAATTTGTTATCACCTTATCATTATATTTAAGACCAAGAAGCCCAAATCTAATGCTTGGAGTCCCTTTGGAAATGTAAGTTTGGGTCTGATTTTCACAGTCAAGGCTGCAAGTAGAATATCATACTCCAGAAGCTGGGAGCTTGGTATGGGTGTGTCTTTAGTGGTGACCATGGACTTTATAGCCCACACCTCTGCACTAAGAAGGTGTACCATCTTGATAGAAGTTTCTTGTTGCTTCCTCATTCCTAGCCACTTCCCAGCTGACTACTTTATTTGAGGATGAACATACCATTCCAGGATGCAGCCCCAGGAATGGGACCCCTGGGATTGAGACTAAACCATCTGTATCCCTTTCAGGGACTTGCAAAACAGTGTGATTAGAGTTTGGGGACGAATGGGCCTACCCTGATTTCCTTACCAGTCCTCCTATCAAGATGGACTCATGATCAAACAGGCCTTGAAATGGAAGGAAAAATTAATTAAACAACACCAAAAATGAAATGTCACTTATTTGATAATACGTGGAGTTTTTAATTCTTTCATAGTCCCTTCTCTCATAACCTGTGGTAATTGGAAATTAGATTTCTTTAATGATTAATTTTACCAGGAAGACTACAAGAGACTTTGGAAATACAAGAAGCAGTGTACGGGCAAAGGAAGGGAGTGGAGGCAGGTCCATAATACAGGATGTGGCTATATGAGAGCCACTTGAAGGGCAGGGCTACAGGGGAGCTGACAAACAAGCATGTCAGAGAACATGCGTGAAGCAGTTATGGAGCCCTCATCCTCAACTTCTGGTTCTTCTGGTCACATACGGGAAATGTTGGAGCTATTAAGATACATTTGCTTTTCTCTGGAATTCTGCAAATTATTTTCCTGGCATTACTCGGTTTTCCCAAAGTAGGTTTTATTTCTTTTCATTTTTTCCCCCTATAACATGTCCTCACTGGTCACTTCATATGTTTTCCTGTTACTTATTTTGGAAGCGCCCAGCAGTCCTAGGAAAACAACAACAAAAATGACAAGCAGCAGAAGGAGGGGGTAGATATAAAAAGAAGAAAATGTTAGCAACTTCCATTTACAGAGAAAGCCGGCTCCGTTTGCTCTCAGCAGGACCTCAGAGGTTGAGAGAGGCCCAGGCCAGTTCCTTTTTTGTTTTTGTTTGTTTGTTTGTGGCTTTCTTTTTCTTTGGACACTCTAGGTATATTAAAAAGCAAGTATGGTCAAAGATGAATTAAAAACTGTGGTATACTTTAATGCTTACATTTAACGATTTGTAGTTGTGAAACACAGAAATACAATGACCACATATTTAAGCTGCTTTGAAGATAAAAAGTCAAAATTTGCACCTTTCATGAAAGTGAGCCATGGGGACATTGCCAGCCTCTTCCACACTGCCCAGCACTGAGCAGGATGCACACCTGTCCCCAACTACATTACCTACGTATTGTGGGCCACGTGCCTCACGTAGGGCCTGGCCAGCAGTGCAGCTCAAAAACAGAGTAGTTTCCTTCTCCTCTCTTCTGCTGTTTTTTTCATTTTCTTTAGACCTAAATGTGGAAGATGCTCTTGGGGTGGTGCTAGCCAATGAAATTCTGCCAGCCTTGCAAATGCTGGTCCATGTGAGGGGAAGCTGGTGTAGGGGAGGGAGAGAAGGCCCATCTGCAACTACAGTGATGGTTGCCTGCTCACAAGGAAAGAAAAAAGGCTGCAGTAGTTCTGAGATATCTGGGGAACTATAGACTTTCTCCTGCTTTCTTTGGCTGTCTTAACAAGCTATTTCTACCTGGGAATCTAAAGCAGCACTGACGCACTTGCATCAGCTTTGTTATTGTTTTTAATTTAATTTTTACTATGGAAAATTTCAAATATACACAGAAATAGAATAAGGAACCCCATTTACCCATCACTAATCTTGAGTGATGATCGGTGATGCCCTGTAAAATACACATCTGTGGAAATGACTATAGGAAGATGGAGGTGGGTGTTTTTGCTCCATAACAGACCCTGTTCACACCTGTGCATTCGTGGAACTAAACCTCATACACCTGCATCCACAGAAGGCTTCATAATTGCTTCTGACCCAAGAAGACTGTAGCATTGCCATGGAAAGGGGGAGTCAAAGTGAGTAAGGTTAGAATGACTTATTCCTAAATGGATGCTTTCCTCATTCCTAATTTCAGGCTTGTAGGTTGCTTAAATATGTTTATTAACAACCAGGGGCAAAGAGGGGAAAGCCGTTGGCTATACACTGATGTATGTTTTCTGCTCAGCTGCTTGCTTTGAGAGAAGCCAGTGTGTGTGTGTGTGTGTGTGTGTGTGTGTGTGTGTGTGTGTGTGTGTTGAAATGGCAAGAAAAAAAATAGAAATGAGAAAAACCAAGATGGAGAAATAGAAATACCTCAAGAAGAGTGAAATTGTAGCTATGCTAATCCCTAGACTAGGAGGCTCTTGGAGAGCATACCTGGTTTCTGGAAGAGAGGCTTTTCTCACTATCAGTGATAATGTCAGGTCCAGGGCACAGCAAAGGGTGTTTAACAGGGCCATGGATGTATCCCATTGTGGAAAGGGAAGTCATAGAGCTCTGTATCCAGGCTGTCTTTGGATAGCATCATCATAAGATGATATGGTTTCTATGAAAAAACTGTGCCAAAGATGAAGCAGAACGGACTTGGCACTAAAAGTTTTTATTTACACACTGGTAGTACTTGTCATAGTTTACTAAATAGAAGGACAGGCTAGCGGACAGCTCTGGTGGCAGCTGGGAGTTGTGATTTCACTACAGGCTCTACTGTACAGACTCTACCTACCTGTAGCTGAAGGATCTAGCATTGGAGAAATTACTTAATTACTGGGTGTTTCAGCTTACCTACCTGTAAGTTCTTAAAGACAATGCTTATCTCCTAGGGGGATGGGCGTCAAGAATGTTGAAAGGGTGATGGGTGGTTGTGAACATAAAGTGCTATGGAGTCCTTAAAAAAAAAAACATACTCTCCCCAGTCCACATGGTGGCCCATCCTACTGAAGGCTCCAGAGGCTGGCTTGGCTGCAATGGGTGTGCAACATAGGCAGGCACAAGGTCCACACTTGTTTAATGTGTTCTCACCATCTCGAATTTATTAAGCCTGTCCAGAGGCTCATGTCAGGAAAGCGAAGATTCTAAAATACTGAGAGGAAGTATTGAGGTCAACTGGACCTCAGAGAAGCTTGTTAAGACATACCTACCCTGGGACAGTTAAAGTAGACCTATAGACCGTCATTTCTTGGTACCACATTGACATTTCCAGGGCTCACCTTTTTCTTTGTTATATCATTTCTCTATGTCATGCACCATTCAGAAAGTTCAACAATTTTTATAGTCTTTGAAACACTCCATTCTGTAACACTGGTTACATTTTGTTGGTTAGAATTTGAACACATCTTGCTCTCAGTGAAAGCAAATTCTTTTTATTTTGTGATTTCTTCTAAAACTTGGGTTTTCACTCGGTTTCAAATAAACACCATTGTTTGTGTCTGTTCATAGTTGCCTGTGAGGAGCTTGTAGGACAAGGGTGATAATGAAACATTTTAGCTCATATGGTGGTTCAAGAATCCCTGTGTATTTAGCTACTTCTGAAAATGGCTAAGGAAGGAATACCACCTATCTTTAAGAAATTTTTTAAACCTAAAACTTTATATCTGAGTATTCCGGGGAAAAGAGAGCACACCGTCAGGAAAACAGCTGATGAGAAGCCTGGGGCAAGATGGGGTGAGAACTCACTTGGTGGGAGATAGGAGGTGTGAGTGGCGGGTGGGGTCCAATCAGAACCCAGGTAGAAATTAAGGTATCAGCTTTGAGGGGCACCTCGGTGGCCCAGTTGGTTAGGGGTCTGACTCTTGATTTTGGTTCAGGTCATGATCTCACAGTCATGAGACCGAGGCCTGAATTGGGCTTATGCTGAGCTCAGTGTCTGCTTAAGATTCTCTCTCTCTTTGTCTCTCTCTGCACCTCCCTGCTCACTTGCTCTCTCTCTTAAAAAAAAAAAGTATCAGATTGGAGAATGATGCTTATGTCTGTGGGCAACTGAACTTACAAACACTTTAGCTTTGTATTAGTCATAGTCACTGGGTCACGGCCAGGGGAGCCTAAGCATGAGAAGTCCAAAGCAGGTACACTTGGCAAGTAGAGAACTCCTCAAGAAAGAAACAGCAAGTGCCTTAGTTCCTTATTTCCAACTTGCCATTCTGAGAAAGGAACAGAGGGATGATAAGAAAGCGACTCTAACTGTGGAAATTACTTCAAATGAAAACATAAGATTAGGAAATAAGTGTCCTCTGGGGTGCTGTGCTGACAGCATGGAGCCTGCTTGGGATTCTCTCTCCCTCTCTGCCTCTTCTGCTTGCATGCTCTCTTTCAAAATAAGTAAATATACATTTAAAAAAAGAAAGAAATATTCCCCAATAATAAATACAAGAAACAGCTACTACTATTGAGTTAAACATATGATATAAAAAAGTAAAATGTCATGAATTCACATGCCAATAATTGAGAATTTTTTTTTTTTAAAGAGAGAGCATGCAAGTAGGGAAGAGGGGCAATGGAGGGGGTGAGAGAGAGAGAGAGAGAGAGAGAGAGAGAGAATCTTAAGCAGGCTCCATGCTAAGTGCAGAGCCCAACATGGGGCCTCCATCCCATGACCCTGGGATCGTGATCTGAGCCAAAATCAAAAATGGGACACTCAACCGATTGAGCCACCCAAGCACCCTGAGACACTTTTTTACATGTCAAAAAAAAAAAAAAATCATAAAGAACAGCGCACTGACTAGCTCAAGAAATCTTCCTTCATTTAAGGAAGGAAAAAGCCTACATTCAAAGATTTTAAACTTCCTTTAATAACATAGAAGACAATAGCTACATTAATAACATTATTTCTTATTTATGAAAATGTCCAGTAGAACTACATGGCTATGCTACAGTAGACTTGTTCAAGGTTCTGTACATTCTTGGAAGATAGACATTTCTTTAAGAAAGTCTCTAACTCATGATTATGACAGCAATGAATTCAACAAAGACGCCCCATCTGCCTAAATTAGGAATGCTTTATTAGCACTACCATATTAGCAAATCCAGGGTGGTGACACTAGGGGAGAAATGTGGCCACTCACCCACCTTTTATGGTTTTTGTCACTGCACTGCCTGTCAGTTTCCACTTCTACTCTTCCCTCATGAAACTCTTTGGCTGAGGCACGGAGGTTCTAGGATGCAGGAAGGCCTTCTCCCAGCAGTTTGAGGTGCTGGCCCTTTAAGAGTGGTTTGCAAGGAGCCCATTCAAGCTAACCTGAAACCCAGCAGTGCCAGGAGTAGATTCAGTTCTGGTTTGAGTTAAGCTGGGTCTGAGAGAGTCCCTTCCTTTACACAGAACATTTGCAAACATTAAAAACTGAACTGGGCTTCCTATTTCAGCATTAAAGCTTTATAGTGTTATGGGACAAAGAGGAAGATAATTCAGTTAGGGAGTAACATAATCACTTTTGATAAATTACATTTTTAGGTCATCTTGGATGCAAAAGGAGTATTATTGGATGGGGGCAGGGTGGTCTCCTTGACTAATTTATTCCCAAAGTTTGCCAGTGTTGGGAAGGAAGGTTACCTGGCTGTCTGTCAGGTTCTCTGCTGGAACATACTGTTAGAGGGAATGTTTTGCCTATTTGCAAAGGGCAGCAGCCTCTCTTTCAAGTGATTTGTATAATGACGATGATTATTGTTGGATTATTATAGTCGCCCACTGGCAGGATTATAGTTAAAAATTTGGCAGTGTTTGCATTATAAATGACTATTTTTACAGCTCAGCCATAAAAGTTTACTTAGGTCTGAAATTTGATATACAAGCTCTCCATCCAGGAGTGCTTTCCTTTCAAATAGAATTTTAAAAAATGGTTAATAAAATTGGTCTGTCTAATTTTCCTGAGTTATATGAGTATTTTGGAAAAACAGAAATGTATCATTTGTATAGGCTCTCTATACTTTTTCTCAGTTGGCCTTGAGTTTAAACAAGATGCTATAAAATTTAAATTATTCAAACTGAGCTCGGATGTACTGAGAAGAAATGATATTATGCACAGGGATAGACTTGTGAAAAGGAGAGGAACAGACAGTCTTTGTGTTTAACTTTAAAAACTCTATCTGTGGCCCAGAAGTAGAAGCCCTTTTGGAACAATTATCACTTTGCATTTTCATTATGCATTTTATACCTCTAAGTACATAATCACCTGCTCATGTCTATCTGATAAATAATGAGATTTTTATTTCACATTTGCATTGTTAATTACAGCATATTACAGAAGTAAGAAACCAGGCATCTGTTATTAATAGAATGTAATTTTTTTTAAATAACAAGGGCACTTTAAATAGACAAAGAGAAAGCACCCTTTATTGGAGGCCACCCAGATCTGTTGATAGGTTTGCTTTTCATTTGTACTTTAAGGTAGGCAGGAACGGAAGAAAATACCACATGAACTAAAGCTATCAAGACAAAATATAAATGTGAATTACAGTCTGCAAAGAGTTTATGTCCTTACCCTTGAGGAAGGAGTCAGTTTTGTAAATGCCAATGCAATTAGAATACATTGCACTTAGTGTTGAAAAGATGAAAAATCCAACCCATGAATTCCCACTAAGAAAGAGTCTGGTAAACTCTGGTCACAATATGAGGGTACAATTGGAAGAGCCAATTCTACTGGTCTCAGGATTATTATCTTTACTACTAAAAGACAGTTCTTCTGAGCACGGTCACTTACTTCCCCAACCTCCATGCTTGGGATCTTACTGAGAGGTGGTGTGGTGGGCTAGTAGCCTTGGAATTCTCCATCTGCCTATTACAATAACCACCTAGGTGGTGGTTACTTCTCTGAGTAAATGAGAAGCACTAGCATTATACTGGTATTGCATCAGAGTGCAAATAAATACACTATGAAAAGCAGACACATGATAAAATACAAGTAATCAAGTAGTGACTGCCCCTTGGGAGAAGCTTGGTACACATCAGTGTTAGATGTATTCTCTTTGGCAACAGATTTTACCACCTTATCAGCTGACATAGTGGAATATAGAACTATTCTAGCACCAGAAACTCCCTTAAGTTGCTCCTTAATAACCATACCCTCTACTCAACCCCAACCTGATTTATTCTCCATCACTATGATTGCCATCTTGAGAATGTTATATAAATGGAATACAGTATGTAACCCTTTGAGATTGATTTTCTACTCCGCATAATGCCCTTGAGATTCATCTAAATTTTTCATGTATCAGTAGTTTATTCCTTTATATTGCTGAGTAGCTTTCCATTGTATGGGTGTACTGCTGTTTGTTTATCCATTCACTTGTGGAAGGACTTTGGGGCTATTATAAGTAAAATTGCTGTAGACATTCATGCATAGGCTTCTGTCTAAACCCAAGTTTTTATTTCCTTAGCAGAAATACAATTACTGGGTCATACAGTAAGCATATGTCTAACTGTATAAGAAGCTGCCAAACCATTTTCTGATATAACTTTGCCACTTTACATTCCTACCAGCAGAGTATAAAAGACTGAGTTGTTCTTCATCCACACCAACATTTGATATTATCAGTATTTATACTTCAGGCATTTTAATGGGTGTATAGTACTGTATGCCTCTGGAGCTTTAATTTGCATTTCTCTATTGGCTAGTGATATTGAAAAACTTTTCATGTATCATTTACCATCCATATATCCTCTTTGGTGAAGTGTCTGTTCAAGTCATCTGAAGTATCAAGTTCAAGAAGTTGAAGAAGTTTTGCTCTGTGTTATGATGGCACTCTCCCTAGTGTATCTTCACAAGAGGTTGTAGTAATAAATTAAATTTCTTTCCAACTATTGTGAATGACGGCCGTGCTGTGATGGGACACGGGCAGCTCAAAAAAAAATCTTTGTCATTTTCTCCTAATATATCTTTTCTTGGTTCCATATTCCATGTCTGTATGCTAGGAATATTCCTTTTTGTTTTTCAGCAGGGACAGAAAAATCTCACTAAATTCGGATGACAAACGGAAGGGGGTGGGTGGAGCCAGGATTCCACAAGTGAAATTGCAGGTGAAAAGATGTTTTTTACAGAAATGTTGGTAGATTAGAAGTCTGACTCCTATTGATAAATCAAGTAAGTTATATGTAAATATCAAATATACCATAATAGTTGATTTAGTGGGTGACTTACCCCATTAAAAAAATAGAATGAGAATTCAGAATTGACTTTATAAAAGGAATCTTTCATCCAGTTTTAGTGTGTATTCAAAATATCAGTTGACTTGAAAACTTTACTTTTTTTTAGGTCTGAATCTTTTCTTAAGATAAATCTGAAAATTCCTAGGAAAGTGCATTTTAAATATGAAAAAGTATACTGAATTTAAGTAAAATAAAATTTATGCATTTAAAATTTTTTTAAACTTTGCAAATCTAACCAAAGCACAAGTGTCCTTTAATAGAGAAGAAAAGGATGACTTAAGAAGTTGAAGAAATAACGAAAGTCCCTTCATAGGAGGAATTTATATCTTGAGTCTTTTATATAGAAATTCCTTTACTTGAAAGCTTCCTCCCTAGACCTGGGCATCCAAGCTCCTGTCTGTATCCTACCTGGTAGAGAGCCTGCTTTGGCTCTTCTTCAAAGAGAGAATTCGGAGCAGTCGGTGGATACCCATTTGGAGCTTCCACTACACCATCCCCCTTTAGGAACATCTGAGGTCATAAGGACCTGGAATTCCCTGCCCAGAGGGACTGAACCTGCTTCCAGGGCCAGCACACTTTACCTTAGCACCTCTTTCATCTTCCTCCCCAGGGCTAACCAGGGAGGCTTTTTTTGTGGGGTATGATTGTAGACTGAGTTTGCATTGCACACTGGGGTTCCCCATCCATGTATAGGAGGCTTTTGCTGCCCAGGATGGGGCCAGGCATTGGGTTAGGGTGGGGGGTAGGAAGTGGGGAGCATTTATACTCTAACTCTGGGCCCCACACACAGCACCTGCTTATAAGAATGACCTACAAGTCTTCAGAAGACCAAAGGTGTTCAAGCTCCATTTCAAAATTCATTTACGCCACAACTGAAATATTTCTACTTTTTAATTCATGTGGTGTGTTTCATACCTAACAGAGATACTCATTCTGACAACTCCTATAATACTTAGTCTGTACTGTGCAGTTTAGAAATTAATTCTATTCTGTCACTTACAATGAGCTGTTGTTTTATTTGAGTTTTATTTCTTTTGTCTCCAACCAGACTGTAAGTCCCTAGAGATAGAAAATAAGAATTATGCCTCTGTGGTATGCACCTCCTATATCTAGAAGAGTTTTGAATACAGAGTAGGTAATAAATATTTGTTGCTTGACTGATAAATCTTATAAATATGTTAAACAAGAATTAGGCTAACAGTTTTAAAACTTGAGTTTGTGGAGAAAAAGAAACAGTTTCTCAGGTACAAAAGCAAATGATAAATTGGGGAAGGGAGAGGAAAAAGCAAAGGAAGTCATTTGAGTGCTGGCTTAGCTCTGGGATTGAACGTGAAAATGTAGCTTGTACAGGCCCCTCCCATTGTCTATGTCCCACCATCACTTCAGAGTCTAAAACTGATAGCCAGACCTAGGTAGGATCCAGGAGACCCAGCCAATTTCAGTTGTAAAAACAGAGGTAAGCAAGGGATTTGAAGAGCTCTGTTGTTTCACAGCAAACAACTTATTTGTGCCCACATCAAAAGTAAATAAACAGAATGGTTTTGAGTGTGATTAAGAGGATTACATGTTAGAGAATCTGCTTTTGCTATTATAGCACAATCAATAGTAACCCTCTTTGTTTTTCTGCTCTGACACCACCAAGTTTTCCCATAAAAACTCAACTAAAGTCAGCTTATTCTTCTCAAAATCAGTTTCTGTTGTTTTTCTAAGGTTGATAGCACAGACTCTTTGACAGTGAAAGGTTTTAATTTGTCTTATACAGTAGCATGGTGTGAGTTGGCTATTTTTAGACTAGACTAGACTCCTTGCCAACTGCTTATATATCTGGGTCTACTCTGAGAATGGGACCAGGCTTCCCACAAAGCAGAGGATCTCAAAGTGTGGTCCGGGGATCATGGGGAGACCCAAGGCCCTCAAGAGGTGTGCAGAATTTATGTTATGTTGATAATACTGATATATTATGTGTCTTCTCACTTTCATTCTCTTATGAACATGAAATGGGGTTTTCCAGAGGCCACATGATATGATGACACCTTTGCTCTGATGAATAATGGACTATGTCTTGTGTATTCTGGGGTCTTAAAGATTTTCAGTTAAATTCTAATACAGAAAATACTCACAGCTGGGGCGGCTGGGTGGCTTAGTCGGTTAAGCGTCTTGACTTTCGCTCAGGTCATGATCCCGCGGTTCGTGGGTTCAAGCCCCGCATCAGGCTCTGTGCTGACTGCCAGCTCAGAGCCTGGAGCCTATTTCGGAGTCTGTGTCTCCCTCTCTCTCTGACCCTCCCCTGCTCACACAGTCTCTCTCTCTCTCTCTCCTAGAAATAAATAAAAATATTAAAAAAAAAAAAAAAAGAAAATACCCACAGCTATAATCCACATAAATAAAAGCACTTTGGGGTCCTCAACTTTTAAGGGTATAAGAAGGGTCCTGGGAGGAAAAAGGTTGAGAAGCACTGTCTTAAAGACAAAAAAGACTACCTAGATCTTTAGTTACTCCTTAAGTATACCAAAGTTCTGTGGGAAATCTGAGAGATGATTAAAAGTTAGAAAATCAGATTTATAAGAAGAGGTAGAAGGAATGGAGATTGATCATCCCAGAGAAGAGAAGCAGGAGCGATGCCTTAATGATCTTCAGGTATGGTAAAACTTGATGTACAGAAGAAGGAGAGGTTGGCTGACTTGCAGTGCAGTGTGTGAGATTCAATCTGGAGATAAAGGATTCTCTGACAGGGGCTGTTAAATGGCAGAGTGGGTGACTGACAGGTCTGTGGAATCTCCTCCTCTGGAGGTCTTTTAAAAACAGCCAGATTTCCATCTGTCTGGGATGATTTAACTCTGGCCATGCCAGAAAGCCAAGGGGATGGAACAGACGATGTCCTGGGCTCCCCTTCTAGCCCCTTGATTCTGTAATTAACTTGATGAAAGGAGCTGTGGCGATTTGCAGTGTGGGGTTTAGACAGGTATGTGCTTGCTGAACTCGGGATAGGTCTTGTGTGTGAAAGCCAGAGGTTAGCTTCATGGCTGGTGGTGATCTGTATCATCCAGTTGCATGATTGATGCCTGGAGACATCCATTTCAGGTCAGACTTAGAAGGATTGGGCCCTAGCCCCCTGCCTAACCTTTCTTATTGTCTAAGACCAGTGAGAACGTGAATTTGATAGGTTGACTTTAGTCACCTCAGGTGGGACCTGGAAAATTTCAAATACTAGATGTAGGTTTTGGGGCATGAAATCCTCATGATTCTAAAAGGAAAAAAATGCAATTCTTAATTTTATAGAAGGACAGTATCAGAAAGTCTGAATGGAAACTATGAGAATAATGCTCTTCATGGACACAGACTTTCAATTTTACTTTGTCGTGGTACTTTATTTTTCCTTGCAGAATTAGTATTATTTCATTGCTTCTAGTTTTCAAAGATTTTGCATTTTGGAAATTAGAGTTTGATGTTTCCCTTTCCTGGGTCAGAGATCCAGAGCAGCAACCAAATTCCAAGGTAGTTTGTTTCCTTTGCTTATCACTTGAATTTCCGTGAACTATGTGCTCTGGCCAAAAAAAAAAAAAAAAAGAGGAAGGAAGGAATGCAAATTTGCTGGGTTTACTGGTGGATCCTGATAGTAGGGACAACACAGTAGAAATCAGTAAAACCATCTGGGATAATGAGCTGGATTAGAGAATATAAATGAGATTTTATCTAAATGTAGACCCAATCACCATAGTCTGTGTTGACACTTAAAAAATATTTGGATCATGCATTAACTTGTCTTGGGTTGATTGACAGAAAGCAGAGGAAGAAGACAAGGCTGGGAAGACCCCTGTGGGTACTTTTTGCAGTGTAGTTTGATCAGATATCATTTAGGAAAACAACTGTGGCAGATAGCAGATAACCCCTTTGTGGGAAATGATTACCAGGCTCTACCTATCTCCAAAAGATTCCAAGAGGCTACTGACCTTTCTTTTGACAAAGCCTTGGTGTTGAATGAGTTGGGAAGACCAGGCCTGGGGCAACATGGTAAATAATGCTTTGTGTTCCAGGGAAGAGAAAAATGGGATAATTTCATAGAAACTATAAGACATAAACCTCTTTAATTATTAAGACTCATATCATGCAAATACTAAATTAAAAGAAGAAATTTTCCAACCTTACTTTGTATCTTACATTCTTGTCCTTTGATGTTAAAAGGGAGAGAAAAAGGGAGAGAGGAAGGAAAGGAATTCCTGTTTTTAGAAAGCATACCATTAACCTAGGAAAGGCATTATTCCGAAAGGTATCTAGTAAAGTATCACAGATGTAATTAAATATATATATATATACATGTATATATATGTACATTTTTGTATATGTATATATGTATATACACATTTATTTAGTTTATATATATTTATATCTATACACACATATATATGTATGTATATATGTATATGTGTATGTATATACACATTTATTTATTCATTTTTGGGAGAGCACAAGTTGGGGAGGGATAAAGAAAGGGAGACAGAAGACCTGAAGTGAAGTGGGCTCTGAGCTGACAGGCTGCGAGCAGCAAGCTTGATGTGGGGCTCAAACTCACAGACTGTGAGATCATGACCCGAGCCAAAGTCAGAAGCCCAAACAACTGAGCTCACCCAGTTTCCTCCACAGATGGAATTTTAAAATGAGCTTCATAATATCCTTGTTTTCTAAAACTACTCTTGCAGCTAGGCTAGCTAAAATAGTAAAGGTAAGAACAGGCTGCTGGGTAAAAGCGTATCTTCTTTGTGGATTAAGAAGGAAACTTGTTTTCTTTCTGGGCCCAGGAAACTTGTGACCATGAAGATCTGTGTAAGACTTTATGGCTAGGAAAGAGAAATATCACTGTATTTTTTAAAGCCCGATTCTAAGTCAATGGCAACCCCAGCTAGAGCTTATGAGTGTGTGTTACAGAAAGTCACAGTTTGAAGCTTTCACCTTCCCTTCATTTATCCAAGTTATTCTTTAAGCCCTTACCTCTTCCTGTTGTGCTCTTAACTGTGCTTTCTCCCAGTTGTCTTCCAAACAAAATTTTGCTCATTTTCCAAGACTCAGCTCTCATTCTACTGTGGCCTCCATAGCTCCCAGAACCTCAGAGCACCACCACCTGCTGCATAAGACTTACTACTATTTGCTTTGCATTAGAGTTATTTGTGTGTATGTCCATGTTTTTTTGCTTAATTGTGTGCTTCTATAAGGCAGGAGCCAAGATATATTTTTTCAGATCTGAATCTTACACCTAGTGGATGCTCAATTAACATTTATTACTGAGTTGAACTTGATTTAACACATCTTTTCCAGAAAAGGAATAAAATCCATGCAGGTGGGTGGCTCAGTTGGTTAAGCATCTGACTTCAGCTCAGGTCATGATCTCACGGTTCCTGAGCTCAACCCTTGCATCAGGCTCTGGATGAAAGCTCAGAGCCTGGAGCCTGCTTCAGACTGTGTGTATCCCTCTCTCTCCGCCCCTCCCCTGCTTGTGCTCTGTGTCTCTCTGTCTCTCAAAAACATAAATAAATTGTTGAAAAAAAAAAAAAAAAGAGCCAGATGCTAACTAGTAGATTTCACTTCTGGATGTATATTTATTAGACCATTCAAGGGCTCCTGACTGGGTCAGTCAGTTGAGCGTCCAACTCTTGATTTCAGCTCAGGTTATGATCCCAGGATCGTAGGACTAACCCCTCATCAGGATCTGCACTGAGTGTGGAGCCTGTTTAAGACCCAACCCCCCTGCACCCCACACCCTCCTCTCATGCTCTCTCTAAAATAAAAAGACCATTCAATAAAACAACATAACTTAGATACATTCAAAAATAGAAATAATGGAAAAATCCATCGCTAAATGCATATTTATTCATTATAACTTAACAGGTTAGTGACTGAAAGAATGCATGTACATGAATGCACATGTATGTATATATATATGTATGAATACAGATAATTCATATCTATATTTTAGTTTTTCTGCTATAAACCAAAAAAATCAAGAAGCACTAGAAACAAACAAAACATTTAAAATGTCATATTAAAATCCTTGATGAATGATATCTTGATTTTTATATGAAAAACAAAATGAGGAAGAGTAGAATAAGTAAAATTATTACTTTGTGTCTTCCTAAAAGAATTTTCTTAGTTTTATAAAAGTGCTGTGCTTTGAAAGGCTGGTATATTTTCTAAATTTTTATACTAGTAGTTATGTACTAAAAAAATATGTAAAGATGACATCTAAAAAATAATATTGTCACTGGTGTTATTTTTCCTCTGTCCTTTACGTGGGGAAAATTACAAATTATTTTCAAGGGAGCTATGTGACATTTCCGCAGATGGGTACTTTCTAGGACAAATGTAAATTGCAGAACAAGTAACTTTTTTTTTCCATGGGAAATGGTCTCTGTAGTTACAAAGCATGCCTTAAAATGAAAAACACTTTGAATAATTATTGTTGGAGGAGATATAACTGTATTTTTTTTTTAATATTTTTATTTATTTCTAGGGGAAAGAGAGAGACAGGGTGAGCAGGGGAGGGTCAGAGAGAGAGGGAGATACAGACTCTGAAACAGGCTCCAGGCTCTGAGCTGGCAGTCAGCCCAGAGCCCGACGCGGGGCTCGAACCCACGAACCGCGAGATCATGACCTAAGCGAAAGTCGGACACTTAACCGACTAAGCCACCCAGGCGCCCCAGATATAACTGTATTTAAGTTTCTGTATGACCTGTGTATTTATTCTCTCTGCTTCTGATTCCTCCACCAAATTTATTTTTCCAACCAGGTTTCAAATTTGAATTAATTTCTGCTTTGAGTGAACGTAGGTGTGAGAAAGTGTGCAAGTGTATCTTACACCACACAAAGGCTTCCTTTGAGAAATTTGTTTTTGTAAAGTTCACTATGCTTGATTACACAGATTTTTTTTCTTGTTAGGGGCAGAAATCTACATTCTAATTCTTTTGTTTTAATACATGGAACCAGAAACACAGAGTGGGTCCCACAGCTTGGCAGTGACAGCATTTGGTTTGACTGCATTTGGAAGTTATTTTCTATATTGCACTTAAAAATTTTTACACTGTTAGCTTATTTTTAAGCAAAATCATGCCCTTCATAGAAACTGTATTGATCACAATATTCATGAAAAGTACAGAATCGGTGATCTAAAGAACATAGGCTCTAAAAAGATCGACTTAAAAGCATTTCTCATTTTATCCTTCAGTTTTCCAGAAGGTCCTGGAGAGAAGCACTTTCAATCTTGACATGAGTAGGATTCAGTGTAGAATAGACTCCAAGTTTGGTTAGACCACAATGAAGTGTGTTGAAAGCCATTAGCAATTAAGAGCATGGCTCTGTGCTGATGTGCTTTATGGTATATTTCATGCTGCTCATGCACAGTAGGTAATACACATGGATTCAGCATAAATTTAATTTTGCACATTAAGTAAAGTGCAATAGATAAATTATGCCTGAAGAGGAGCCACCAGCTGCTGTAGCCACTTCAACTAATGCACCCCGGAGGTGCCTGAGCACATCACTTGTGTCGAACCACTAATGCACCCTGGATATCTGCATGGATACATTTGCTGTGTGGAGCCAGGAGTAGCCTCCTGGCTCTCAGGGAGGGGCCAGGGAAGGGAACTGGTCCAGCTTCCTGGGGCTGAGCTGCCCTCTCCCGCCCCACGCCCCTGGCTCTTGAGTGTGCTTTGCCATGGCTAGCCTCATTCAAGAGCTTGGTGGAAGCGTCCTAGACAGGATTTTCCCACGACCTGGGGAAGTGAGAAGGAGCAGAAAGGACCCCAAACATAACCCCCACCCCAGCTTAGTTGAAGAATCCAGAGTCCATATGAAACAGGCATTCCACTGAGGATTCAGAGATCGGAAAGGATGCATTACTGTAAAGATGGCTGAATTAGAGCTGCTGGGGGAACACTTACTGTTGAATTTCTTGGCAACCTTGGACCTCATTTCTCAACCTTAATGTTCACTTTATGGTCATTTTTTTCTTTGTATTTAATATATCTACATCCCATACAGGGAATTGAAGCAGAGCACTCTGTGGGCTTTAAGGAAGAAAACAGATCTCTACTCTGTGGCAGGATTCATTCCTGTGGACGGGAATGGTGATGACACGCTTTAAGTTATTTGAGATGAGTAAGCAGTTACAAGTTCCACTGGAAATGTGGCTCCAATCGTTTTCAGCCAAACCCTGATAATGGAAGTTTCATCCTCCTGGCCATCCCCTCCTGGGGCCCTGTGACTGCACCTGTTTCAGGCTTGTGCTCTTTCCCACGAGGTGTGGAGGAATGCCTCAGTGGTGCCTGTCGTCATGTCCTTTTGCCCATCGAAAGCACCCTGCCAGGGCTGACTTTCTCCAAGTAGTCCATTCGCCATACCCGTTTCTAGGGTAAATGGACTCTATTAGCTGCTGCTGCATATTAAAAAAGGAAACCCAAACACACTGAGGCATGTGACAGAGTCAGACAGGATAGTCAAAAAGTAGTAACAGGAACCACTTACTGCAAGTCAGCCGCCATGCTAAGCCCTTTATGTGCATTATGTATCTGAGTTCTCATGGAAACCCTATCATCATTTTCATTTTGTAGAGAAGAAATCTGAGGTTTCAAAATTCAAATTGCTTGCCCATGGGCTGATAGAACTGGTAAAAAGCAGGGCCGTGTTGAAATACAGAGAGCTGGATGTGCGGCCCATGTTCGACGTCATTACATTACTCTGCCTTGTACTGTACTTCAATACACTGCCTTTGAGCTGTGATTTTTTTCTCCCTGCAAGATCCCCCCAGCATAGTTTTTCTTCAACTCTTTTTTGGAAAATTTTAGAGACAAAGCAGATCACTCTGTCTTTAAATGGAAAATTTCTCTTGAAAGGAAACTTAAGTTGTTCTTTATGTAGGAAATTTATTAATGATGAATTGTTTCTGTTCTCTTGAATGTTCCAGAGGAAGATTCTGAGATAAGGGCAGAGAGAGACTCCTGTAATCCATAAGTTAGCTGACTGATTTACAGAGATCAACCTCACTTTGGAGATTTCCAATGCTCCTTTCTAGAAAAACACAGGTCACAAGAATAATAATGAATTCTGGGTCTGTCAAGGTCCTTCCTGGGTTCAGTTAGAGGAGAAAGATCTAGGAGGGACCCTTCCAAAGATGCACTGGAGCTTGTCGGCACCAGCTTCAACAGCCCTTTGTGCATATATCTTTCCAATTCTGTAGGCATGGCATCATATTGATAGCTTGAAACTGGCCATGGTATGAGTCTTTGTACCACAGAAATTTGTAAGCACCACAAATCAGGGCTCCTCTCTCTCTCTCTCACTCAGAAGTCAGTTGTGTAACATTTACCAGGACTACATGCTCCATACCTTCATGGGCCTTTATGACTGTTCTGGATACCGGGTGGTGCTTTTTTTTTTTTTGAGACAGAGAGAGAGGCAGAGAGAGGGAGAGAATGAACACAAGTTAGAAGTGAGCAAGGGGGGGGGGCAGAGAGACAGAGAGAAGCAGGGCTCACATAGGGCTCATCCGAAGTGGGGCTCAAGCTCACCAGAAGCAGGGCTCATGCTCACCCTTTGTGGGGATTGAACTTATGAACTGTGAGATCATGACCTGAGCCAAAGTTAGATGCTTAATGACTGAGCCAGCCAGGTGCCCATACTTGGTAGTTCTTGCTCCACTAGCTAGCCCTTCAGTCTCCAATTCTTAAAGAGAGAAATAACTCTCATCATCAGCACAAAACTCTGTATAACACATAAAGCATTGTGTTGGGTTTTAGCAATGCTGAAATCGGTCATTATTTATTGGGGCAAACAGAAGGTGTTGCAATATTAATAACAATGTTTATGTGTAACCCTGAAAGTGGGTATATGGTAGTACATGCTCTAAAACCTTTCCTAAGTACGTCCATGTCCCATACAAAAAAGATTCTAAGAACATTAATGAAAGAAGATACATATTATTTGGCAGAGATTATTGCTGTCCAAAGAAATGCTCTTCACCAATGACTATTTGTATTTTGGATCCTGTTTGCACTGACTAGGATCACAATGGCTTGTAAATTAGGCATTAGATTCTCAAGATTCCACATATAACTTTGTTTAATATTACCCACAGGACCTGGCCACATCATTTAATCTATCTGCATATGAATTGCCTCTATTTTATTTAGAGTTCTGCAGTTGCAGGCAACAGACCCTAATTTAAGCAGCAAAGAAATTTATTGGATAATTTTTGTGTGGTTAAAGAACTGATGGGAAGTGGAAGAACCAGACTCCTGAGAAGAACTGGCACCAGGGGATTAGCATAAACCAGTCACTTTCCTGGTAGCAAACAACCACTGGGGAAAAAAAATCAGCCACAGCCATTTCCCCTCCTGTTACTGCAGTCTGTTTAAAATATGTTGGAGGGATAGGGACAGAGCACCTTCATACAAACAGGCGAAAGGCAATTCCCCCAAAGGGAATCAGGATGCATTACCAAAAACATTAAAAATTTGATGCAGCATGGTCACTACAACATACAACAGAAGACAAGAAACTACTCTTTAGTTCACAAATAATTTATAAAAAGTTTTAAAATTCTATCATCAAGTTCTGAAAACCTACCTTACTCAAGAGTCCCATAACCTTGAGCAGGTTTTTGTTTATATCTTGATATTTAAAAGTCTAAGAGTCAAATTTGTGCTTCATTTCTTCAAGCCTATGAGCTTATATCAGATCCATTCCTGGTTCCATTTATATCTTTACCCTCATATTTTCTTTTTTGTTCTATGCCTACTTCTAATTTATATTATGTAGCTATATTTTATATACATTCCTAAGCTCCCTAGAATCTTTTTTTTTGGTAACAAGGTACCCTATAAATAGATACATACAATCATTCTTAGGATTCTTTTTAAATTTTAATATCCTATTGTTCTCATTCAGAAAAACTGGGTATTCAAGTGAACAGAAAATGTTCTCTTAAATTCAAATACAACATCAGAGTTACTCTGTCTTGACTGATACTTACTCAAAACAGAGTTGCTTTTTAAATCTCTTTACTTAAATTCACATGCAGAGGAAAGCAATACCATAGAAGTAAGAGGAATGGTAATTATTTCCCTGGAGAACAATAATTTTGCAATAAATTTCAAAAACAGCACGATTTAGCAAATTAAGCTTAGAGCCAAGGATATTAAATAGAGTTAACTTTGTAGAAATAAATTCTGATACCACAGGCTTCAAACATTACTTTAAATGTATTCATTTTGAAAAAAAAAAAAAAAGCTAGAGAAGGGGCCCTTAAGGCTTTGGTTTAGGATGTTGGATTTTATTTTTAAAAGCTGAAGGAGTGAAACCTTTCTCACACCAGGCAGGGTATAATGAATATATGTCTATATGTGCACTTTATTTTGATATTACTAGACTGCCGAATAAGCAATATTGATAGCAATATCCCCTTCAAAGGAAACTTGTACTTTGTAGCCATGCTTCTGTGCTTTGGCAACTCCACATGGAAACAGTATTTCTTTGATCCTATATTTAGTACTGATATTATTTATGTTCAAATGTTAAAAATAACTCTTTAAAGCCACATGCCCTAAGGTTAATAATAATGGCACATTCTCACCTTTTAGAAGGGTTTACAAGAAATCTAGGGCCACCTTCTGTAGCCATACTCAACTACAAGTCTGACAGGACTTGAACTGAATAATCTGTTATGAAAACCTTCTTTTTGACTCTCTCCTGTATGTATGTGCTTAGGCCCACTGAATTGCTACATGGACTTTTCTTGGCCCAGTCTTTGCTTAAGAGAATCAAAGCATCCATCTGAAAGAAAAAAAGAGAGAAAGAAAGACAGAGAGAAGGAAAAAGAAGACAAAGAAAGATACACCATGGATAACACATGTGTGTGCACACTCACACACCCTGTCAATCTAGTGATCTATTGATCTCCATCTAATAGATACTGTCTTTTTCTCTGCTTTAATCGGGGAGAACAGTTCACAAATGGAAAAAAGACAGAAGTTGGCCCTCTCTTACTTGCTAGAAGCATCCCTCCCAAAGCGCTGATGCTGGTCTATTGTCAGACTACACTGCACTCTCATTAATATTAACCATTTCCTCTAAAGCGTCTTACTCTTTGACTCACTCTGTTTTAAGGAGCCATTATTCTTATAGTGGTTGCTAAGTCACCATCAAAGAATTCTAAGATCTTTGAAGCACGAACATACAGGAAATCGACAGTATCAGTTCCTTGGTCTTTGCAGGTAGTGTAAAGTAATTTTTAAAAGACATGGAGAAATTGTGGTTGGGTCCATCTAAGTCAAAATACATTGCACTCTAGGAACACATAGCGCTGAGGAATTAACTACAGTGTTACCAGTGTTGCTCTGCTATAGTACAGGTCATTACTACTGAAGTCTACCTAAGTGTGTGTGTGTGTGTGTGTGTGTGTGTGTGTGTGTGTGTGTGTAGTGTATGTGTTTTGCCAAAGGTAACATCTGTTCTATTTATAGCTAGGATATTTTTGTAGAAGAAAACTGAGACTATACTTGGCCATTTCAATCTAATCAAGTTGAGAATTTAATTTTCTTAATCTATTTACTGGTTGATAGGCTAGTTGGCTGCTAGGTAGGGGTGGAGAAAGTTCTGTTTAGTTTTAGTTTTGTTTTCTTGTGAAGTAAAAAAGGTGACTCTGTGGCTTTGTAATCAGAGATGAACTATTCATAAGTGTCTGGTCGAATGCTTTCTTTGATTGCTGCTGATGAATCAAATCTTGTTAGTCAAACTTTGGCCTCCAAACACAAACTCACTCCAAACTTGCTTCTCCAATAACCACGTGTGGCAAATCTGTGATCCTGCCAAACCACCTGAAAAGAATTATTTTCCTTGCACACAAAAAATAATTGTCAGTTCTTTAAAATTCAGACTGTTGAGGTTTTGATCAATTAAAACCTTTTCCATACCTCGGTAGCCTTCCCAAAGGTTAAATATTATGTTTCTGTTCTTGCATCTACAGGATAATTATGGGAAAGTGAGGGAGTTTATTTTCAGAAAAGATATGGAAACCAAGTAGTTATTTGTGCCCTGCAAATCCTTTTGGGTCTAAAGACCCAGCAAGATAATAAATTGCTTTGCTAAAAACAGGAAGTTTGGCAAAGATGCAAAAGTACAGCTAAACTTTGGCCAGGAAACCCAAAACATTGTGTTCTTTGAAAGTATTTCCAGCAAGAAAAAAGTGGAGTGCCTTGAATACATAGTTTAAGAAACAGTGAAGGCATCTGGCAACAGGAACTGCTTGCCAAGCTTGTGGTTGTGCTGTGCTTGCTGATGGAAAGATGTGCCAGTTTTCAATGACTTATGTCATGCACAGCTGGAAACTCACGCATAAATAAGATCTTGAATGTTGTGAAGTCCAAAAAAATTCGAGAAAATATCCCCCCCTCCTTTTCTCTCCCTTCATCCAAATTGTAAAATATATTAAATAAAAGGCATTACTTGGAGTTTAGATGGGGAAAAGCCAACTTCGGATTTCTCAGGGAAACCTGTTTCAAGGCAGGAGCGTTCAATCAGTTGAGACATTCTGGAAGTTGTTAGGTTTTTTTTCTCCCTCTCCCCTCCCTCAAATTCTTCATACTCACTCTTTCCAGCTTTATTAATATGATTGTGATTATGTGGCATCTGTTTTGGACAGAGCCGATAGGACTGTAATTTCCACTTTAGTCCATCAGTCTGGAAAGACTTCAAAATGTGGGCCAGAAAAAATAAAGAAATTAACCCAAGACGTCTGGAAAGGAGGGTATTGTGCTTCTGTCTGTTCAAGTTGCAGGGAACCCTAGGACATCTTGATTGGAGAAATGGTGCTCTTTGGGCATGCAGGGACTCTTCCAGCTGGCAATGGTGATGGGACTCCTTTTATTCTCTCTCTACACTGAGAGATTTGGCTTACAGGTTTGAACTTAGGATTCAAGGAGGGGAATTTCCAATTTTAGTTCTTACCACATATGTGGGGCTGGAAGCAATTGTCCAGCTCCCTTAGTTTCTTATTTGAGGAGTGGGAGAAGCAAAGCAACCCATATGGGGCAGCAAATGGAGTCAGCATCTCTAGCCAGGGACCTTAGGAACACCTGTACCAGGGATCCAGGAGCCAAGCAGAGAGGAAAATGGCCCCTTTCTTTTTGATTCTGAGATGGGCATTCTCTAGTCACTATACTCTGTCTACTCTTTGTTGTTTGGTTCTACCTTTGATGCACCTCTTGATCTTAATTGCCAATTCTTTTCTCTTGGGGGGAATATTTAGCAGCTTAGTATAGTCATGGAGTCAGGATATGGACTTCTGGCCTCGGCCCTGCACCTGGTGACCAAGTCAATTCTGTCTCTCTAAACTGTGAGCTCTTCATCTGGTGATCACTCATTGTAATGGTACTTCAAAGACACGTGGTGAATCTAAGCAAGGCAAAAGCTACAACCCTGGGTTGCAAGGCACTGATTCATATGTGATCACCAAATATTGGCTGCTACTGCGATGGGCAGAGCCCACAAAGTGACTTCTACACAGGACCCCATCAGAAAAGCTTTTGGTTTTCTCAGCATGAATTTGTTCTTTTTAGGGACAAATCCTACCAGCTTTGAGATTGGCATATTAAAAAAAATTAAAATATATGGACTTTAATTGCTGATTAGAAAATGACTGGCTCTTTTAGAGATTTTCATGGGAGAGTAGAAACAGATAAGAATATCCTTTAATTTACTACCTAGAAATAACTGCTATTCGCATGTTGACAGAGTTCTTTTCAGTCTTTTTTCTATGATTTTGTTTTTGAAATATTAAAGCGGCACATTATTATACATCCTAAGCATTTTATAATACATTTTCTAAACATTTTCCCACTTCATTAAATATTATTTTTGAAATGCCTAAAAATGTTTTATAATTTTAAAGGGCTTTATAACATTCCATTGTATGGATATACTTACTGGAATTAAGGATTAAGGTTTCTCTCTTTTTTCTTTTTTAAAACATCATGATGAATATCTTTGCATTTGTATTTCACTAGGATAGAATTATTGGATTAGGGGTGCCTGGGTGGCTCAGTCAGTTAAGCATCTGACTTCATCTCAGGTCATGACCTCAGTTCATGAGTTCGAGCCCCACTTCAGGTGAGCATGAGCTCTGCTTTGGGCTCCACACCTAGAGTGCAGACCTGCATAAGATCCTCTCTCTCTATCTCAAAAAACAAAACAAAACACAAAAAACAAAAAAACCCCAAAGCAATTATTGGATTAAAAAAAATCTTTTTAAGAACTCTTGAGAAGTGATGGTTATGCTTTAAAATCATGAGGGATTTACTTTCTTTAAAAAGGGTGGAGGAAGGGCTCTTACCACAACGTGAAGACTGCTGGCTGAAGTCAACTGGGGGTTCAAATGGCTTCTTGCAGAACTGGTGGGCCAAAGCCCCCTGCCTCTGCTATGTGTGTGTGTGTGTGTGTGTGTGTGTGTGTGTGTGTGTGCGCTTGCGTGTGCGTGCACACGAGTGTAGATGTTTACATATGTACATACGCTACATATATACAAATGTACCTCTACATGATTTATCTATAAACATGTGTATATATATCTTAATGTATATATAGATATATATAGTGTATATATGTATGTGTGTGCATATTGAAAAGGACAGAGGGGAGGAAAACTCTACTCTCTCCTGCTCCTACCCTACTTACCCTGGATTGGTTTTGAGCTATGGCAGGGAGAGAGTGTGGCTAGAAGACAGAGGAGCTGCCCTTAGGGCAGACTCAGCAATTCTATGGGCACAAAAAACACTGCCTGGGAGGCTAAGGTAGCAGAGTGGAGGGGAGAGCCATTCTCTCCACCTCTGCACAGAACCTCATACCATACTTGCCCCTTGAGGATGGACAGCTTAGGCTGCTTTGACGGGCAGCACCCCTGCCTAGACTATTTTCACAGTTAGCACTGACAGTGGTGAAAACTGCAAAGCTTCCTCAGGTGGCTTCCTTAGTTCCTGAAAAGAAGGGAGCCTTCGCAGGAGAAAGTGCACAGATTAGGTGCCCACTGTGATGATCCCGGCAGCTGGGTCTGTGAGCTTGTTAAGATGCCTCTAGGGGAGTGAGGGTCCCAGAAACAAAATCTGTTAGGGTGTCTGCAGGGGCTGGACTTCCTGTGTGAGCAGACAGGGGCTTCTGCCACCGAGTGGTGGGTTTAACTGCTAATCCCTTATTTGTGCCTATAGCATGGCCAAGCTGCAGGGTACTGGCTTTCATATAGGCAATGCCTTAGTCAATGAGGTGAAGAAAATGGAGCAGGAACTGAGAAAAGAGGGGAAACTGTGATTAAAGGGAAAAAATGAAGCCATACAAATCTGAAGTTTAAGAAACTGGAACCTGAAGCCGAGAAAAGTTACTTGGAGTTACAGAATGTGCAGGCTGGAAAGAACATTAGAGATCTTCCATTTCCACCCCCTCATTTTACAGAGGAGGCATCTGTGAGTCCCAGGAAGTTGTCACCGTCTCCAGGTCACACAGGGAGTCAGTCTGAGCCACAGCGGAGGTCTAGCCTGCTGGTGCTTCAGGTCCTACCACCGCCCCTGCTGCCTCTCTTGGCAGTGCCCGGAGGCAAACGGGCATGAGGGTGCAATTCGTGAGGGGAACAGTGCATCCCAGTCGGTCCCCACCTTAGTCCGTTTGTGCTGTTATTTCAGGATGCCCACAGACAGCGGGGCTTAAATGACAGTTTACTGCTCACAGTTCTGGAGGCTGACAATCCAAGATCAGGGTGTGTGTGGTTGGGTTCTGGTGAGAGCCTTCTTTCAGGCTGCAGATGGAGGGCTTCTCTTTATATCCTCCCATGGCTGAATGACAGAGAGAGGAAACAAGCTTTCTCTTGACTCTTACAAGGTCACTAATCCCATTCACTATGGCTCCTTCCTTATGACTTCGCTTAACCCTAATCACTTCCCAAAACCACACCTCCAAATACTATCACTTTGGGGCCAAGGTTTCAACCTGTGGAATTGGCGGGGAGGACACAAACATCCAGGTGACCACATCCCTCACAGAAAGTACACAGGAATGGGCATCAGAGTTGGGTCAGTGTTCTCCTGCCTGACTTTACCGCCCTCTGGAGCTTTCTACAGTACTGATGCCCAGGCTGCACACCAGCCCTGTTAGATCAAGATGTATGAGGGTGAGACCCCGGCAGGGCATGGTGGGCAGAGTTGAGCCCCTGTGCCTCCCCACCCACCCCCGACCCTGCGTCCCATTCCGTGAGACAGGACGGGCATGTCGCTGTGTCAGCAGCAGGCCCCATGTCCCAGTTCGCACGCAGCATCAGCCCCAGCCCCCTCCTCTGGTGCGACAGGAGGGGCATGTCACTGTGTCAGCAGCAGGCCCCATGTCCCGGTTCGCACACAGCATCAGCAGCTGTGCAGCCTGCTGCTGGCCTGTTTGAGGCACACTGATTACAGTATCTGAAGTCATGGGGCTGGACGGCGGATTTCTCAAGTACCTCTCAGTTCTACAACCTGAGAGTCTGCATAAAAAGAAATACACACTGGGGCGCCTGGGTGGCTTAGTCGGTTAAGCGTTCGACTTTCGCTTGGGTCATGATCTCGCGGTTCGTGGGTTCGAGCCCCGTGTCGGGCTCTGTGCTGACTGCCAGCTCAGAGCCTGGAGCCTGTTTCAGTCTGTGACTCCTCTCTCTGACCCTCCCCTGCTCACGCTGTCTCTCTCTCTCTCCTAAAAATAAATAAAACATTAAAAAAAAAAAAAAGAAATACACATAGTGTCCACATAGCTTCAACTATACACACTTTTTATTTATCTTCTAATTCTCTTCTCTTTACTCCCTACCACCAAGATTCTCATGACCTCTTTCCCATTCCTCAAACACAAAGAAATGAGAACGTGTTGGGTTTCCCTGAAATCACCGAAAAGCCGCACAGCTAGCTGTTTGGTGTTTTGGCGATAAGGGAGGCATAGGCCTTTCTCATGCTGTGCTGTGCATTCCTTGCTTTCCCACCCCCCACCCCTGGAGCCCCTTCACGCTCCCCACAACCTCACAAGACCTGGTTTTGGAAACACCAGTGTAATGCTTATGAAGTCACGCCCCATGAGGTTTGGTCTTGGAGAAGTGTTACGGCTGAAAGAACACAGTCCATGCAATCAGAAGTAATTTCAAAATAAATCAAGTCCTCTACTTGCACTTCTCAAATGCCCTGTGTGAACGGAAAATGGGCCCCAACACTTCTCACATTCTCCCTTTTTCTTCCCCCATCTATTGCTCCCACAAGCTATAACTGCTTTATGCAGCACTCCGGCCCTTCCCTTACACCTCCCTTAAATTTCTGTGGTCCTTTTCTCCTGCTTATTTTTACCCAAATCTCTATCTGGAAGCCCGAGAGCCTCCCCCTCCCCCCCACCCAGGGGGCAGGACTGACTTCAGAGGGCTGAAGGAGGTGAACACTGTAAAGCCAGGGTGCTCAGAACTGCCTTGAGGAAGCAAAGGGAAGAAAAAGGCAAGGAACACTCAGGAGATAACTATTGTTATCCTTTTACACAGAAGTCACTGGTGCCACTATTGGAGCTCCAAGCAGGTCTCTGCTAGGGGTCACAGGTACCCTGATGCTGAAGGGGAGAAGGAGGGAGAGAGGGCATGTGGACCATGGCTGCTTGGGAGCAGAAAGCTGGCCTGGGTGACCCCTTGAAGCTCGTCTTTGATGGGAATGCTCATCCTCTCGCTTGTCACATACGGAAAGTCTATTTGGCACTGTCTCACCTTGGATTCTCTGAGTATCACTGTCTTAACACAGCTGGCTGTAAAACCTGAGTTCCATTAGGCACACTGACTACAGTTCTTCGGTGAAGATGTTAGAAACAGGATGAGTGAACACAGTTTAATGTTTCCTCAGAGTTTTCCTGAATGAGAGGAAGAGAGCTCTCTTTTTCTCTTGGTTTATTTATTGCCCAAATTTTCCTTTTTTCTTACTATAGCACTTGGGATCAAGGCTGAGGGCTCCAGAGAAAGCTCTATTTCCATTATTTAATTTTATGGACAGAAAGTTCCACTCTCCTCCTCTGTGAATGTTGAGGATATCCTGTAGCATGACATGGGACTGGGCCCTGAAGATGGCGTGGAGCCCTCTTTGGAGTAACACAGGATGGAAGTAGTTGTGTGGAGAGTCATCAAACACATTTTATGTAAAGGGGAGCAGCTGTTAAAGGGATCTTAGAAATCTACTGAATTGCGAGGGGAGTTAATGTTAAAACATATTCTAAGAGTGTTAATTATTCTGATACGGAAAAGGACGAACTGAATCATTGGTCCTATTTCATCCACAATGTGAATGTCTAGACCAGTTTCATGTTGCTCAAGATTTATTTTCTCACTGTCCCACTGACAGCAGCCTTGGCATCAGGGTAGGAATGCCAGAGCTTGGAAAGCCACTCAAGGAGGCCCAAAGCCAGTGGCCACAGGGACTTAGTGGAGCAGGGAAATTTTTTTTTTTTTACGAATAGTTTATTGTCAAGTTGGTTTCCATATAACACCCAGTGGAGCAGGGAAATTTTATCCTACAAAGATCTGTTCTCTACAAGGCAAATTTCTCAGTGAAATGGGGTGGGGGAGGGGGAGATGGGTTTTGGAGCCAGAATGACCTGGGCTCACATAATGCATTAACTGTGAGAGGTTGGGTCTCTAAGTTTTTGCATGTGTACAAAATACATATTAATAATATCCATTACTTTATCTAGCCACTTAAGGATTAAATGAAAGAACATTTGTAATGTATCTGGCATGTTGCATGGCTCACAGTAGATGCACAATAAATACCATGTTTTTCTCCTTAGATACACATATATACACACCTGAAATAATACTTCAAGAGGGTTTTCTCAGATGGTTGCTTACTTTTGTTCTGAAGCACCAGTTCCTGGCAGGCAGAAATAATGAGTGTACAGAACAGCATTCTTTCCAAAATATGGGAGAATATATAATTTCTAAGTAAATAAACTGATTGTAGACACTTAAAGAAGTAGAAAGCTAATGCCTTCACTGAGTATACAATAAAGCTGAGAAGACAAGATACATATACTGTCAACATTCAGAAATGAAGAATAAAGACATCTGAGTCCTGTCCCTCTCTAGTTTAGTTATTAAAGGTCCCAAACATGCCATCAGCCATCCTAAGGCAGCTAGTTCCCACTCTCCTCTTACGTGGGGACATGTGTAACCTCTCTTTCCCCAGGTGACTCAGATGCTGCTGGGCACACCACCGTTATAGCTCTTCCCCCAGACATTCCACACCACTGCTGCCTCAGGCCCTGCTCTGGGTCCCCATCTGCTCTGTTTTGCAATAGCCAATCCCTGTGGAGGCCATGGATTCCTCCCTGCCTAGGCTCCAGGTGCTCCGCTAAGAGCAGTCATTTCTCCCTTGCTCAGAGTAGATGATTCTACATTTAGCACCCGTTTCAACTATCTTAAGAAAGTAATGTTAGTGATTACCAGCTTAGACTTTGGAGTCAGAATGAATGGATTCAAATCCTACTTCCACCATCTCCCAAGTATCACACTGTGCAAATTAATAATTAAGCCTCAATTCCAATGCCTGGAAACTTAGGGCTAATAAATTTGAGGATTAAATGAGATGACATGTGCTTGGCACAGCATATAGTAGGCTACCAGGAAGTGTTTGCTCTTATTAGCTAACAGTTGCAGTTTTGGAGTGTTAGGTATGTGCCTGATTGACATTTTGTTTGTTGCATGTCCCTAGCGGCTCTGCCAGTGATTGTCTCTCACCTGGTCTTCCTTCCCAACTTTGTATCTCAGAATGGGACATAAAATCTTCAATTCAGCTCAGCATTGGGAAAACTGCTTTCTTTCCAAAATCATTTCCTTTCTTCCCAAGCTTTCCAGAGTTTTTAAATCCTTGTGCTACTTTGAGGTCCATAATCCTGACATCTAGGAAAGTACTCAAAATACTCAGCATCATTTCTTCCAAACACAACCCCCATCTTCTGATAAAAAGGCCTCTTTACTTAGCCTGAAGCTTCAGCCTGAGAGAAAGGGTGCAGGCTTCCCATATCACTAGAGGCTAAGGAGGTGCTCCCAGGAACAGTAAGCAAGAAAACACTATCCTTGCACATCCCCTTGGCCTTAGTACAGCCCAATCAGACTTCCCAGGAAGAAATTTACGCACTCATATGGAGCCCTCGTTTTTTCAACAGTTGCCTGTGGGTTACCTCGAGATCTCCTGGTCTGGAGGCCAGCAGGGATTGCAACTATAGCCCCACTGAACTGTAAATATTTGCATAATTGAAAAGCTGAGGGTCTGGCTTCCAATCACCCTCAAAGTAGGTACTAAATGAAATTCCTCTCTTTGGATCACTGACAGATCTTGGCACACTCTCAACACCAGGGCCATATCAATAATAAATCAGATAGTCTAGACAATCTTAAAGGTCTGAGAAATAATCAAGAGCTAGAATCATCACCTACACAAGGCCATTCTTCCAACAGAGAGAGGTATAGCTGTTTCATCTACTACACAGACACCAACACAGAGAGCCAAGCAAAATGAAGAAACAGAAATATGTTCCAAATAAAATAACAAGACAAAACCTCAGAAAAAAAAGACCTTAATGATATGGAATAAGTAATCTATCTGATAAAGAATTCAAAGTAATGGTAACAAAGATGCTCACTGAACTTGGGAGAATGGATGAGAATTTCAAAAAACAGAAAACAGAAGTACCAAACGGAAGTCACAGAGCTGAAGAATACAATAACTAAAGTGAAAAATACACTAGAGCAGTCCAGATAAAGCAGAAGAATAGAAGAGAAAGCTGGAAAATAAAGCAATGCAACTCCCCCGAAACAGCAAAAAGAAAAAGAAGATAATGAGGATAACTTAAGTGACCTCTGGGGCATCATCAAGCAGAATGACATTTACATTATAGGGGTATCAGAAAGGGAAGAGAGAGAAAAATCGGACAATGTATTTAAAGAAATAATGAATGAAAATTTCCCTAAGCTTGGGAGGGAAACAGACATCCAGATTTGAAAAAGTTCCAAATAAGATGAATCCAAAGGGACTCTCACCAAGAAAAAGTCATTAAAGTATCAAAATTAAAGATAAAGGAAGAATCTCAAAAGCAGTAGGAGAAAAATAAATTGTTACATATAAGGGAAACCCCATAAGGCTATTAGCAGATTTCTCATTAGAAAATCTGTAAGCCAGAGGGAGTGGCATGACATATGCAAAGCACTGAAAAGAAAAAAAAAAAAACTTCTAAAAAGGATACATCACCCAGCAAGATTATCATTCAGATTTTAAGGAAAAATACAGAGTTTTTCAGATAAGCAAAAGCTGAAAAAGTAGCTTTACAAGAAACATCAAAGGATCTTCTTTAAGCTGAAAAGAAATGGCACTAACGAGAAAATATACGAAAGTAAAAATTTCACTGGAAAAGGCAAATACATAGTAAAAATAGGGGTTTAGTCATCTATAAATCTACTAAGAAAGTTAAAAGACAAAGTAACAAAATCATCTAAAACAACAATAATTAGTTAAGGGACACATAAAATAAAAAGCTATAAAAAGTGACATAAAAAAGTGACATCAAAAACAAAATGTGTGCTGGGGGGGGAGTAAAAATGTAGTGTTGGGAATGCATCAGGTTTATTATCAACTTAAAATAGACTGTTATATACACAGGATGAAATATGTGAATCTCACAGTAACCACAATGTAAAACCTTATTGATATACACAAAAGAAAATGAGAATGGAATCTAAACTAACGCTAAATGACTAAAGAAAGTTATCAAATCACAATTAATGATTAACAAAATGTCAATAATTACATACCTATTGATAATTACTTTAAATGTAAATGGACAAAATTCTCCAATTAAAGGACATAGAGTGGCTGAATGGATTAAAAAAAAAAACAAAACAAGACCCATCTATATACTGCCAATAAAACATTTATTTTAGAAGTAAGGACTTACACAGACTGTAAGTGACGTAAAAAGACTTTTCATGCAAGAGGAAATGAAAACAAAGCTGGTGTAGCTATACTCATTCCAGATGAAACAGACTTTAAAACAAAGACTAATAAGAGACAAAGAGGGTACTACATAATGATAAAGGGGTTAATCTAGCAAGAAGATAATATTTCTAAATATATATGTATCCAATATAGGGGAATCAAAGTACATAAAGCAAATATTAACAGACCTAAAATGAGAAATTGACAGCAATACAATAAGAGTAAGGGATTTTAACACTCTACTTACATCAATGAATAGATCATCTAGACAGAAAATCAATGAGGAAACATTGGTCTTAAATGATACATATATATATATATATATATGGGATATAAAACATTCCATCCAAAAGCAAAATACACATTCTTCTCAAGGGTGCATGGAACATTTTCCAAGACAGATAGCATATTGGGCCACAAAATAAGCCTCAATAAATTAAAAAAATGAAATCATATAAAGCATCTTTTCTGACCATAATGATATAAAAAAACTAGAAATCAACTGTTAGAAGAATAAAACTGGAAAAACCAGAAATATATGAAGATTAAACAACGTGTTACTGAATAATTACTGGGTCACAGAAGAAATCTTAGGAGAAATAAATAATACCTAGAGATAAATGAAAACAGAAATAATATATATCAAAATCTATAGGATGCAACAGAAGTAGTTCTAAAAGGGAACTTCATGCAATGCAGGCATAGCTCAAGAAACAAGAGAAATCTCAAATAAGCACTTTAAGTTTACATCTAAAGGACCTAGAAAAAGAAGAACAAGCAAAGCCTAAAGTTAGTAGAAGGAAGGAAATAATAAAGATCAGAGCAGAAATCAACAAAATAGAGACAAAAAAGACAATAGAAAAGATCAATGAAACTAAGATCTGTTCTTTGTAAAGATAAACATAACTAACAAACCTTAATGAGACTCACCAAGAAAAAAAGCAATAGGGTTCAAATAACTAAAATCAGAAATAAAAGAAGTTACAACTGATACCACAGAAATACAAAGAATCATAAAAGGTTACTGTGAACAATTATATACCAACAAATGAACAACCTAGAAGAAATGGATAAATTCCTAGAAATTCACAATTTTCTAATACTTAATATGAAGAAACAGAAAATATGAATAGACTGATTACTAATAAGGGGACTGAATCTGTAATTCAAAACTTCCCAACAAAGAAAAGCCCAGGACCATATGGCTTCACCAGTGAATTCTATCAAAGATTCAAAGATTTAATACCTATTATTTCCAAACTTAAAAAAAAAAAACAACAAACCTGAAGAGTAGGGAGAGCTTCCAAACCAATTTTATGAAGCCATCATTACTGTGATGCCAAAACCCAGGCAAGGACACCACAAAAAAGAAAATTACAATCCAATACCCCCCATGAATACAGAGTCAAAAATCCTCAACAAAATACTAGCAAACTGAATTTAACAATACATTGAAAGGATCATATACATGATCAAGTGAGATTTATTCCAGGGATGCAAAGGCGGTTCAACATCTGCAAATCAATCAATGTGACACACTACATTAACAAAATGAGCAGTTGGGTAATACTATTGAGGCTTGTTATAGTCTCAATGCAAAATACTATCCACTGACGTGTGCATAATAGTACTATTGCCATCAGTTATTACATTTAGTTAATAAAGTACCCTGAGGATATGTACAAAGTTTTGGGGATGCAATTTTAAATTTATGTGGAGACTGCTTTTTTCTTTATTAAATATGTAATTGGCTTCTTTTCCTTAATGTGATGGTTTAAGATCTAAAAGGTACAGGAAGACATTAATGTAAGAAAGTAATGATCTGACTCAATTGAACCTTTGACTACTATAGAGAGAAAGCTTATCACAGTCAGCAGTTGGACTAGTTGGAAGACTAGTTTTTAACTGGAGGTCACAACTTAGAAAATAAAAGAATGTTTGCAATTGCTGCCTTTAGATAGTTTGCCTTAGTATCATCAGTCCCTTGCCTGCTTATATTGTATTTGGATGCTTACTATAAAAACAAGACATAACTTGAAATAGCATAAGCCATGATTTGAGCTGATCTCCTTTAGACCCTATGGGATCAGAGACCCAGCTAACATCTGTTATATACTTGTTAATAAGGAAAAGGGTGAAAATTTGATTGATTTCTAGGATGCAATAAAACAGAATTCAGGGAGCTTGGAGTTTGAAGTCCAAGGGAACAAAAGGATCCCTCATACTATCTACACTCCAAAGGTTGCAAGAAAAGGAAATGATTGTCCCATCTGCACAAGAATTCTGGTCCAGGTCTGGTGAAATTCAGTGATTGATGTATACCAAGAGCAGAAATATTTGTCCCTTACCAGAGTCCATGGCTGTTGGTTGCATCAGGGCCTGGAAAAGCTCCAGAGGCAGGATGGTCTCTGGCACTGATCCATCAGCTCATTCCCTCCTCCCCCACAACCTGGGGCTTTTGGATTGAATGTCCAAGGAACCACTGTCATATTGGCCTGAAGTTTCCAGTTCCACAAATCTGATCTCTCCCCAAGGCTTACCTTGATGTTGATTCCAAGTCTAATGTACAGGGCTGACGATGATGTAAGAGACAAATGCTTGAAAACTGAACTTGGATGCTTTTTGGGCTGTGGCAGAGCTGAGGGCAGGCTTTGCTTTAGCAGTCTGAAGGGCTGAGTGGATGGTGAGGGGAGAAGTTGAACTAAGTAAATGCCAGATTCTCTAGGATGTGTTCCTGCAAACTTGAAACGAACATGCTACTGCAATGAGCAGTGTAGATGTCCTGTTCAAATCAGTGCCTACTGCAAAGTGTAGTTTCCCCAAATATAAACTGTGGGATAATACCCTTAGGTACTCTGGTGAACCTCTGAGGGACAGTGGTAACAAACAAACCACTTTGCAAACTCTTCCTGAACATGAAATATTGCAATACTGAATTTCAAAGAATTAAAATTTAACTTGTGTAAATGATGTGAATAAAAATCATGGTATTGCCCTTAAAAGACTGAATATATAGTATAAAAATAGTATAATTTTTATACTATCCTTTTAAAATGCATGATTATTATGGTGATAATTACTAAAGAAGCCTTTTTTTATGCACTTTATCACGCTTATTGAATCTTTGCCTTGATGCTACTCTAGCCCAGTGATTCCCAGGCTTTGACTTTCACAGACTGGTCGTATTACATATGAATAACAACAACAATAATAAGTATGACAATATAATAGTAAGAGGGGGCTGACATATGGAACTTTTTTCATTTATTTTTTAATTGCAGTAGCCGAACATGTTCTCCTCATTACACAATGTCAAACAATATAAATAAAGCAAAAAAAAGTCTCCGGTGATCTCCAACTAATCTCAGTGTGTTCCAAAAAGAGAACCACTGTTACCAGTTTGCTATGCCTCTTTCCAGAATTTTCTCTACACATTCACATACATACATAGGTCTATATAGAAAAATATACTTTCAATGGTTTATTTATATACATGGCATCAGACAGTACATTTATTCTACATTTATTCAGGTTCTTTCTTTTCTTAACCTTGGGTGATTTTTCTCTATCACTGCAGCTCTATTTCATTCTTTCTAAATTGTTGTACCTAATTCCATAATGTAACTCTACTCCATTTGCTTATTTATGCTTCTTTTTGCCTAGTGTGTGCATGGTAAGAAGTACTTCCATATATGTAGAGGTACACAGATAGGTATACAGTTGCCTTTTCTTCTAAGTAAGGGTTTTAATAAAAGGCAAATTTCCATTTGCTCTCCCCATTATTTTCTAAAATATAAAAGGGCAATCACATACTTTAAGAGGCAAAATTACAGGAAAAATAAAGAGGATCTTCTCCGAGAAACAATAAGTGGAAACCTCATCATGTTTTTTCACAGCAGGTCAGTGAAAATGTCATCAGAGACGAGCCCTGTGCCAGAATCTGATTCGAAAGACCACTGCTCGAGTCTAAGCTCAAAAACAAATGGGCTCTTCTGCACCAAGTAACTCTTCCAAAGAAAACAACAAAGATGATAGCTGTGAAGGCCAGGTCATGGTGGCTGGTCTCCCTTGTCCACTGAGCTGCTCGCTGCCCTCACCCACCCCAGCTTCCTTAGTGGGCACCAAAGGGGAGTGAGGTAGCCATGAGCCAATATGAGTACACTGCCCAGAAGCACTGGCTCACACCAATGAGCTTTTGGCCCTTTCTTACTCTCAACAACTGTTGTTCTCTAGTTGGTGCTACTTCCTAAATTGTGGTTGGTGTCCCTGGGAATACGGCACATGAACTGATGAGGTGACAAACAGATAAACCTTCTTCATTATATATGATACATACTCAACGTATGAAACATACAATATTCATTATATAAGAACAACTTCAATATACAGTAACTAAACTTTAATATTCATTACCCAAAAAACCCCCCAAAGATACTTAAGAGCTAATGCAAGAGACATGGGTTGAATGAAAGAAAAATATTTATAGTGAAGCTGCATGTACTCACAGAAAA
This sequence comes from Proteles cristata cristata, assembly GCA_017311185.1. NCBI lineage: Eukaryota > Metazoa > Chordata > Mammalia > Carnivora > Hyaenidae > Proteles > Proteles cristata. Next base: position 1,396,827 of record JAESUZ010004121.1, on the reverse strand, counting down.
ATCACCAGGGTTTAAGTAAAGCAAGTACTGTCTGTGTAATCTGAGCAATTTACTCAGCTTTTTGGATTCCCAGTCTTCTCCTCTCTCAAATGGGCTCAGTAATACCTCTTCACTGCACTATAACAAAGATTATATGACGTAAACCTGAGAATGTGCCTGGCATACACAGGGTTTGAGTACAGTGTAGGTCTGTCTGATGTTTTTCTAATTTCTTCTTTTTGTCCCCCAGGATTCCCTTCTCGAGGTCCTAATCTGGAGTGCCATTCTGACAAAGTTTGGAAATTTCTGTTAATCAGAGTCAAACTAAAGGTGTTACTGTCAATTACTGTATTTGTACTCAAATGTGCAAGTTCTGAAAACTAACAAATCTTATACACACAAATAAATGAATCTCTCAGTGATGCCCAGACATGAAATTCTTGAGGAGGGAGTGATTCCTAGAGATAGAAAAAGAACACCATGCAGATTATTTGTTAGGACTGAATGCAGTGCCGAAGAATTCCTGTCTGCCATACTCTAATGAAGAGCTGTCACTTCCTCTGGGTAAAGGCATTTAATTTCTGGTATACAAGGCCAAGATAAAAATCTAGTAAGATCTGAAAAGAAATGCTGTTCATTGGGAAAAAATAAAACCAGCTATAGCTACTCATCTAGGAATAGTCTAGGGGAAGTGAAAGTTCCTGGTTCAATTTTGAAACTGGGTTTTATTTTCCAGTGGGCTGGAATGTAAAAAAAAAAAAAAAAAAAAGCCCAGGTTGCAGGAATCTCCCACAGGCCTCCCTGAGATCCTTTGTGAAAATGTAAGTTATACTTATTTTCACCCAGAGTGAGAGTGTCGTGTATTGTCTGGAAACAATTAGAGGAATTTTTCCATCTTGATCTGACAACCTCAGACATACAGGCAATTGTGGGGTTGGGGGTGGTTCAAAGTCTAAATTCTACTGTTAACTATTTAAACAGTTAAAGTATAAAAAAGAATTAAGTCAAATATGCTTGGAGCTCCAAAGGGTGGATACTGATGGAACAGGGAGACTCAGAGAAGTTTAAAAGTCACCGAGGAGAAAAGTCTTAGAGTTTGGAAAATATTTTGTGACTGCTAATGATTTTCCAAGACCCTTCAGGAAAATAGTGTGACAATGAACGACCATTCAGGGGAATGCCAAACTTCCAGAAGAGGTGGCCTAGAGACTGTGAGCCTGGCATCACCCTGGTTTAAGGTATGGCATAGCACTGTGGCCACTGACAGGCTGGACATACGGATTCCAGGGAGATGGGCTGGAGAATGAAAGGTCCTTTTGTCAAGATGTACCAGTTTCCTGGAAACTGCTTTGGATTATTAAAAAGAGAAATTCTGCTGGCTTACCTATTAGTTTGTTTTGAAAGAAGGCTGGCATGGAAAGAGAGGTCAAAGAAGGGTCAGGGCGGCCTAAGAAGGCACTTAGGTTAAGTGAGCCAGTGTGGACCAGAGATATGCAAAACCTGAGACAAATTCATGTGGCAAGTTTTGTGAAAAACCTTTTAAACTTTGTTTTAAAACTGAAGTTAGAGGCAAATGTAACACTTCTCAATCCTGTTTGTCAGCGAAGTCCAAATTGCCAAGTGCCATAAAGGACAATTGTGTCAACAGCACCAGGTTTTGCATTTGCCAAATGGTGGTCAGCAAAAAGGCCTCACATTTGTGCTGGGAGCTAACACCTGGCAGTGTGTTTTCACAGCTATGGTTTAGTGGATCCTATGGTAAACGTGTAGGGGAAGCAGGAAGATGATGCCAGTTCAAAGATGGAAAAACAGGGACTTGGAGAAGAGGAAGATCTCATACAGTATCATGGAGCTGGTACATGGTGGAGTGAGGATTCACACCTGGTTTACCCTGTCCTTACACCATGTGTGGCTGTTGGGCTACCCTCCAGAAAAGGCTGTGGGCTACTCACTGAGCTAATGGGGTGGAAAGGTGACACTGTGACTAACATCCTGCCATCAGGACACAGCTGTCCAATTCTTTTCCTGCCTTCTTTCCCCTTCTCTGACTTGCCAGGCATGTCTGCTACCTCCAAATGGAAATGAGCAAGAGGGACGTGCCTTCAGCCCGGAGGCAGAGGCAGAATAAAAAAAAAGCTATGGTTTGAGATACTTGGGGTCCTAAGGCTCAAACTGGGTGAGGAAGTTTCAAAAGAGCTTCAGAATAAACTTTCTAAAAGATAAAAATTAAACAGAAAGTCTCTGCTTGCAGAACCATCAGTAGATTGGGTCAAGAGTGAGAAGATATCTCATTTTTCTCCACAGAGCATCACTTAGGACTATAAGAGTTCTTGAGCAGATAGCCTCTTCTTTAAAAATACCAGTATTTTTTCAAGGATAGACTGTTTTTACTTCTTCAATAAGAAGCAAAGTAGCATTAAAGACTAGAAATATTAGTAACATTGATTCTGTGCTGAAGAAAGCTGGTCAGTCTTTTCTGAGCAGATGGACTTATGTTTAGTCAGAGAGTCTCAATTTTGATCAGAGATGAACCCTAGGTTCAATAATATTTGTGCATGTGATTCTTGGGTCAGGTTGACAATAGTAATGGTGCCTGTGCACAACCCCATGGACAAGTAGGCAATGGGAAGCATAGCAGGCTTCCAGCATGAGAAAAGCAGGATGCCCAAGACCAAGTACCAAAGCTCAGGTGATTAGCAGGACCTTCTGGTCCCTGACCCTGCATCTCTTTATCCTCATTTTCCATAAAACTTAAATAATGTCCAAGTTGAATTAGCATCTAAGACATTTCCTCATTTCGACAAATTTGGAAGAGACAAGAAACTGGCCCACGGGAAAAAGTGAGAGTTGAAAGTCTGACAACAGAAGTAGCATAAAATGCACAAGACTCAGATGTAAGAACCACAGATATTCATCATTTCTGGGGTCATCTGTCTAGGGGTAAAGAATACCTCGAAAGGCTTTGAAGTCAACACTATCCTACTGCCTCTACAATATGTGAATTTTCAAAGCAGGAGTCAAATTAGATTCGGCACACACTACTTGAGAAAACAGGAAATGTATTGTGTTATTAAAAACTTATTTTTATCCAAATAATAATAAATCTGTCAGGCTCTATTGTTTGTTTTTTTTTTTAAATTGAGGTGGAAAACATATAACATAAAATTTACCATCTTAACCATTTCTAAGTGTTTAGTTCAGTAGTGTTCAGTGTATTCACATTGGCTGAAACAGACCTCTGGAACTTTTTCATCTTGCAAAACTGAAACTCTATACCCATTAAACATTCCCCCTCCCCCGCTCTCCCCAGCCCCTGGCAACCCCCATTCTACTTTCTGCCTCTATGAATTTGAGTCCTCTAGATACTTCATGTAAGTGGAATCCTACTTATGACTAGCAATTTCACTTAGCAGAATGTCCTCAAAGTTCATCCATGTTGTAGTACATGACAGTATTTCCTTCCTTTTTAAGGCCGAATAATACTCTGTTGTACATATAGACCAAACTGTATTTATTCATTCATCCATTGATGGACACCTGGCTTGCTTCCACCTCTTGGCTATCGGGAACAGAACTGATAAGAACTTGGGTATGCAAATATCTCTTTGAGATTGCCTTTGAGACCTGGCTTTTAATTGTTTTTTTTTTAAAAGAGATAATTCCTCTGGTATTCAGAAAACATGACCTCAAAAGTAACTTGAAAATGAGTCCTTTTAAAACTATTTACAGAGAGCGGAGATTTCTTCACAATACTTTTGTGCAATACCCTAATAGCTGGGTTAGTGATATAACAGGACTGGCAAATCTCCATCTCTGTCTCTGAACAAGGATTGTATTCTTAGCCATGGCTGACCCATTTTCTCTCTATCCAAAAGCTTCCGGTGTGAATGCTTCATTCTTTCCTTTCCATGTGCCTCTACTTCCACCCTATGACCTTCTTTTCCCTAAACATATAAAAGGCTTGACCTGTCCGGGGCCCACCTCCATCTTTACCTGAAGGGGACCACCACCTGCCTCACCTCATTGGTTATCATTATTATGTCATCCAGATCAATCACTGGGCACTCGCACTGTTGTAACTGTCGCTTTGATCATTCGTTACACTTTGTTAGTCCTCATCAGATCCAGGCCCCACTAATCGGAAACAGGGGCCTTCTAAAAGCAAGGCAACCTGGTGACCAGGGGCAATTACCACATTGTTTGGTTTTTAAATTAGTCCCTTCTTGGTGCTCTGATCACCATCAGGAGGCTGGTGATTCAGAAACCCAGGGGGTGCCTGCTGCTTGTGCCTCCTGCAGCCAGCCTGGATTCACATACATCCTAACAGGAGTCCCAAGTTGAGGGTGACCTCTGTGAGCCTGAAAAACAGTCTGTGATATGGGGCTTAGCCTACTCATAAAAGTCCTTGCTGGGAATTCCCATCAATGGGCATTTACACATAAGACAATTTCCAATATAGCATACTTTCTCTCTTTGAGAAGCTTTGGGACCTCATCATGAGGACCATGCCATGCTACATCAGTGTCCCATAGCTCAACACAAGCCAGTTTTCTTCTGGCCTGCACCTGGGAGGGCACTTCTAGCTCAAGTGCCAGGAGCCAGCCTAGGAGGAAGGTCTGAAGAGATCATTTGGCAGGAAACTAAAGGTAAATTATGCCATATTCTAGCACATCATTTTCCTCAAAGTTCAGGAATTTATATAGTACTTTCATGATATTTTCAAGATTGTCATGCATGATCTTCTATTTTATTTTAAAGTAATTATTTACAAGAAAATTATATCATACTTCGAGTGGAAAGCAACTATTTCTTGTTGTTCTTTCGGCAATGCCTAAAAATGTCATTTATTCCCACCCCAACCAGCACCCTGCCCCTAGCGGTTAGCTTACAGATAAATTTACCTCATCCAGTTGTTTCTGTCATGACTTGGGGTGGCACAGCTTGGTGGCCCCTGGAACAGCATGAACTGGATTTAGCAGGTTACAATTGCTAATGATCCACGGTAGCTAATTCCTATTAAGGATTTTTATGACCTTAGTAGGGCCTTGTCTTGGAAGAATGACTTTGATGGTTCAATGACAGACTGTATAGAATAGGATGGAAGCTTTTGGGAAGAGCACTTTCTTAGCTGCCTTTGGAGATAGGATATCGGGCAAGGTATTATCTTCTTGTGCTTGCTGGGTGCCCACTAGAGAGATGTCCATTCTTCTCATCAGCGCTCTATATACTCCACATGCCTTTATTGCCCAGAAGAGTGGCATTCTTCTGAAACAATGCTTTTTCTCCCAAAATGTCCACTTGGGGACCTTGAAACTATGTCCAAGCACATCCCAAGTTTGCTGTCTTAGATTTCACATGGTGCAAATGTGGCCAGAATAAGAGCAGTCTTAAGCTACTTTTGATGAACTCCTGGATGGAGGGATTTAAATTCCTAAGAGCAAATTTCATAGGAAGTACATAAGAAGAAAGGCATATAGCTCCTGCTTTTCCTCTTCCATCTCAGAAGCTGCAGTTAGCAGGAGGGATATAGCTCAAGCATGCCTTTTGATTTAAGGTAAAAAGGAGATATTTTGTTTTTCAGTAAGGCAGAATATATCTTAATGTAGTAATTGAATTTAGTTCTATTTAGTCTAGTTTGATGGGGGTAGATCTAGAGTTGGAAGGGAAGAACTGACATTGTTTAATACTTAACAGATGGACAGAAAACAAAAAGTTTAGGAGATAAGAATGTCAGAAGGTTACCAGCTGCTGTGGGTATATGGTAAAATGAATTTATTTGAAAGGCGAGCTTATGTTTATTAATACATGACTCTCTCTCCATTATATTTTAGATTTACAAATTATTCAAAGGGAAAGCCATCTTTTTGGCTAAACCCTGAATAGGCTGCTGTGTTCCAAAAGGTATCTCTGTGTTTCATGTGAGCTGTACCTTACTCTGCAAGATGATGCTTCTGATCTTGAGTGGTGGAGGACCTGGAGTAGTGATTTGTTAGCATGTTAACTCTATGAAGCAACAGTAATTGCTTTCTATTCTCATATTTATATGTCTGCAGATCACTAAACAATGACAGGAAGGTAAGTAAACTCCTTGACATGTCCATTAAATTTTCATGTCGTGATACATGAAATTCTACTTCTAACAGAGCTCATTAGGCAAGGGCCACCTCTATACTCTGGTTAGGGAAAATTTACCATTGAAAATAAAGGTAATTATTCCACTGAAAGTTTGCTAATAGAAGCCTCTTGGTACCAACTCCTCCTGTACAGTGTCATGTATCTAATATGGAATCAGTCAAAATGATTACAGGCATTGAAGGATAATGTGAGCCTGACAGGAGGAACTTAACATTTGGAACCTTCACAGAGTCTGAAGCAGTGACTTCCTCAGGGATACTGGTCAATGCTTAACCCATGAATTCAGTCTCCCCAGCTTCCTGGTGGAGATTCAGTTGCTTAACTATTTAGCAGGGGTTCTTTAAAAAGCAGTGAATTACTCATTGCCTGGAAAGTGGTTTGAAGACACACTAAGTACCACTGTGGTTAAATTGAGGAAGGCTACTTTCATGCACACCTTCTGTAAAAACCATTAGATAATTCTTTGGGTCAAAAGGACAATGCATTAGGATAAATAAGTATGAAATAAGAGAAGACATCGAATAGAAAGTGGAACACTTGACAGGAACCCCACGTGTGGTAGGATGGATTGGTTCTAGTGTTACAGGGGATTGCCAAAGGAAAATAGATTTGTGAGGCGGGCAGTAGGAGGGAGAAGAATGGGTAGGCTATTGATGAAAACCTGGCTAAACAATCGAAGCTCCAGGAACTTAAATATAAAACCAAACATGATATTTCCTTAAAGCATCAGCTCTTTATACCTTGGAAGCAAGTCATATCCAATCAACACTTATTTGTTGGGTGTCTGCTATGCATTTATTACTGTGTTAGGATTTGTGAGAAAAACTAAAGGGTGAGATATAAGAAGTCTTAGACTTCAAGGGATTTATAAACTCCTTGAGGAGCCAAGGGTTACACATAGTAAGAAACTCTTAAGAGAGCATACAATCAAGCAGTATAATCGAAGACAAATACTAAATTTTATGGAGAAGGAGGCATCAGTGAAGCCTACAGTTTATTAACAGAAGCTTTCTGGTTAACTGCCAAATACTTTAGGAAGGTGATGCTTGACCTAGGTCTTGAAGGATTTTATTGCTCACCAATTTTAGATGGAAAATTCTTCTACTTTAAGCTATCTCTTATTAAGATGAAGATTGTTATTTCTCATTCTTTGAAGATTTTTCTAGTTCTCCCTTAAATGTTGGTATTCTTCAAGTTTTATAGTTGACCATATTCCTTTTCTACTCACAAAACCAAACATTATCAATACGATGGGTTGAAAACTCAAATGAGAATAGAAAATGGAAAGATAACAAAATAGGAGTCCTGGACTTGGGATATAATAAGAAGTTATGGGACTTGTGGTAAATGAAGAGTTTTAGTCTGCCTAAAGGCATTCAAATTTAAGTTTAAGTTTATATATACACATGTATATAGTTTTGTTCAACAAATCACCTCTACTAGCTGGAATTTGGGCTGCCAGTGGGTGATTTATGATCTAACTACTGACTTTTCCAAAACACTGTTTTCTAAATATAAATTCTTCTCCCAAGTTTCAGATTGATTTTTTTCTTTTTTTAGTATCTAATAGCCATCTGCACAGAAGTGCCCCATATATCTTAAACCAGGTGTTGGTAAACTACATCTTGTGAACTAAATCCAACCCACACTCCCAACCCCATTCTACTGGAACACAGCCACATACCTTTGCATATTGTCTGTGGCTACCTTTACCATTCAGAGGCAGAGTTGAGCAGTTGTGACAGAGACTACATGACCAACAAACCCCAAAATATTTACAACCTTGTACTTTATATAAAAAGTTCGCCAAACTCTGTCTTAAACCAGCATGTTCCCAAATGAACTCTTCCTCTTCTTCCCCAAACCAACTGTCCATTTACTTTAGAGTCCCTCTGGTTCTTCTTCTATCTCACTTCCTTCATCTTAAGATCTGTCCTGGGACCTGACATTGCTCCTACCTCTCCCCGTTTCTCCTCCATCTTAGGATCTGGTATCCCTATGTGAACACCAGATTTACATTTCTAGAAAAGCAAATCTGATCATGTTACTTTCCTACCTAGAATCCTTCATTGATGCCCTGTTTCCTCTCATATAAAACACTCATTCTAATGATATAATCTCTTTTCTCCTTTATATCCCTACCAACATGTTTAGTCTTAACTTCTTCCATTCTCTTGCTTGCTCTATAAAATCTATTTTACTAATGTACTTATCATTGACTTGAGAAATGCCTCTGAAAAATGCACATACTGTTCTTTTATCTCTTGCTTTTATATCTAAGGAACTAGATAAGGAGCATCATTTCCATTGTAGTACTGTCCCACCCCTGATCTCTCTCGTCTCTCTGCCCTGTGCCCTGGCCCCCAGAGTTACGGCCCCTCTTACCTCATTCTGTAGTGTAAACTGTATAACTCTGTTGGAGTATGTCTCAAATTACATTAGTTCTAATTACATCAGTTCACTCTCTCTGCTTTAGGTGTGAACTCTCTGAGAGAACCTGTCACATATATGTATCTCCCTAGTAGCTATCGATAATGCTGGCCAAAGATTAGGCTCAATAAATGTTCAGTGAGTTTTTGAAGGCGATCATAAGTCAATACATCTTTAACAAAAAAGTATCAATCCCTAAGTGATATATAGAACATTTGCTGAAGGACCACCAACCCTGGGTATAAGTTGGAAACACAAATCTATGACTGATTAAATGATACACTAATTCAGTAGTAGAGAGACCTTTTTGAGGTGCAAATTACACTACATTAGTCCTACTCTTAAAACTTTCCATGGTTTCCTTTGCACTTAGAATTAAAACTCAAAAAGCTTTGAGGTAACCAGAATCAAGATTGATTGTCAGTCCAGCCTCCTTCCACCCCTCTCCTAACTCACCACGTTCTAGACACACTGCCTTTCTCCATTTCTCAAAAGCACCACTTTTTTCTGCTTGAAGTCTTTGTACCTGCTTTCCATCTTCCAGGAAGCACTCCTACTCTTCCTCTGGTCAAATCCTATTCATCCTGCTGGTCAGAGTCCAAAGGTTACATCCTCTGAGGTGCTTCTCTGACCTAGAATTCTCTGTTCACAGTGCCTGGTCTTTTCCATTAAAGTGCTCACTACTATTTACAAATAATATATTTGTTTGTTGGTTAGTGTGTTTAAAATTTGTCACTTTTCCATGTTATGGGAAGCTCATAGGGTGGATGTTTTGTTTACTACTGACACTGCCAGGCACACATCAGTTGCTTCATAAGGATTTTCTCAATAAACAAATAAATGAAAAAGCAAATATTCTGGATATTTTGGAATAGAGAAAGAGGTGGTTAGATCTGTCAGCAAAATGCAGGACAGACCAGGGTCAGAGAGGCAAAGCAGAGAAGGCAGAAGCAGTAGCAAGCCCATGTCTCTTCCTAGGTGAGGCAAAAGTATTTCAGAACAACTGTGATAAAATAGGGATGGGAAGAAAGAGGTAAATTATCACTCTTTTTAGATTCTATTCTTTCCTACCAGGAAAATTCAAGAGAAAGACCTCTAAAGATGAATAAAAAAGTTGGTCATTTAAAAATTTTGTGTACTAAAACCATAGCTTTCCTACATAGTAACACCTAGTTTAAAAAAAGATACCATGAAAACAGTATTCCACTGAAAACAGCAAACAAAAAAATTAAAATTAGGAACTAAATAAATATACGAAAGACCTTAAAAAAATCATAGCAATGTTATAAAGAAGACTTCAATAAATCTTCAAATTACCATATTATTTAATGAGAAGCCTCAATCTAACTAAAAGCAAATTATACCTATTTTAATCTATAAATGTAAGGGATTTTTTTCAAAGTGCTTAATGGAGTTTTACAAAATTTGATAAAGTTGAGTTTGAGGTTCATTTGAGTATATGTTCAGGAATAATAAAAACACTACTAAAAATGGAAGGAAAGAGAAGTTGTCTTTTTGTATATTAACAATTTTAGGCTACAATAATTAACACAGTATGGCAATCAAGGCAAAAATAGCTAAAAGGAGCACTGAACCAAATGTGAAATCCAGAAATGAATCTAAGTATTTATAAAAGTTTTTAATATGATAAACAAGATATTTTAAAATTCTGAGGCAGGATAAATTATTCAATAAACAATTTTGATACACTGTAAAAATAGTGGAAGAGTTGAAATTAAACGTACTAAAAATCATTTAAATTTTTTCACATTTGTATTAAAATACAGTACATATACTATATATGGTATTGCATAATATATTTAAATGAAACCATTATGATATTATGAAAAATATTCATATGATGTTTGGATGGGAAAGTACTTTCCAAAATAGCACCAAAGACAAAAATATTAAAGAAAAAGACTACTTTATTCAACTACATAAATATTTAAAACTTCTTTGTTAGAAAACAAAGTCAGGTTAAAAGTAAAATGCTAATCTACAAAAGTATTTGCGGAGCACCTGGGTGGCTCAGTTGGTTAAGCGTCCAACTTCGGCTCAAGTCATGATCTCGCGGTTCATGGGTTCGAGCCCTGCGTTGGGCTCTGTTCTGACAGCTAGCTCAGAGCCTGCAGCCTGCTTCAGAGTCTGTGTCTCCCTCTCTCTTTGACCCTCCCCTGCTCACACTGTCTTTCTCTCTCTCAGAAATAAATAAAATTTTAAAAAAAGTATTTGCAATATTTATAATAAAGTTTAACATCCCTAAAAGATAAAGAATTCAGAAAATTCACATTTTGAAATGGCTAATGGCTAACTTTCTCAAAAAAATGATAATAAGAATAAGCAATTAACATATATACACATACATGAAAAGAAATACAGATGTTTCACAGCATAATAAAAATTTTAATTTTACTAGTAATCAAAGAAATGCAAATGACACCAGTAGCAAGATATAATTTTCACCCACCTACCTGACAAAACCAACCTTTAATGATAAATTAACATCCATTAATAACCATACTGCAGGGGATGATGTAAATTGCCAAAATTCTCCTAGAGGGTAGTGTATGTCAAAAGCCTCAAAAACATATAAAAAGTCTAAGCCTTTTAAATCACAAATCCCCTTCCAGAAAAATTACCTCCCCAAAGTAAAACTATATAAATGAAATAATTTGTAACCTTCACTTATTTATGCATTACATTGAGCACCCACCAGGTTCTGAGTATTGTAAATAAGGGGTGAGATGCAGGAATAAACAGGAAAGATAATATAATTCCTGCCATCAGAGAGCTTGCGTTCTCGTAGGAAACACAAGCAGTAAATAAGGACTCAAATAAATACATATATAATAGGGATTGTTAGACTATGAAGAAAATAAGCATGTGATAATCAGGGAAGGCTTTTCTTTTCTTTTTTTTTTCTTTTCTTCTTTTTTTTTTATATTTTTATTTATTTCTAGGAGAGAGAGAGAGACAGCATGAGCAGGGGAGGGTCAGAGAGAGGGAGTCATAGACTGAAACAGGCTCCAGGCTCTGAGCTGGCAGTCAGCACAGAGCCCGACGCGGGGCTCGAACCCACGTACCGCGAGATCATGACCTAAGCGAAAGTCGGACGCTTAACCGACTAAGCCACCCAGGCGCCCAGGGAAGGCTTTTCATTAGAGATGTCATTCAAGCTAAGACCTGAAGGCTACAAAGGCAATATTTACATAAAGAGCCAGGCAGAGAAAACAGCAATATAAAAGCTTCTGGTAGGGAAAAGCCTCGTGAATTTAAGAACTGACAAGAGGTCCAGGAAGCTGGAGAACAGTAACCCTAGGACGGGTGGAAGCAAAGCGCGGCGGGGGTTTTAGAAGGTGTGTCAACGGCAGTGAGGGGTGAGGAGGGCTCCGTGGAGCATGGTAAGCACTTTGGATTGTGTTTTATCTACAATGGTAGCCACCGTAGGTTTTTATGGAGGGAAGAAATGGGGTCTAATCTGTGCTTTAAAAAATTTCCTTGGTTGCTATGTGGACAATGGATGTAATGGGGGCAAGTGAGAAAGCAGGAGGACTTTGGGAAGCAATGACAACGTCAGAGAGAGAGGTGACGCTGCAGATATGAGGAGATGACAGAGATGGTTTACAAGGCTACAACACTTGGAAAAACACCTCCACATTTTGAGAGAAAGGATGTACTAAATAAAATTAGGAGCTCCTTATTAAAGCTGAGTTATCAGAAACATTAACATAGCAGGCACCTTTTGAATCTTAGGTGAATAAACTGATAAAGGAACAAACTGAAAATCATGAAGAAATGATTGCTGGCACCAAGTCTCGGAGAAGATGTGAAGGATATAATCAAAAGCAGAAGTGGAACAGCACTCCTTGGCAAAGAAAGTTGCTTCTTCCCACAGGGTGACCCCAGGTTCCGCTTGCCCAGGACAGTTCAAGTGCATACACAGTTCTAGTGTATCATCTCCTTATGTAAGTGTCACTGTGTCCCTTTTCACTCTCAGAAGTGTTCTGGGTTTGAATGAGAAAGAAAATGGTCACTCCACAGTGTGTCACTGGTAACAGGAATAAAGAGAAAAGGGAAGTGCTATTAAATATGGAGAGATAGATGTTCAGTGAGGACACTTAGAGAGCTGAGAGAAGTGACCTCAGTCATCACAATGAAGGAGGTCAGGACACCAGAACACCTGAGGTAGGGTGGGCTGGGGTCTTCAGCAGAGTAGAAAAGACTGGAACCACCCATGAGGTAGATCTCATAGGGAGCCTAGAGATGAGCACAAAGATGCACAGATGTTTCCAAGGCTGGACAGATGTCATCTATGCCACCTACATTCCCAGTCCTGATCTTTGAGTATTAATGTTTGCAATTTAGACTCCACAAAGAAACATTCTGTTATCTTTGCTATGTTTGTGGTAAACTTAATTTTATTCTTTGAAAATGAGAAAACCGTGTATCCGAAATTCCTTTAGTCAGAACACTCAGAAAATGAGAGCACCTACTATTCAGTCCTTTAAAATAAAACCAATTCCTTGCCTCAATGGTCATGAATTTTATTTTTTATCTTTTTGTTTCTTCAACAAATACTTATGTGTAAGTAAGATATAATTAGGATTGTATCCCTGTGAGACAACATGAAGGTGGTTCCACCAAGTACTGTCAGTCTGTCTATATCCCCACTTTCCTCCTATGATATAGTAGGAATGATAAAGGGCTATAAATATAGACACACTTTCCAAAAGCCATTTTCTTACACAGGCTCATGAAGAAGTTCTCTCTTCTCTTCTCCCAGTCTCAGCCTCTCTCTAGCAATATACATTAGGCTTTTCTCTTTCAATATTTCTGTGCTTCCCTACATCCCCATAGGCTAATGCGTTAAATATTTTTTAAGCCATTCAAACCAAGATTTAAATGCAAGTGTTTATAGAGGCTTTATTCAGAATTTCCCCAAGCTGGAGAAAACTCAAATGTCCATCAATGAATCTGAGAATTATGGCATATCCATACAGTGGAACTGTAAAGGAACTGGTATGTGGAACAACAAGGATTCAAAAGCATAATGCTAAGTGAAAGAAGTCAGATTCAAAGGGTTGTATACTTTATGATTCCATCTATATATATAGTAGAAAAAGCAAAATTATGGAACTGCAAAATGGATTATTTGGGGCTGGGGTTGAAGAGAAGGGATTGACTATAAAGAGTCACGAGGAAATTAAAAAATTTTTTTTTAACATTTATTTATTATTGAGAAACAGAGAGAGACAGAGCATGAGCAAAGGAGGGGCAATGAGAGGGGGAGACACAGAATCAGAAGCAGAATCCAGGCTCCGAGCTAGCTGTCAGCACAGAGCCCAATGTGGGGCTTGTACCCACAAGTGGTGAGATCATGACCTGAGCTGAAGTCAGATGCTCAACCGACTTAGCCACCGAGGCGCCCCTTTGAGGGTGATTTAAATACTTTACATCTTGATTATTACATCACTATGTATGTTTTTCAAAATGCAATGAGGTGTATATGCATAAAGGGTAAATTTTACTGTATGTAAATTTTACATCAATAAATCTGACAGCTGAAAACTTCTGGCAGATTAGTTTCTTTGGAGCACACATACACTCACAGAAAACAAGAGAAGAGAGGAAACAAGAGAAGAAAGACAGATATGATAGAAAAGGAAGTGAGATTTTTGTTAAGATTCTTTGTAAAGCAATGTAATTACTAGCAATATAACATACGTATGGTGGGGCGCCTGGGTGGCTCAGTCGGTTAAGCATCCAACTTCGGCTCAGGTCATGATCTCATAGTTCGTGGGTTTGAGCCCTGCGTCCGGCTCTGTGCTGAAAGCTAGCTCGGAGCCTGGATTCTGTTTCAGATTCTGTGTCCCTCTCTCTCTCTGACCCTCCCCTGTTCATGCCCTCTCTCTCTCAGAAATAAATAAAACAAAAAAATTAACATACGTATGGTAATTAACTGCCTAAAATTGTCAGCTACATGTCAAGAATCTATTAGAAGAATAAAAAGATTTACCATAAAATTTGGGAAGGTCCCCAAAATAGGATTAAATAAAATGCATTTAAAATAAAAGTTATGTCATTATAGAATAAAACAAAAAATTGATGGCTCTCTTCACTTATGACAGAGCTCTATTACAAACTCCCTCCAGGCCAGAAGACTCATGCTTCTCTGCACAGGTGTCTTAGAATTAAACAGGTATGTTCAGGCCACCCCTCTCTACCACCGCCACACATACCATTACCTAAAAGCCATGGACATAGTGGTGGCTAACTCTGCTTCCAGCACCATTGTCTTCAGAAACATAGTCATACAAAGGCATTATCCAGTTCAGGTCACAGTCAGCAAAAAAACAGGGGTGACTTATGTTTTTGCCATTTTGAGGGTGTAAGTAAAATTAATATACAGGATTATATGTGAAATCCACATATGGCATTAGATTCGCTTTTTTCAATCAGAAAGTGGAGCCACAGTTGGAATGCATGAGTCCAAAGACAGCACAGAAAATATTAGTATTGAGGTAAATAATAGCAATTTAGTTCACAGGAGGAGGTCGTCTAACTTGTGAGATGATTTTGCTTCTGGAAGGCCAAACCTTTACTGTGTAAAATCCATCCTCACTCAGTCCCATTTCCCAACCCCATCCCCAACCTCTCTTTTGAACACTCACATTAGCGTTCTGGCTTCTTGCCTGAGAAGTTGAAAATGAAGGGATAAAAAGTGAGCTTAATGTTCTTTGCTAGGCATAAGTCCCCTTTCTTCTTCAACACAGGCCCAGAAATTCCACTGGGGATTAAAGGAGTAAGAACCCAGTATTTTTAATAGAATGATTTGAGGGCAGCATCATAAGGATTTAGTGAGAACCATAAGAATAGGGGCCCCTTTTGGTCTCTGGGGTCGTTCCCCAGACTTTGGCCATGCTGTTTTCACATATGGGAAAATGCAGGTAGAATTTTCTTTCCAATCTTAACATCCTCTGGTTAAATCATATGCTTGCCTTTCTCAGCCACTTCTGTCCAAATATGTTTTCCTAATGAGGCATTATATTCCTATGAAATCAAGCAGTTTTTCCTCAAAAAGAGTATTTTGGTTTTTTTTTAAAAAACCCAAACCCTATTAGTTTGTGGATAATAAACTATGTTACTTTAAAAACAGTATATGATGATGCTCCCAAATTCTACAAGCCACCAATTTTAATTTATTTCTGTTTCAAAAACACATTTTTGGAACACAGTTCCCCAATGAACCAAGATAGGATACGCATCCAGGCTAGCTCATACAACTGTGTCTAATTAAATGGGGGAAAAGTCTATACTACTACTACTGTAATGGTCAAAGAAAAACAAAACTGAAAGCTTTGAAATTATTGAGATAAAATAACATGCAAGAAGAGAAACAAAGCCCAGAAAGATCACCAGAAAAAAAATCAGAAATTAAACACATCAAAACAAATAAAAACCCAAAGAATTTTTTATCTTAAATATGGGTAATTAAGAAAAAGTGAATAAACTAGAGAAAGAGGTTTTAGAGAGACTTGTATGAAGACTGGGAGTGGTGGGTCTAAGTACTTTTAGGGGCTGAGAAAATAATGGCATTGCCTTTATTACAAATCAAAACCACAATGAGATACCACTTCACACCTGTCAGAATGACTAAAATTAACAACTCAGGAAACAGTAGATGTTGGTGAGAATATGGAGAAGGGGGAATCCTCTTGCACTGCTGGTAGAGATGCAGGCTGGTGCAGCCACTCTGCGAAACAGTATGGATGTTCCTCAAAAAATTAAAAACAGAACTATCTTGTGACCCAGCAATTGCACTACTAGGGATTTTTCCAAAGGATAGAAAAATGCTGATTCAAAGGAGCACATGTACCCCAATGTTTATAGCAGCCCTACCAACAATAGCCAAATTATGGAAAGAGCCCAAATGTCCATCAACTGATGGATGGATAAAGAAGATGTGGTATATATTGACAATGGAATACTACTCAGCAAAGAAAAAGAATAAAATCTTGCCATTTGTAACAATGTGGATGAACTGGAGGGTATCATGCTAAGTGAAATATATCAGTTTAGAGAAATACAGATATATGATTTCACTCAAGTGGAATTTGAGAAGCTCAACAGATGAACATAAGGGAAGGGAAGGAAAAATAAGATAAAAACAGAAAGGAAGTCCAACCCTAAGAGGCTTTCAAATACAGAGAACAAACTGTGGGTTTCTGGAAGGGGAGGTGGATGGGGGATGGGTTAAATGTGTGAAGGGCACTTTTCTGGAAGAACAGTGGGTGTCATATGTAAGAGATGAATCACTGGATTCTATTCCTAAAGCCAAGATTACACTGTATCTTAATGAATATAATAAATAAATAAATAAATGCATAACCAACCAATCCTAACAAAATGAACAGACTTCCTTTTTGTTGGTGCTACAGATAGCTAATATCAGACCTCATTTGGTGACCCACAAATGGGGAAGTGGATGGGAACACAAAAGCTGAAGAGCAGTGGTTCTCCAGAGCAAGAGAAGGTAGCAGACTTTTTGCAATCTCTTCTCATTACATGAAAACAAAGTCTCTTCTCATCCTCTCTACAGATTTTCCCCAGGTGGCCTCTTTATCACCCACGGATTTACTTACTGATTCTAAACTGATGACTTTCGAATTTCTTCCTCAAGCTCACACCATGTTTCTGAACTTCAGAACTACCTCATGCTTCCCATCAAGTTGCCTCACAGATGAACCAAGTGCCATTTGCCCAGCGAGTATACTCAATTCCCCTAGGAGTTCCTTCTCAACCCCTTTACCCTCAGAAGACAAGAGGAAAAAAGCTCTTCTCTTTTTCCTGTTAATTGGTAGCAACTGTTCCCACCCTCGCTCCCCCTAGGGCAAAGTACTAGCTAGGGTCACTAGGACTTTTCTCCCTGACCCTCCTATCCTCTCAAATTCCTCCATCTGGTGTCTCCCAACTCCACTCCCTCAGTCCCATATCCAGCCCTATGACAGTAATTCAGCTACTGTAACAGCTGATCTTCCTGACCACCATCTTGCCCCTGGCAGTCCATTCTCTAGACTGACAACAAAGTGATCACTGCTCTGCTCAACATCCTTCAGAGGCTCCCCATCACTCACAACAGAGCTGCACAAGGGGAGACTGTCTGCCTCAGGTGGGTTCAGGGATGAGGGGAGGTGGTGCAAAAGTATGCTGGTTAAAATGCATATTACTGGGCCTTGCCCTGAGATAATGGACTCTGAATCTTTAGGGGAAGGGGAGCTGGTAAAACAAGTTGGGGTGATTTTTAAAGACACTTATATTTGAAAAATACATATTTAAGAAATGACATCTCCTCCCTCGCACATGATAGAGTCTTCCACGCTCTTCAGCTTGTCCACTCTCAAGCCTCATCCCCTTCTGCTCAGGAACTTCTCTCTCTTCCACCCATAGTGCTGTCTACTAGAGTCTTTTGCATGCATATCTGACCTGCCTAGAATGCCCTTCTTGCCCCCATCTCCCTGGTGAGCATGATTCACCTTTGAAATCCCAGCAGAACATGGCAAGTTGAAGTAGAAGAAAGTAATTATTTGTCCCAAGGTTTTTGAGGGTGCTCATGGAAACTCTTAGGGTACATTTTAGTAACTATTTTCTAGGTCTCCTTTGGTTACCACTAAAGATATCACCAGAAATCCTCTGTTCCCCAATCTTATTTAAGAATACAACTAGCTACCCCATAAAAAAAATAGGACATAAAAAATAAGCTCACACCTGTCCCCCTTGACATTTAAACTAGGGCCACAACTGAGCCACATGGAAACAGCCTTTTTTAAAAAATGGCTTTGTAAAAGGAAAGACCCTCAAAAAGCAAGAATAATCATTATTATTCTGAAATCCAAATGTATATTTTTCCATCCTTTTTATTTACAATATAAAGTGTTTTTCTCAGTAAATCAACAAATATGAGTATTCATGTCACCAAGTGCTGATGATTAAAAATAATTACTTTAATGGTAGTTGGCCTGATGCCAAACATGATCAGGTTTTGCATTTCAAGCATGATCATGGATAATTTACATCTCCTTTCGCACCAATACCCCACCACTCTTAATGGATTCTATTTTAGTTTTTATGAATTAATAGAAATTTAGTGCCTAATTCCCTATGTTATAGTCTACCATTTGCTTTTAGAATCCACAGACGTATCTTTTTTTTTTTTTTTAAGTGGGATGGCTCGACATCACATAACTCAAGTTTCTTATTTAAAATGTTTAGCTATCTGCTTTCCGCAAGTCCAGACAGGAGGCACAAGAACGGGACAAAATGGAAAAGAAAATCAGGACCATGTCTCATGCCTCCCAGGGGACCTCTTATTTACTGCAAAGGGACCATTGTGACCAAAGTGGCATGCTGTCTCTTTCACAAATGAAAAGCAGGACCCCTCAAAAGTTCCAGCCACAGCCCTGAGGGGCCTGGAGTCTTAACTACAGGAGGCCTCTCAGGGTGAGAGAAGATGGGACTACCTCTTTTTCTGTTTCTCATTCCTTTGAGGTCCCATATTTAATAAAGATACCTCAAAACAGGGTTACAAAGAACTGTAGCAGGTTTTTAAACATTTACATTGAACAAGTTAACACTTTAAAGAAAAAAAATGCAGGATAGTTGTGTTATTCAGAAGATAATTACAGGTTTATTAACAAAATATGTATTAATACATGGTACCCTAATGGCAGTGTGGTCTGCTAATAAGAATCTAGTTTCAATCTGTATAACTTTTTTTCAATCCTGCCTATGTATTTCTGTGACACTATATGAACAAATAACAGAAATAACAGTATATAGCCATTTGAAGATAATATTAAAAGTAAAATTTTGTTGTCTCAACTGAATGTGAAGACTGTACCCTTGGTGTCCCTACTAGACAGATTTGTAAATATACATCAAGTACTTGACCCTTAAAATGAATTAATTAATTGTTGAAAAGGTCAGGGGAGAAAGGGAGGAATTCCCAAGGATTTGGCTTAAAAGGTGTGGCTGTAGTGAGCAAAGAAGACCCAGAAATGTCACCAGGTAAAGAGGAGGTCCTACTGGTGCTGGGCAGAGGGAGCAGAAGGGTTAAGTAAGCAAAGGTGCTCTAAGCATGTACAAACCCAGGGTAACCTATTGTAAACATTCCTTGAATTGCTTGAGTTCTGCTAGCCAATGACAGGCATGGAGAAGACATGGCTTTATTTGCCTATTCTGACTCGTGTGTTACTTCCCTTGATCTCTCTGACAGTGGGGAAATATAACTGTAACTTGTATAATGCATTCATTTATAGTATCTTTTTTGACCAACCTTATGAAAGCTGAAGATAACTTCAGAGAAAATATCTCTGTGGCACCATTTTGCAGGAAGATCTGATATATTCAAGATGTGGGTACTAGGCACATATTTTATAGTAGGAAAAAAAAAAACAAGTTCCATTTGCTTTGGGAAGGAAACCAATGCATGTTAGATTATTAGCTTGCCCACCAAGGAATGAAGCCCTTTTATATAATTACAAAGTTACTCTACCCCCAAGTTCCAGTGGGTTCTTCCACTTTGCCTGGCTGAGAATATATCCTGTGGTTTGAAAATGTGCTTGGACAATGACCTCCCTTATTATCCAGCCTAGCTAAATTGCCGAGTCTGGTGACCTCACTGCAGTTGGACAGTATGTTGGAAGGAGACCTTAGGCATTCGTAATAGTTAAGGTGAAGTAAGTGTGGAGTGCCAAATCCAGCCACCTGTATCTTCTACCAAGTCATCTGTATCCTATATAGAAGTGGAAAGTTTCCGGGAAAATGACCACACATACACATATCCACACACAAACATAAGAAAAAATACAGGAAGGAAGAGAAAGAATTTTGGGGGGGGGGAGGAAATGTGGAGAGAAAGACAGACATACACACATACATAGATGAACATAAGCCATAATTATAGTACTTTGTGGTTGACTTTCCTGGGGATTCTCAGACTACTCCTGACCAAGGCACCAGGATACACACAAGACAGCTGGAAGGTTATCCTAAGAAATGTATCTTATGCAATAATAGCACTTGCTTTTCCTTTATTTACATTTTCACTCAACAAACGTCTACTTATCACATACAATGCTACAGGCATCATGCTAGGTCCATCATACAACTTGTCCATAAGATGTAGTCTTTAGTATTAAAGAGATAACAATTCAGTGGGGGAAACAGAGAACAAACCATTACAGTATGATGTGAAAAGTGTTCTATGCTGAGTTTTATGTAAAGAAGGGAAGGAAGGGATATGGGCTTGGGGGCAGAGCTGTGCAAGGGGGGCATGTTCCACTAGAGGCACAACTTGTGACCTTTATCTAGAAAGACCTTGCAGTCCTAGTGGAGGAAGGACTTGATGAATTGATGAGCAAAGGAGCATTCGATAAGTATGTCCTGTGTTCATAGAGTGGAACTATAATTGTAATGGTTCAGACAATCAGAAGAGTAGGCTTTGTATAATCCAACGGACACGCTGGGGGATGTGCAGTGAGGGTTAACACAATTATGAACCACTGCTACTCTCTCAGCAGAGAGTCTTGAATTTTTCCTTCATAATAATGACAACAGTTAAAATCAACTGAGTTGTTACTGGCCTTGCATTTAAAATTATCCCATTTAACGCTTACAGAAGTAGTCTGAAGTAGGCACAAAGATTATACCCATTTTAGGAAAGGCTTAGGTGAAGTCTGCTGATTTTTCTTAGAGCTGGAAGCGATGGAGGCTGGGTGTGAACACAGGAGTCCATCCACACATTAGAACCCATGAGCCCCATTCCTTGAAGCCATTCTGCCCCCTCTGAATACTTAGCCCACACCCCTGGTAGCTTTTCTCTGTTTCTTAAAGCTGTAAAATAGCACCAGACTCAATTGTGGGTGAGGACTAGACAGTGACCACCCTTCCTTCACTATGCACAGGTGGATCAAATAAGGTTCCTGAGCTCATTACTGCTGCAGCTCCAATTGAGGGGAAGAAGTGACTCTGGGTGACCCACTGGTATATACATTAATTCTATTCTTCAATCTCCTCTTCTATCACCATGAACAAAGGTGATTTGACAGCTTAAGCAGTGTGTGCGTGTGTGCACACAGAGCGAATTCTGCTGGCTGCCTTTCCCTCCCTATTCAGCCCACTGGGTTGGGAGAGCCAGACTTTATGTGGTCCTTCAGCTCTCCTGTGAAAGAGCACCTTTCCCTGACTTGTCATGATTAACCTGTGAATTCCCCCTGAAACTTGTTTCCTTCTCTCTGCTGCCTAAGCAGGACCATTCTTAATATAGAGTGGAAGATCACAGCTGGGTTGAGAGAGCCCTGGAAACTATTATTCAGGTCCATGACTTATGTAGGTCAGTGTAAATAACCCCGGGCACAAAACAGTTAACTTTTATGATGGGTGAGGCATCTAATTTAAGTGGATGGTTCAACATGCTTTATTGTGGTTAGAGCCAATTTTTATTGAGAACAAGGCAAAAAGACTGGGGTAGCAACTGTATCTCATTCCTCCTTTGTGTAAAGAAAATCAGTGGGATCATTCAGACTTTCTAGGAGTGTCAATTTTACCAACTTTGACAGAATTTCAACATGCCTTTGCAACTAAGAAGCTGCTTTGGTTTTGCTTATGGACTTGTGGTCTGAACAGTCAAGTATGGCCACTGTATGGTTAATTGGAAGAGAACTGATCATGTTTCATTTTTAATAGCTTAATAGTTAGTCTTACTAATCTATTAGTAACTGCTATTACTAATCTCTTTTCAAGTGTATGCAATTAAAACACAATTCAAATATATAGTAAGTGCTACTGATTAGTAAGCTGTTTGGTAATTGTTTATTCATTTACTCTTATTAAATGTTGCCCAATACAAATCATTTTAACCAGTCTAGAAAACTTTTTTCAACCCATCATTCATATCTAAACAAAATCAAAAGCTTTTCCAGACGGATTTCTCTTAAATTCCAATTGATAGCAATAACTTCTTATGGGTTCAGAGACTAGTTCCTGATCCTGGTAGTATTAAAGGAATCCAAAGTCCCTATACCATCTTCCTTAAAATCATACTGCATCTAGTGTTGGCTGTTAGCTGGCTTCTGTGATTTTTCCTGGACAATACATACATAGCGACCCACCCCTCACTCCAGTCCCCAGGTATCTTTTGTATTGCTGACAGTTCCAGACCAAGGTCATCTGCTGACCTTTGGCTCTAGTTGTTGATCTGATGTCTGGGTTTCTAACCTATCCTGCTGAAAAGGTAACTGATTATCTGAGGGCCTCTTGCCATGATCATCTGGATGCCCACATCCTTGATTGATTATATATATTTTTTTCAATTTCTGTATGGCTTTCTAGGCATTTCAATTTTCCTGATATCCATGCTTGGGTGTGAAAGAGCTAGAAAATATATTGAGGATTGTGGTGTCACTATCTTCTTGAACTTGTGATGTCTGTGGATTAGAATGGAGTAATTCTCCACCTGCCCACCTGTCAACATTAGCTCTTTGCCCTTGGAAAATTTAATATAATTATGCTGATGAGTTTACATAAATGTTCCTGTAGTAATCATCATTTTCACAGCATTCCTTGGAAAGACTCTTTACCTTGCTTTAATTTTCTTGATGGCATTTTCAAATACCAGATACTGAATTTTCTATTTATTTGTTTATTGTCAGTTTCTACCATTGGATGTAAACTCCATGAGAGCAGGCATTATAGCTTTGGTACTTAGAACAATGTCTAGCACATAGTTAGCAGCCAACATGTATTTGTTGAATAAATGTTGAGTGGATGAATCAGCCATAGGCCAAAAAGGCTTTGCAATATCCAGGAGAGGATATTAATGATTATCAGTATAATATGCCAATATCCCCTCTACAGTAATCTTTAAGACTAAGATATCTAGGATTTTTGCTACTGTCTTGCCTGGTACTCAGAGGTAGATGATGTACTGTAGCACAGTGGTTAAGGGTATAAGTAATGTATTCAGCCCACCTAGATTTGAATCTGGTTTTAATTCTTACAAAATATTTAAAAGTTCTTGCAAGTTGCTTAATTTATTTATGACTCAATGTTGTCTCTTTAGAATGGGGATGATAACAGAGCCTATTAAGGGTACTCAAAGGGTTGTTGTGATGATGAAATAAAGTAATATATCTAAAACTTTGCAATAGTGAATTTTTTCATGTGCAGACAATAAGTGCTATGTATCACTAATTAGGATGTGTTTACAAATAACACAAAACTCAACTCAAATTGACTTAGTTGACTTAAAGGATAAAGGGAATTTATTTGTTCATGTAACTGAAAAGTTCAGAGATGAGATGTGATTCAAACATGTATTGATAAGGAGTCTGTTTTTCTAAAATTCACTACATTCTATCCTCCTCCCATTGGAAATGTCATTGTTCATGGCAGTAGGTGTTGCAATAATTTTTGACATTACAGATATATCATATACTAACAAAAGGAAGAGAGAGTATCTAGATAGCTCCTATGGAAGGCTGGGAAAGTTCTTCCCTGGAAGCAATACCTCTGACAGTCTCCTGACATCTTTCTAGAAAAAAGGTATCACCTGCCCATTTGGACCCAAATACTGTGGCCTCTGGGATTAGATATATTGATCATGTGTAATTTCTTGGACTGGAGATGGAGTCAGCTTGCTATGAAGCACTTGGATTTCATAGTATAGGAGTAGAAACACAGATGAAATTCAGGGCACTACTAACAAGAAGGGAAATAGATGCATACTTTTGCTATTTTGGGGTAAACTATAGAGAACATCTTTAACCACACCAACGCTGTAAAATGAGCAGAAGGAGAGGATATTTCATCAACATCACCATCACCTTCACAACACTTTTATTTTGGTGAAATAATTTACCTGATGCACTGCAACGGACCCAGTATTCCTCCAAGCTCATGGCTTGCTAAATTTTTTTTTCCAATTTCTCCTTCCTCAACAGTCCTTCCATCAACAAATACTTTCTATTTTCTGAAACCTTTTGGATGTCCTGGTGTACAATATAAATTAGAAGACTTAATCCCTTATAATCTTGCATTATATTCTTAATTTTATAAAATAAAACTGTCTTCGTTAGTCAATTCTCTCATATAAAATAAAAAACAGTAATAGTGAGTGAATTTAAGGCTGGAAGATGATAAATTTTATGTGATTTTTTTCCTTATAAATCTTATGTGACAGTGCCAATTTGCATAAGATATTGAAACATAACCACAATTTTATCACAGTGACTAAGGTTCATGAGACAGTGTCAAGTATCCTGTTTCGGAAAATGTTCAGGTCATTTCTTATTCTTGCTTGTTTTGGTTTTAATGATATGCACAAAAGAAACCACTTTCATTGTAACCTTCTGTATAAAACACTATTATTGACATCTGAGGATTAAGTTTTAATTGAAGTAAGATTTCAAATGGTCTATTATCTGTGATCCCTATATAATGATCACAAAGACATCCTAGAGCAGGCAATGAAACAGATAAATATTTTGAAAAGACAGCTAACATCTCCATTTAGCTCACCCACGCTTGCCAAACTTGACACACACAATTTATCCCAGACGATATAAAGGGAGCATAAAATATAGCCAGATTGTGATAATGTATGTTTCTCAGATGGTGTTTCCTTGGGCTGAAAATCAGGTATCTCATATACCCAGATTATCCATATGTGGTATTTAGATAGCTGTGGATGGGCCTTTTTGCCCAAACTCATCATATTTTTTATGCTTTAGTTTGGAACTTCCTTGAGAGCAAGTTTAATGGTGAGTTTCTTATCTATATAATATCTTGGAGGAAATGAGTGCTTACTTCTCTCCATGACAGAGAGAGTGGAGAGATCCATGACTAAACCCAAACTAACTCCCAGTGGAGAATTAAGAAATGAATCCAACAAATATTTTTGACAAATAATAATAATTTGTAGCAGTGGCTATAAATAATTGGAAGTAAAAGGTTTGTTGTAAAGGTGGCTCCAATGATGTTTCTAATCTCTAGATTTTTTTTTAATGTTTTATTTATTTCTAGGCGAGAGAGAGAGACAGTGTGAACAGGGAAGGGTCAGAGAGAGAAGGAGTCACAGACCGAAACAGGCTCCAGGCCCTGAGCTGGCAGTCAGCACAGAGCCCGACGCGGGGCTCAAACCCACGAACCGTGAGATCATGACCTAAGTGAAAGTTGGACACTTAACCGACTAAGCCACCCAGGCGCCCCTCTAATCTCTTGATTTTTTAAAAGTTTATTTATTTTGAGAGAAACAGAGCCAGCATAAGTGGGGGAGGGGTAGAGAGAGGAGAAAAACCCAAGCAGTCTCCACACTGTCAGCTTAGAGCCCTATGTGTGCCTCAAACCCATGAAACCATGACCTGAACTGAAACCAAGAGCTGGATGCTCAACTGATTGAGCCATCCAGGTGCCCCAAGTCTCTAGATTTTTTAGATCCTTCCTCAACAGTTATATGAGAGAAACATGCCAAAGGGAATTCTGGCTGGACTGATCTGAATTTGAGTCTATTTTCAAAAGTGATTCAATATCCTGGATTCCAACAGCTTATACATGCAATCTAGACAAGCCTCAGGCTGCAGTTTCATGTAGGATGAGGGACTAGACTATCTGCAGAGCTGTCTGTTTTCATTAGAGACAACACCCCCTCTTCAATATATGTTCCCCTTCCTCACCCCCATTTAGTTTGCTACTTCCTACTTCCCAGCTCAGAACTTGCTTAGTCTGGGCTGAAATGAATCCAAAATATACAGATGGGCCCTGTCAGCAAGAAGTCAGTGAAGAAAGTCAATGGACATGGATTAAAACGGAAATACCCTGCCACTTCTGAACACCCCTGTCCTTTTTTATGTAGGACACTGGAGACACGCAGAAGTTGGGAGAGCATAGGTGAGGAGGTCAGGGGAATGTGATGCCTCATGGCTCTGGTGTGGGTTTTGGCAGTATCACCATGCTAGCCAAGGATGTTCTTGCTGCCATCACTCATCCCCTTGTTTCTACTTCTCCTCTGGTCCAAAGACCTCATTTCTGGAGCACCTGGGTGGCTCAGTTGGTAAAGCATCCGACTTCAGGTCAGGTCATGATTTCACAGTTTGTGAGTCTGAGCCCCATGTTAGGCTCTGTGCTGACAGCTCGGAGCCTGGCGCCTGCTTCTGATTCTGTGTCTTCCATCCTCTCTGCCACTCCCCCATTCATGCTCTGTCTCTGTCTCTCTCAAAAATAAACAAACATTAAAAAAAATTTTTAAAAAGAACTCATTTTCCACCTTCACCTAGATGAGTCAGGCTGGGAACAAAATGTGGGACATAAAACGCAGCATTTTCCTAAAAGGGCCTCCTTGGGTAAATAAAGCCAGTGAAAGGTCTTTGCTTTTGCTTTCCAAAGGAAGGTGTGATAAAAATAGTAGTAGAAATGGAGATAAATAGGCAGTATACTGGACTAAATAGTGTGAACTATTTTTTATTATTATTCATAGTATTATCATACTACAATGGTATGAATCACAGGTGACAAGGAAAAGTCTCATTTTCAGAGAGATCTGAATATCTGGCAGGAAGATGGTCAGCAGGACCATGATAAGCCACTTTGCTCATGAAGGTGGAGTTGGGTGTGCAGACATCAGAGAAAGAAAAATGTTTTGTTTTCTTTTTTTCCACTTGCTTTCTTGAAGGAAGCTTACCGACCTTCTAATGCAATCGTCCTTACTACTTTCTTGGAAAAATACTGCTGCCTCTCCTCCTCCTTTGGCAGCACCACCCTCCCTGGGAATGTGGTTCTGCTCTCTAAGCTCTGGTGTGCCCCAGGACTCCCCAGGAGAGCTACAGCCAAGGGCTAGGGCAGAGACAAAGAATAGGTTTCAACTAAAAGGAAGGGAGTAAGGCCAATTTAAGGAAGGCAGCATCAGGACTGCTAACCAGAGAGGGCTGTTTCTTCAGCCTGACACTGCTTTCTCCTTCCTCCATCTGGAAGATCCACCTCAGTTGCCAACACCTAGCTCAAAATCTTTGTCCTCCCTTAGGAGTCCTCTGCAGACATTACCAGAGCTACTGCCACCATCCCTCATCACAGCAATTGTCTCCTCTCCTCTTCTCCTCTTTACCTGCACACTTTCTCTAGCCACACTGTGTACCTTTAGAGCAAAGTAGTCCTGTGCTATTTGTTCTTATGTTCCCTTGACCTGCAGCAACTATAGTATTGATGATAATGATGATGATGGTGGTGGTGGTGGTGGTGGTGATGATGGTGATAATGGAGAGGAAGGAGGAGAGCAAGGAAGAGAGGGAGAAGGAGGAGGAGAGAAAGAAAGAAGAAAAGGGGGGGGGAAGGAGGAAGAAGGAGGAGGAGGGAGGGGGAGGAAGGAGAAGGATGAAGGAGGGGGAGGGAGAAGGGGAAAGAGAAGAAGAAGAAGAGGGGGAGGGGAAGGGGAAAGAGAAGAAGAAGAAGAGGGGGAGGGGAAGGAGAGGAGGAGGAGGAAGAGGAAGAGGAGGAAGAGGAAGAGGAAAGATAACAATTAAATAGTGTTTACTATTGGCCTTTACTATGTGTCAGCCATTGTTCTGAGTGTTTCATATATTCTCACTCCTTAATCTTCCCAACAATCCTGTGAGGTAACTTCTACTATTCTACTCATTTTACAAATGGCAAAACAAAGATCTAGAATGGCTAAGCAGCCCTTTAAAAATTAATTAACATAGCCATACAACTTCTATGTGGCAGGACTGCTGGCAGACAAATTCTACATTTTGGTTCTGTCTTCTCTATAACTGAGCACATTGCAGGAAGTCAACAAATAATATTTTTGTAAATGAATAAATGGACTGTGGAAGGAACCTGAAACAATGCCATCTAAGAATGAGTTAGATAATTTTTTTGTCCATGAGATATATAAAGACTATATCTTGTTCTCAAACCTTGGTCTGGCAAAAGATTGATTTCTTGACTAAAGAATTTCTTCATATGAACAATCTTAGAGAAATTTTAACATAAATACTCTTTAGTTATATACAACATTTTGGCACACATATGTATGTGTGTATATATATGTATATATATTTAAAATTTAGAACATAAGGCTGCAACGAGTACTGAATCAAATCTCAAATGTAAAAGTAATCTACGCTAACCACCAATCTTGTGTTTGTATCCCTTCCACAAAGTATTCATTTATAACGGTTATCTGGCTTTGAACTGAACTCCTCCAGGGATGAGAAACTCACTACCTTTCAAAACAACTGATTCCCTCTTAAAAGGGTTGTACTCTTAGAGCTTCTTCTTTAAATTCAAGCTAAAGTGGAACCTTAACTTTAAAGTTACTCTGCTAACTTCCTGGAGTATTTACCCACTGAGTCTAGCAGCAGGTGAAGTCCTAGGCCAAACGCATCTTTGGCTCTCTTTTCTATATACATTGCCAAGTTATTACACATTAATCCCTCTGTCATAAAGGAGCCAATTACTTAGATTTTAATAATTGTATCCATATCACATTGCTTGACACTGTTCCATTTTCTTGGATTTTAGGGAGCTAGGTAAGAGGGGGATAAGACTTCTAAATAAAAAACAAATATGATGATAAGATCTGTAAGTCACTTAAAATGATGATTCTCAAATCTAAATCTAAATGTGAACATGAATTTCTTGAGGACCTTTTTACATGTAGATTCTGATTCAGTAGCTGTGGTGTAGGGCCCGAGGCTCCATAT
Organism: Proteles cristata cristata; assembly: GCA_017311185.1. Taxonomy (NCBI): domain Eukaryota; kingdom Metazoa; phylum Chordata; class Mammalia; order Carnivora; family Hyaenidae; genus Proteles; species Proteles cristata. The sequence goes on along the minus strand of JAESUZ010004121.1, from coordinate 1,367,527 downwards.
TTCTAATAGGTCCCCAGTTGATGCTGATACAGTTGGGCCAAGGACCACATTTTAAGTAGCAAACTTATGACAGTGTAAAACTCCATATGCAATAATTCTCCTGTTCTTGTCATTTTTCTTTAAACTAGGACCCCTGCTTGTTTAAGAATTCAAATTTGTCCATTTAACCGACAAGAGAATTTCTCAAACTTTAATGAATCTAAAGAATCATGTGGTGGAATTCTTTAAAAATTCATATTCTTGGTCCTTTCCAGATATACTAATTTGGAGATCGAGAATGGAGCCAAGGAATCTGAAGTTTTTAACAAGTGTGTCCCCCACATATGATTTTGATGCAGACAGCCTTTGGCTCAGGCTTCATGAAACACTGCCTGGAATGAATAAGTTAAGTGGAAACACCAGTTTTCTACATAGCTCATCATTCTTAATCATCAGAGTGAAGGATGTCAACTAAATGGTGACCATATTTTGTAGGGGTTGGTAACGAAGGCCCAGAGTCACACTGTTCGGTCAAACTACTCTCTCATAGCCACAAGGACATGCCCCAAGAATGCTTCCCTTACTGGAGAATCCAGTCCATATGCTTTTGTTACAGGAAAACTTCCATAAATAATAACACTCAGAGAGCAAACCATGTAGTGGACATATGGATACCATTTATTATTGAATTAGTTAGGCCAAGGTGTCATTTATCTGGGTTCTGCCTCTTAACAAATGGCATCTTCATAAAATGAAATGATGCTTCAAGGCTTCTGCCAAATTAGTAGCACTCTTGTTTTAATCTGGATGGTTAGAAAATCATCCAGCTCCCATAGGGCCTAGAAGAAAATTAGCTACATTTGAAACTACCCAAGACTATGAACTCACAGCTCTGTTTTTCTAATGTGTTTTCTTCCCAGAGGATGTCCTGAAAACAGGTAAGTAAAGCCAGAATTCTTCACTAAGCTTTGGAAATAAGCTGTTCAGGGGTTACCAGTGAAAGTGGGGGGCACTGGAAAGAAAGAACTGGTGAGATACATCCTCTATGCATAGTGGAGCTGAGACCAAGGAAGGTCTCAGGTTGATCTGAGATGCTGGGAGGTGGGTAGAATTTCTCCTGTAAATATTTCTTAGGAAACCAAGAATCCAACTTGCTTCCTGCTCAAGAAGCAAAAATGTCACTGAACTCTAAGCATATACTAGGTAAAGGGAGTGGGTGGAATGTGAATTTTCTTATTCTTATACCATGTGTATATCACCAGAGCTCTTGGCTCATTCACACATGCTCTTAATAATTATTCCTAAATGACCCTGTTGTGTTGAAAGCTTGCTAGGGTTGTGGTAAGATGATGAAATGAAATCTGTGCTGCCTAGGGGGAAAGCACTAAGAAAACACAAATTTTAAATGTGCACTGTGTGTGCGTGTGTATGTGTGTGCACTGTTGTGCTGACTATGTGTTAAAACAGTGTGACTTTTGCTATCAGGATAACTGGCAATGTGCCAGCAATATTTGAAAACAAAATTGCCAGGAAAATTATTGTAAAACACAGACCTGAGTGTGGGAATCTTTGTTAAATAATGAGAACATCTACACATCAACAGAGTTTGTAGTCTTTCCTAAGTCCTCCCTACACGGCAAGCCGATTGGATATGGTGATAGAGGATCAAAGAGATTTTCAGGACGGCCATCCTGTGACCTCTCTACACACAGCAGACAAACACTCAGGGTTGCACAGAGACATAACAACATACAGTGACGTGGAGACTTTTGTAACAAGACACAGATGTAAACAACCAAAAATGTGCCCAACTCTGCCCCCTTAATTAGTGGTGGCTTCACCCTTTTCAAAAAAATTTTTTAACCGGTATTCCTTGGTTTTATGAGAATCAATAGGTTTCTCAAGAAAAGATTTCTAAATTACTGATATTTTGGGACCATACAGTCCAACACCCTATAGTAAAGATAGCTAAAAGCTGAGGTTAAATGGCCTGTTCAACAATAACATGCAGTTAGTTGATGGCAAAACCAGAAGGTTGAGAATAAGCCTCTAGATGGACACCTTCTACATTGGCTCTTGACCTGCCCATCATCTAAGTACAAGAATATGCAGCATTTGTGTCATCCTATTTGATCTTGATACACTTATATGGATGATGATATTTCTAACTTCTACATCCTCAGGCCTCAGCCTGGGAGAAAGTAAACAGTCAGAAAATATTTCTTACAATATTTGCTGAATGAGTAAGTCTTATATTTCAATTGTCTTTTCAGATTTTCAGTATATTTTTACATTAGTGTATCCTTTTGAATTTAAACTGTAATTTAAAAAATATATGCTTTTATTTAAATTTCCATTTTTATGCACATTGCAATCATCATCAAGGGGCATCATCACAATGGCTTATCCTTAATGCCAACAGAGTCTACGTTCCAAACCATTCATATTCGGTTCTACATTCCAAGGGTCAGCTTCTCAGGAGGGCCTATTATAAATGGCAAATGCCTCAAGGTGCAGTATTTCTATAGAGACCTTAGAATCCATTTTCTCCAAAGGTAGTCTTTTTTTTTAATGTTTATTTATTTTTGAGAGAGAGACAGAGCATGAACAGAGGAGGGGCAGAGAGAGAGGGAGAGACAGAATCTGGAGCAGGCTCCAGGCTCAGCTGTCAGCACAGAGCCAGATGTGGGGTTTGAACCCACGAACCATGGGATGATAACCTGAGCCAAAGTTGGACACTCAACCAAATGAGCCACCCAGCTGCCCCTCCAAAGGTAGTCTTTCGAGTAGATTATCACTTGTGGCTGTGGCTAAAATCAACCACCAGACTGTATAAAAATCTCTCACTCTGTACATGTACATGCATATGCATGTGCACACATGGCATAAAATATACCTGTGTTTTCTTATCCTTATTTTGTTTTCAGTTTCTCTTCTTAAATTTGAGGCATTATTTTCACAATACATGATAGCTTCATGTTGCTTCTTCAATTGCCTTTCCAGCGCTCCTGATTATTACCAGTGCTGACTACCCCATACTCCAGGGCCTGCCTTAAGTTTCTTTAATAGTGAACAAGCAAAAACAGTTTAAGATGGAATGCCAATGTATGTGGTTTTTTCTTCTTTTGAGATCAGAGAAATATGATCAGGATTGCGGAGCTAGTGCAAAAGATGTCTCTACTCTACCACACTCTTTTCCAGGTTGATCTACCTTATTCCAAATTGGATTAGAAAGTCTTTAGCTTCTCCAGTGAACTCTCTTTTGGCTTCCTGTTGGTCCAGGTCATGCTGCTACTTCCAAATGAGCAAAATAAAACTGTACAGAGAAAATTGCATGGAGAGTGGGCCCCATAAAGAGGAAGCTTTCTGGTTTCCCACTCCTCCCATTAGTTCTGTGTTTCTGTGTTTGTAGCATGTATGTGTGTTGAGCGGGCACCGGAGCAAAAGGAAGAGAGACTTAAACTTATTCTTTGTTCATTAACATTTGATAGTACTATTTGAGTCAGCTTTGCATGACTATTGGAAAACAATTTTTTAGCCTGAAATCTTCCTTTACCAAGATGATGTCTTAAGCAATTGGAGTCAGATACACTATTGAAGATGCTCTTGTGATCTTCTAGGATTCTGATTAGAAAACCCAATGGAAAAACAAAACAAAATCCACAATCCATAAGGACATAAAGGAAAATAACCCAAGAGCAGACTTGAAATGCTAAAAATATTTAAAACTAAACTACTCAGTATCTGTATCTATATGTAATACAGGTTTCTCCTGTTCTTTGAAAAGTTTTTTTTTTGCCACTTTGCTTTTATGAAGGACTTACCTTGGTACACATTTTCACTAACTGAAAGAAATCTGAAGAGGATTTTCACTTTTAAGAAATGGTAATTGCTTCTTTGCTTTACAGCATTTCAGCTTATGGAAGGTTTCATAAGAACTCTCTACTTTTGGATAGTGGAAGAAACCTGTGTATTGTATGCATACAAGTGTGTCTGTAACTCTGAAAATATATGCTCATCTCTATGGTGACATCACATCAGTTTTTACTTATCTGTCGACAACCGACTGTTCTCAATATCCCAGTGCAGGTTCTGATATAGAAAGCAGAGTGCAGAAAGGGGGAAATATTTGGTAAGGGGCCCACCAGGTCTGATGTGGTGTAGCTCGGTATGCAGGGGAGCCGTGGCCTAATGAAATCTGAGAGCTGTTTCTACTCAGCTTCCTTGAAGTGCCTCACCAAATCATCTCATGGGATCCTTGGACCAAAAAGAGATGGTCTTGACTCCCTCCTATCTCTGCTCTGAAAATGCAAACTTAAGGGATCTCTGGATAGCCCAGTTTTGGGAGTCTGCTTTTGGGTTTTCTTTCTTTTGATGCATAATAAAAGAAATAGTAAAATAAAACAAAATAAAACAAAACAAACAATCCTGGGTTCTTTGTTAGGTGAGCATATTCAGGTCGAGACAAGCAGTTTGTAAAATACTCCACCTGGCCCTCTGAAACACCATCTCCACCCTTAGCAGAGGCCTGGGGACTGCTTCAGGTGCACGACTTCGCCTTATTTCATTTCTGGTCTCGACTCCTTCTTTGCCTGGAGAGTATATATGAGGCAATCACTGCTACTTGTCATGATGAGCCAGTGCCCTAGAGAACATTTCCATTTCCTAACTCAGCTCCACCCTCCCTGAGAAAGAGTTTAACCCTAGAAATTTCATTAAGGAGGCCCCAAAGGAGTCCTGAAAAACCACCACAGAGACAAGAGATTCTACAATGTTGATAGAAGGCCACATGGAAGGAATGTGATATAGCAGACACACTCCCTCCTCTACGTTGATGGTTGATTTAAATACATTTAACACCCTTTTCCAATAAACACATATTTCATGCTCCCTTTTCTATCCTTTGTCCCATGTGCACACATTTTTTTCCTGTCTATACAAACAGACCTACTACCCTCCACTGTGACCACCACCACCAGGGCCATGTGGCATAAGCAAATAGATCCATACTTAAATCCTGTTGTGCCATTTGAGAGTCACACGGCCTTGGACGTGTTATTTAACTTCACATCCATCAATTTCCTCAAATGATAAGAAGAAATACTTATAGGTCCCCCATATGGGAGGTTGTGGGAGTTAGGACAGGAGCCCAAGTTAAGTTTCTCACCTAGAATCTGGCCCGTGTCTGCTCCTACACCTTCCCCCCACCTCTCATCTTTGTTTCTGCCAAAGTGATTCCTACACGCTGTCCTCAGAACCTCTCATTTTCAGGGGTCTTCACATTTATAAATGCTCCTTCTTTCCTTACTTCTGGAGGGATTTTGCCATCCTGCACTGTCATTGTCCTTTTTTATCCCCTCAGTGGCTTGCTTCTACACCTGATAGCTGGACTCCTGAGCAGTTTCCTTCCTTTCTCCCCTCGATCTCTCCTGCCTCACTTAAAAATACCTAGATGAAAATGGCACATAGCTGGAAGCACTTTCCTCAGTATGACAGCTTTCCCTCTGGATCTTGCACAGTCATCTAAAGGTAGTCTTCACAGATTAAAATTGAGTGCCTCAGAGGGGTTTCCCCAGCAATCGCTCAGCTGCTTTCCTCTTTGGGGCTCAGGATCTGTGCTCCCTGAATGAAGATCCCTTTGACTTCAACAAATTGGGATAACACCTATTTCAAATATATTATTTGATGAAAGCAGATGTCAGCAGATACTGCCTATGTAATTGATATTTGATTTATTCAAGATTTATGCATGCTGTGCCTTAGATTTATTAATGATAATCCCCAGCTCTTGTGTTTAATATAGTGGAACCAAAACATAATTTGCTGGGATCAGTCAGAAATGCATCAAAGTGATTAACTCTACATGCAAACCATTATCCAGTGACATCCCTACTGTGCACAGTTCCAAAGGAGGCAATAATACAGTAATTGGCTTCACTTATGCAAGTTAGATATTTGCCGTGATTGCTAGTAAAATTTGGTCCCTTTTATCTCTGAGTCTACATCTCCATATCCCTTGTCATCCTTTGATGCTCCTTCTTCAGGCAGGATTTTCCTGAAATGAGCAGGCACACACGCACACACACATGCATACACATGATCCCACCTCAGCAATTATGTGTTAAGGTAGGTGCAGCGTCTTACTAAACAGACAGGAGGGCAATTGTCCTTCTCAGGAGAGCCCCTGGTAAGGCACCACCCATGGAGGTGCTACCTCTTTTTCTCAGGGCAATGCTAGCAGATAGAAATTATATCCCAGCACTGCTACTCACATCTATCACCAATGTCCACATCCAGACAGGCCGCAAACCCGCTGCCACCTTAGAGTAGATATCTGGAGCTATGCAAACAATTACCAAGATAACTGTGTTAGGGAAAAGAGCTATTCATTTATGTTTGTTCATTTTCTGTTTTGTTTCAGCTAATTAAAACTTAATTGGATGGGCAACCCTTTATTATAAGACTACAATCCCTTCCTGCTTTTTTTTTGGTGTGAAAATATCTTTCTATTATGAATTGCCAATGATAAGTAGATAAAGAAATTCTTATTATAAAAATTTTGAGAGTAATATACACATGTGGCAAAATTTTGAAAATCAATGAAAATATGAGAAATGAAAAATAAAAGTCTCCTTTCTCTGTTCCGTCCTTTACCTCTAGTTCCCCTTCCCAAAGGTATTCCTAGTGGGAATTTCTCATGTAGCCTTCAAGAAAATGTAAACAGTGTACCTACATACATTTACACCATGGTTTTTCATTTAATATTGTATCTCAAATATATTTCCCTTTTTGCACTTGGGAGAGCTACTTGATATTTTTCTATTGCTATCTATGATCAATTTTTTTAAAAATGTTTTATTTATTTCTAGGAGAGAGGGAGAGACAGCGTGAGCAGGGGAGGGTCAGAGAGAGAGGGAGTCACAGATTGAAACAGGCTCCAGGCTCTGAGCCGGCAGTCAGCACAGAGCCCGACGCAGGGCTCGAACCCACGAACCGTGACATCGTGACCCAAGCGAAAGTCGGACGCTTAACCGACTAAGCCACCCAGGCGCCCCTATGATCAATTTTTAAATGTTTATTTATTTTTGAGAGAGAGAGACAGAGTGTGAGCAGGGGAGGGGCAGAGAGAGAGGGAGACACAAAATCTGAAGCAGGCTCCAGGCTCTGAGCTGTCAGCACAGAGTTCGATGCAGGGCTTGAACTCATGACCTGAGCCGAGGCTGGATGCTTAACAGACTGAGCCACCCAGGTGCCCCTATATATGATCATTTTTAAGTGTTTAAAATGCTGCCTGGCCTGGTAAAGCTGTATAGGAAGCTCAATACTGGGAGATCATTTAAAATTTCCAGCCTGGGAGGTGGGGCCGCAATTCAGGATAAAGTAGCATCTTGTGAAGATTTATAGCAAGATGGAAACACATACTGCATCCCACATTTTACAGCACAAACTTGTAAATGGTCCTTGATTTCCCTGTTGCCTGGAATGTGTCATCCGTCTTCAGGACACATGGTGGAGCATGTCAGCACAGCAGCATGGCATCTTGATGGGTGAGAACACTTCTAACTCCTGTGGCTAATATCAGATTTATATTGGGGTTTTAGCACATTCAATATGCTAAACACACTAGTGGACACTGCTCACACCATTTACTTTATAAATTGAACATGATTCACAACTAATTTAAAATGAAGTCCCTGGGTGCTTTTTTTTTGGTTTCTTCATGGAACAACACAAGTTTTTCTGTATAGTTTCTCTTTTGCTTCCCCAGCAGTATTAGAGGTATCTTATGAATACACAGGGACAGCTCACAAGGGGCATTCTTTTGTATTTTTAATGTCATTAGGGAATTACCCCAAGAATCAAAGGGGTATCCTTGGATGTGTTCTAGCTCTTTTTTTTTTTTTTCAATCATTTTTGAACAATGCCCCATGTTCTGGATGACATTCTGCATGGGCCAGGCCTGTCGATAAGCATCCCAGGTCTTGGTTACTAGAGCACTCTCTACTCCACAAACTTGCTGTGCTCCTGAACTGTGGACACAGCAGTTCACTTTCCAGACTCATTTTTCTTAGCTGCTACAGAAGCTATTCCTGCTTCAGCAATCCAAGTGATCTATTTTTCCTGTCCTAAAGGTTAATTGATTCCTGCTTCTGAGTGCCGTGGACTATGAAGAGCTATGCCTTTGCTGGGCAGCAGACTGGCAGACGAGGTCCAGCTGGATTCACTTGGAAAGGCCTCCATAGCTTGGCACAGCCAGAGGAACCTGGGGCTGAAGTCTGAAAGAAATTAGGACAAGACTACAGGAAGCCTGGGAGACTGATTTCAAAACGTGAACTATGGCTGCCAGTCTTCAGAGTGTAAATCTTTAGACTCCGAGGAGATAAGGGACCATCACTGGTACAGAGGGGAGGGACCGGTGGGGCCATTTGCAAACTGATAACCATTACGATGCTTGAACAATTCCCAACTATACATACTTCTTCTAGCTGAAAGGCCTCAGGAATTAGAGTTAACCATGCTGGCCTTCAGTTTCTTCTGGGGGGAGGGGGACCATGGAAAGTTTACCTTGGTGTTATGGAGAAAGCAGGAAAACTTGTATGAGCAAATGCCTCTTAGGAAAATGACACATGATACTACCAGAATGCTCGGCACCAATAGTTGATGGCCAATGATATCAGTAACATTTATTACTATTCAACAAGGTTCCAACGTTCAGGTCACTAAGCAATTTTCTCGGAAATGCTACGAGGACTTTAGATACCTAAACAATGCTCTGGAGGACATGTGAAGTCTACCAGGCCCCTGCCTGCTAACTATCACCGCTATGGTCTTTAGCCTCACTAACCTCCAAAAATTTCTTATGCCTGCTGTGAGCCAGTGATATTGACAATTCCAAAGGGATTGTTTTGGTGGTATTTACTGAACACAGGTCCAACCCCTAGACCCAAGGAGTATAATAAGGAGGAAATGCATGAAAACCCTGAATCAGCAAATGCTTAATTAGATTTTAAGTACCAGGGGAAAGGCCAGTGGAGGCTACTTAAATTTTGAAAACCATCAGCTCCCTTCCTGGAAATAAGTCATTTCCTTCCAAAGAACATTGTTCACATTCAAGTTGTTGAAATGGTACATGATGTTGTGCTGGGTGCTTTAGGCTTATGAAGCCACTTGCTTCTGAGCCACTCTTAAATCAGAGGCAAAGTAGTAATTTGGGGATTATCCATGACATTTAATTAAAGTTTGCACAATATCAGGGTATCAGGATACAAAGATGTTCAAGGTTGTTCTGGGCCACCAAGTTACAGATGTTTGTAGAAGGACAGAGTCTGAAGAGATCTTAGAAATCCTCTCACTCAGTGTCTTGGCTTTCAAACTCATTTGGAACGGTGCAAAACAGGCTTTATCAAATACATTCTTATGCATGTTATCAGAAGCAATTGATAAACATGCAGTTACTCTCATTGAACGGGTGGAGAAGAGAATTCCCCTTGGGCAACTCTAGAATCTGAAACACCTTTGAAAACCACATTTGCCTAATTTTCACCAAATAGGAGAGGACTATAAGGTAATGCTATCTTTAAAAAAATTTTTTTTTTTAATTTATTTCTAGAAGAGAGAGAGAGAGACAGCGTGAGCAGGGGACGGTCAGAGAAGGAGACACAGACTCTGAAATAGGCTCCAGGCTCTGAGCTGGCAGTCAGCACAGAGCCCAACGTGGGCTCAAACCCACGAACCGCGAGATCATGACCTAAGCGAAAGTCGGACACTTAACGGACTAAGCCACCCAGGCGCCCCAAGGTAATGCTATCTTAAAGCATGGTCTCCAGAGCATGACATCAGCCTCATTTGGGAACACAGTGCTTGGGAGGTGGAGTCCAGGAATTTGTGATTTAACAACCCTTCTAGGTGATTCTGATGCACACTCCCTCAAGTTTTTTTTTTTTTGTTTTTTTTTTTTAAGTTTATTTAGAGGGCAAGAGAGCAAGAGCTGAGGAGGGGCAGAGAGATAATCTCAAGCAGGCTCCACACTATCAGTGCAGAACTTGATGTGGGGCTCAAACTCCCGAAATGCAAGATCATAACCTGAGGTGAAATCAACAGTTGGATGCTCAACCGCCTAAGCTCCCCAGGTGCCCCCACACCCACTCAACATTAAAAACCAGTCCTTTAGGAGCCTTTCAGTGAGCACTGTAGGATCATTCAATAAAAATGATCCTTGGTAGGTAAAAATCATATTTGGTAGATGGCACAGCTAACCTTCTATAGATCTCATTGAGATTCTAGGGTACTCACTCTTTTTGGGGTGTGATTCTCCTCTATTCTATTCACTCTAGCATTGAAGAGAACTATCACATTTTGGAAACATTCAAACAGTGGTACTTTCAGACAAGTGGCTTATAATTAAGAGATTTGATCCCAATAATAGATGTCTTTAGTTGGATTTGGCCAGTAGCTCAGACTGTTGCAATGGGATCATAACCGTATATAGGCTATTCCACAAAAATTTTAATTTGTCAGTTCTAAAAACAGAGCACATCTTGAATTTAAAGAGTAATTTTTACTTTTCAAAACACACTCTGTCTCAATTGATAAAGCCCTATCCCAGCACTCTACAACTCTCTCCATCTCGTTTGTTACAGGTGAAAAAACAAAGCACAGAAAAGTTAGGCAAGCTTTTGGAGGCCTCACACCTAGATAGTGCTAAATGAATATTCAAATCCTGTCTTCCTGGTACTTAGTCCACTATTTTTTCTGACGTTCCAAGAAATATATTAGGCAATTTCTTAAGATGTGAATTTATAAACAGATTGGTTCCCTCCATGAAGGTTCATTCTTTTCTCTCTTTCCTGTTGTTCATAATTGATAATAATAAACCTTACATAGGGCCTAAAATTGTTGAATCCTCACTTCCGTGATTAGTCTGGGAACTCCTCGTCCCATCCTGCTGACAGATGAGATGTGAGCTGTCATAACTAAGGCAACTATTCCCTTCTGATCCTATTGGTGGGCATCTGTTTCCAGTTGTAACTGGCCAAACACTCCCTTTGCAGGAAAACTAATAACATCTTAACATATGGTCTTGAATCTGGGCTGCCTAATGACCTTGCGTGGAGATTAATTGAAGGTGTTAATGGCATAGTTCCCAGCCAGGAATGTCAAAATACTGGCCTGGCTTCCTATGTACATGTTTTAAGAGGATTTGCTATTGATACTGAACTGGATTAACTTTAAATATAAAGAAAAATACTATAACTTCAGCAACCACCTGTGAAGCAAGTTTCTGTAGTTAAGAGTCTGGATTAGTGCTCCAAGCAGGGTGTAGGATAATGAATTTGACGTCCCATTGGACTCACTGGGAAAAATTCTCAGGATACAATCTTCTTAAGTGGCAGTAATACAGGGAGCAAAATTCTGTTGAGGGTGAAAAATTCATTCTTTGACCTATAAGACTGTGCATGGAAAATGCCATTAGAGATTCGAGTTGATTTATGGGGGTTCTGTACTATTACTGCCCCCTTCCCCATTTAACCCAGGCAAGAAAAATGAGCAAAAGACCAGTGAAAAGAACTATATTTTGAACTATATTTCCTCAAGTATTTACACAGAAGTGTATTCAACTTACAGGAAACATCAAGCTTAGTTATCATAATTATCTCATGCTTTAATCCTGGTATAGTCTCCTTTTCTCTATCAGTTTTATTTTCTCTTTTTATTTCTATTTTAACTACCTTAGTGCTTGTGTATGTGTATGTTTATTATAATTCACCTTAAAGGCTTCTTGTGGAATATAAATTATAAAGACATAAAAGTAAACATGGAACAATCTCCTTTCATGCATATATTTACAAACCTATAAACTAAGGAAGAGCGAACTGGATTTTAAAACATTGAGAATTACTCTTACTGGGATTTTCTTCACCCAGTTTATTCAGCTATTTTGGCCAAAGTATGTCAAAACCATTCAACTGCTGACTGTACAACTGACTAGAAACTAAAAATTACTGACTCAGAGCACCACCAATCCAATCATGCCTTAGGAATGGACCCTTGAAATTATAATTTCACAAACTTTTTTGAGAAGTTACTCAGTATCTCCTTCTTGGGAGTATTCCTTTTCTAGGCTCTTTCAATGCTTTGAATATACAAGTCTCTATACATCATTGTGTAGTATTTGTGTGTATTTTTTCTCTTCCCATTTGTCCTGACAAACTGAAGGTGGACCTGTGTTCTACTCATCTTTTTAATACCCAATGTTTCTAGCAATGACTGATATACAGTTGGCCTCAGTATATATTTTTGTGGCTGAGGTACACAAATAAAGTCTTAGATACCATCCTGCTTGCAATTATAGTATTTTTAGTGGTATTAATATTGACTTATTGAAACAAGCTGAATGAATCCATAGTATGACTGACCACATTACACACCTGGTTACACAAACTCACAGAAACCAGCTACGTAGTGTTACTTAGGACACTCAATAACACAAATTTGTGCTTACTGAGAAACATTTTGTAGCATACGAGGCAGGAAAAGCCCTCTCTCTAAATGCTTAATTACTCATTTTACAAACTTAGCACATTTAGCGCCCATGTACTTGTGCCAACAAGATTCCTCCGGTGTATTTTGATTTTCCTCTAAATAAAAACTTCCTAATTCTTAAAAAAAAAAAAAAAAAACCTTACCCATCTAAACTCAGATAAAAGTAGAGAATGGAGTCAATCAGCTTTATCTAATTCTCCCAATTAAATGAAATAAGAACTAAAAAAAAAGGATGACAAAAAGTAAAGTATGTCTGATTCTCCACTTGGCTTTCCTGTTGGTCAAACCACTCAGGTAATTCAGTTGGGCAGGGTGAAATGCCTTACACATTGCCTTTCAGGATCAGGAGGGTTGGCATGCCATCCACTGGGCAGGTCATGGCAAAGAGAGTCACGTGAACAATAAAATGAAGGAATGCTGAGTTGAACTATCATTGCCATGCCAGGCTTAGGTATCTGTGGGCTGTGAAACAGAAGCAGAGTAATAAAGAGATTATGTAGCCCTGGATATTGCAAATGCACTATAGACTGTTCCCCTCACTAAAATCAGGCGATGAAGAGATACCTTAGTGGAAAAAGCAATTAGTGGTAGGGAATGAGTTCTTTACTTTTCTTTCCCCATTCTCTCCCTCTCAATCCTTTCAAGTCTCCCTTGAGTCCAATTTGGGAATTCTTGCAAAGGCTAAAGTCCAGCAGTTTAACAGCTATTAAACATGGTCGTAAAGTGAAGATACAGCATGCAAGTTAGGCTTTTGGCAGCATCAGAGGAATATGGCAAATGGCACAACTCTTTTGCTGAAAGGAAATAATGGAAGAGGAGGGGGTGTGGATAAACCAGATCGAGACTTGGAGATGACAACCCATGGAGCATACTAACCCACTCTGGTATTGCTATTTAGTACCTGTGAAGTCTACCATTATGCATTATTAAATTCATGTATTATTGAATCATGAATCCTTGTTCCCTGATAAGAAATGGAGATGATTTCTTAGTTTAAATTAAAGCCCTGCCTCCTTATTTAAATAAAACTGCATTACTGGCTGCCTAGCATGCTAATCAGAAAACTGCATTAAGCAGGTAGGACTATATGAATTAAAAAATAATGAAACAAGACTTTTCAGGCAGACATTGTTCCCTCGCCTGCTTTTCATGACAGCGGATTTCCTACTTGGAGTTGGTAAGACAACGGCAAATGAAGATAACAACATGAGAGGAAAATCATTCACTCTAATGGGCTCCACCTGTGCAGACTTCAGCTCATTTACATGGCTGCAGAAAAATTAGAAATCATGCGGCAATTAGTCTGTTCTAGATTATGCAGTGTGTCAACGGATACCACTCAGGAGAGCACTAGTGCTAAAATGGTTTCAGAAGATAAATCTACTCTCCTATACAAACAGTTTTAATTACCTGGAAAACGGCACTGCCTATTGAGCAATCTCCATTGTGAACCTGGGCTGCTCTCCTGCTATTGGAATCAGATGTTGGGAAATTCCAATGTTTATGTAATTGACTCATATAATATTTGATGACTTGTTGAAACTGAAATTGGGCCTTTTGGTTGGGTCCCCAATTGTTCATTAAAGGGGCATTTAATGTCTCCTTTAGAGTTGGAGGGATATAAGCTTTTTTTTTTTTTTTGAATGCTTCTGTTTACTGGTACCCTTTGCTTCTAGAACCTTAACTCTAACAGCTTATAGTAAATCTGATAATAACAAAATCATTTCAAATATGAAGCTTGGGACAACAGATCAAGTAACTATGAAAAGTCCTTATGAGTAACAATTTTATGGCCATTAAAGTTTTTGGAATCTTACTTAAGATAGTGGGATAAAATTTTTTCTATTCATCTTGTCCTTAAAATATATTTGTAAGTTTCTTGAAACCATGGGAGTATATGCAGAGAGATAATATTTATGAAAATCTAGTTTTTGCACTTATAAGGGATCATTTAAAGGTTTTGCTTTAATTTGCTTATAGAAATGTATTTACACCTACTTTATTTAGTCATTTTTACTTTTGTTTTTGTAATACTTTTATTGGATTTGGGTGTAATTCAATAAAGTTGGGATTAATGGAAGCATCCTTAAGAGAAAGATTGGGACCCTGGGTAGGAGTAAACTCTTGGGATAATGACAGAATGTTTGTCTTCTGCCTGTACTTTTAAAAAAGAGAGGGTCATGACTCTTGGAATTTAACAGGCAAGTACTTAGCATTGTCCACGAGAGTTTGCTCCCAAAGCAAACATAAAAAGCAGTTTCTGGTTGGTGGATGCAAGTAGGTGTGCAGCATGCCTTAGAAGGTAGACAATGTGCATATTCAGTGACAAAAGCAGGGCCAATCTTATAGCTAGAAAAGGCAATCCCCTAGTACAGTGAGATTTTAGCCAGGATAACCTCTACTGGCCAAGAGAATTTTCCAAACTTGCTCTCTCAAGTTTGAGTTAAAATTCCAATCCTGATGAAAAATAGAGCCTCCAGGGATACATCCCAGGCCTTCAGATATCCTGCAGTAAAGAAACCTACCAAACTCTACATTTTCCAGATTTATCTGAAATAAATGAAGCAAAATACTCCTCCCCAGCCTTTCTGTAATGAAGCATTCACATCAAGGGTCCAAGAAAATAACTTTGCATCATCCTCCTGTGGTGGGAGAGTTAATTGCCAAAACAGACTTTGACTATGGACAGGACACAATGAAGTGTGGACCACAACTTATGGTGCTGGAGGGCAAAGAGGCTGGCATCACTGTCTGGATGGATTTGCTGAATACTTTGGATTATTTTATAGGTAGTTTCCTCCCATCTCAAGACCTATACAGGCATACACATATGCACAGACACATAAACACAGACACAGACACAGACACCAAGCACATCAAAGACCAGCACAACTTTGCAGCTGAGGTTCCTTATGTGAGCCACTAAATGCAGAAAATGTTTTTGAGTGACTATTTTCCCACTGTCTCAAGGCTTATACTTAATCAGTATCATTCTGGATGCCTAGGAAAGAAGTTAATTCACTACATACAATGAATACCTTAAGGCATTAAGGCATAATATCTCCTGGAACCATAGCACAGTAATGCCCTACCAATATTTTTAGGATAATCCTTTTTTTTTTTTTTTCTGGCAACACCTTTTCTTACTTTACTTGCCCTGAAAAATAATGTAAAGTTCCATATGATACTGAAGCAAAGAATGATGGACCTTTTCATCTAGGAGGGCTCTTAGAGAGAATGCAGTCCCTGTTTTACAGGTTAGGACAGTAAGACCCAGATGTATGGCCCAGGTTGCTGTGATGACACAGTGAATCAGGGCAGAATAGGACTGTAGATCAGGTCTTGGGATTTAAGACTGGAGTTTGTTCTGTTACTTCCCTGTGCTGTGGGGGACTAGAATTCTGCCATGACACAGGGCTCTTCAAGGTTGGAGAGGGTAAGCCCCATTCAAGAGTCACAGGTGTGTTCATCACCTCAGAAAAGTAGGTCACTCAAGACCCTGAAACTCAGAGAGATGCTGACAGCATTGAGAATAACAAGCAGCCAGAAAGTCCTCAGGGGAACTGTAAGTGTCTTGGGAGAGAATAGGAAACTGGGTGAGAGGTGAGTGAGTCAGTATGCTGAAGCCACGGTCCCTTCAGAGCACATGAATGTGCAAACCTGTCCCTGAGGTGAGAAGCTCACTTCCAAAGGCTGACATGTCAGCAGTCATTCTAAAAGATGTCAATAAAAGAGGTCCAGCTGGAAAGTGTGACAGTGCATGGCATAGGGCAGTGTCAGTTCAGGATGCGGCCTCCATAGGAACTTCTTACAGCCACATGGGGAAGTCAACATTGAAATGCAACAACGAAACAGCAACTAAACTTTCTGCTTCCTGGTGTATCTATTTGACAGAACATGGAATATTATGCAATCACTAAAAATAATGATTCTTTTTTTATATATAAAAACAGCTTTTGTCTTATTTTATTCAATATACTTGAAATAGACATTTACAAATTTAATCTGTCCTTAAAAATGGGTTTAATCTGTCCTTAAAAATGGGCACTACTTGTTTTAGTATAATTCCATTTATGTACAAAATAAACCCTTTATATATTCACACTTAGGTAAGTGCACAGAAAAGAAGCATAAAGAAATATATATTATTAAATGCAAACACTGGTAACCTTTGGGAGAAAAATGAGAGGAGAAATCATAACATTACATATATTTTAGTAAGTCTGAGTTTTTCGCAACAAACATGTATTTACAGATTATTTTAAAAACTCAAAGTAAACTGAGAAATATTTTAAAGCATAAGAACAATGCAAAAAATTAAAAAAAAAATTTTAATATTTTATTTATTTTTGAGAGACAGAGAGAGACAGCATGAGCAGGGGAGGATCAGAGAGAGAGGGAGATACAGAATCCGAAGACGGGCTCCAGGCTCTGAGCTGTCAGCACAGAGCCCGACGCAGGGCTCAAACCCACGAACCATGAGATCATGACCTGAGCCGAAGTCGGATGCTTAACCGACTGAGCCACCCAGGCACCCTCCCAAAATTTTAATCTATGGATTTGATTAATAAGATGTAAAATATTTGTACGTTATAAAATGTAACAAAAGTCAAAGGCAGACTGGTAACGTAATTTGCCATCAATATACTCGAATGTTTTAACACCCTATTTGGGGTGGGAGAAGAGGTACTCTGTGATTTTAAAATTGGTAGCACAAGCTAAATCGGCTATATTTAAGGAAACTCATTATTGGCCATCACTGCTCTTTGCTCTTTATGTCTCTAGAGGTCACAAATGTGTCCTCGCATGGTTTCTTGGAGCCACTGTTGATTACAGTTGTTGGACAATCTCCACAGGCTGCAATATTTATAGCACATTTATATCAAAGGGTTTCTACTTTTGCCTGCTAACTTTTATTTTCTTTCCTCAATCACTTCAGTGAAGGCACTTGTAGTGACCACAAAATTTGCCTCTAACACCCAGAATGACACTCTTCCTTTGTTTCCTTGTTGCAGGCCCCCATGCTAATATGTGTATCCCTTTTTTTTAGTCAATATAAATCAAAGGGTCTACAAAATATGAGAAGTAGCAAAGGAAAGACAACAAATCAAGCCACACCTTTGCAAATGCTCTTGATTTAGTGAGGACTCTAGAGGAGTTGGCTGAAGGTGTTCCCAATATGGTCCGCAGAGCATACTGCACAGAGCACCAAACCAGCTTCTTTCAATGAAAAGTCTAGTATAGCTCTCAGAATAGGGGGAGATTAACACATGAACTTGAGCTGTAAAGCCCAAGAGGCTCAGTCCTTCATGTTCTTCCCTATCTCTGCTTACTCCCTTGGTGATCTCATCCTGAATTATGGCTCCAAACACCAGAAAGTGCTGACGACTTGGAAATGTATGTCTGTGCCCTAGTTTTCTCCCCTGAACTCCAGACTCATATATCCAAATGGCTACCTGAAATCTCCACTTGGAAATCTAATAAATATCATGGACTTTCATGCCCCAAATGGAACTCCTGATCTTCTCATATATGCACACCTTCACCATCTCAAAAAATGACAATTCCATTCTTCCAGTTACTCAGTCTTTTTCTTATCTCCACCTTTGACTGAGCAGAAAATCTTGCTGGCTATTGTCTTCAAAATATATCTACAATCTGACTTCTTCTACCACTTACACTGCATTTCCCCTGGTCCATATCTCCATCATCAATCATGTCAATGATTGCAGTGATCCCTAATTTACCTCCCTGAATTCGCCTTTGACATCTACAGACCATGGTCATCAAAGCAGCCATAGTCTGCCATGTCAGACCTTTAACAAAGGGTTCCCTGGTCTATTAGAACAAATGCTCACATCCTCACAATGGCCATAAGACCTTACTGGTCTGCCACTCACACCTTACCTTTTACATACAATCTGTCTTACTCCACCCTGCTCAAACTACGTTAGGTTCCTTGAATGTGTTTTTTGAACATGCCAGGCATGCTTCTACCTTGGAGATTTCTTAAAATTTGTTTTTTCTCTTGCCTGGGTTATTCTTCTTCGAGATATCTGTATGACTAACTCTCTCACCCCTTTAAGTCTTTGCTTAAATGATAACTTCTCAGTGAGCTCATAGACAATACTATTTAAAATTATAACCCTCATCCTGATATTCCTTACTTATTTCATATTTTATTTTTGTCCATAGCATTAACTATATGTGAAATTATAACTTTATTTGCCATCACTTCTCTGCACTAAGATATAAGCACAATGAAAGTAGAGATTTTTTGTCTCAATTTTTCACTGCTGTCACCTCAGTGCCTGGAACACAGAAAACACTAAAAAAGTTGTGCTGAGTGAATGAACAAGGGAAGAAGAAAAACATTTACATATATTTTATTCATATAAGATTAAATATTAGGTATAGAAAGACACTTAGCCATGCAAGGCAGTTTATAAGTAATGCTAACTTCTGTTGCAAATATCCAAGTTCATTTCTCATTTGTACAAAGTCCACTGTGGATGTTCTCCTGAATGGCTCTCCTATAAGTAGTAACTCAGAGATCTAGGCTATTTCCATCTGCCATTAGCTATATCCTCAAAATATTTGATTTACACCAAACAGAATATAAAGACAGGCAGACAGCATGAAAATTTGCAGGGGATACTGCATGGGATAGGCCTGCAAGTGGCACACACAGTTTTATTCACTTTCCTTTGACCAAAACTCAGGCATGTGGTCTTGCTTAGATGCAAGGATGGTAGTGAGGAGACCGGAAAATGAGCTTAGCTGAATGCCCCCAAAAGAGTAGAAGCAGATATTGGAGAACATTAACAGCCTTTACAATATATTATTAGATCATATAAGTTGATAATATAAATATGTCCTTAATAGACACTGTATAGGTAACTTATGGAAGAGGAAATCCGTAAAGCTAATGAACATACAAAAAAATGTATAAGCTCAGTTTTACCAAGAAATGTGCAATAAATACTACTAATTTAAATGAAATGATATTTTAGGAAGTTATTTTCTAGTTTGCTGAGTTTTTATTATGAATGGTTGTCAAATTTTGTCAATTTTCCTGCATTTATTATTTTCCTTTCAGTCTGTTAGTATTACTAATTACTTTGACATATGTATATATATATATACTAATATAGTATACTAATATAGTAATAATATATACTAATATAGTAATAATACTAATTACTTTGACATATATATGTATACATATATACATAGTAGTCTTGGCTTCTGGAGTAGAACGCAGTGATTTATCTCTTACATCTGACACCCAGTGCTCATCCTGAAAGGTGACCTCCTAATGCCCATCACCCATTTAACCCAACCCCCTCCTTCTAGCAACCTTCAGTTTGTTCTCTGTATTAAGAGTCTCTTATGGCTTGCCTCCCAACTCTGTTTTTATCTTATTTTTCCTTCCTTCCCCTATGTTCACATTGATTGACTTTTGAATGTTAAAATAATCTTGCATTCCTACAATAAAGTATACTTGATGTATTGTCCTTTTAAACTATGATTTTATTTTTACTTATTTTTATTTTTTTCAGTTATTTGACAATGTTACATTAGTTTCAGGTGTACAACATAATGGTTTGACAAGTTTATACATTATACTATGTTCACCACAAGAAAAGCTACCATTTGTCCTCATATACCAGTATTATAGCATGACTGACTATATTCCCTATGTTGTCCCTTTTATTCCCATGTATTATTCATTCCATAATTGGAAACCTGTATCTCTTACTCTCCTTCACCCATTTTGTCCAATTTCCTAACCCCTCCCTCAGGTAACCATCAGTTATTCTCTGTATTTATAGGTCTGATTCTGCTTTTCGTTTTATTCATTTGCATTGTTCTCCTTTAGATTTCACGTATGGGTGAAACCATATGGTTATTTATCTTTCTCATTCTGACTGACTTCGCTTAGCATAATACCCTTTAGGTTCATTCATGTGGTAAGAAATTGCATGATCTTATCCTCTTTAGGGCTGCATAATATTTCACTGTGTGTGTGTACACCCCTCCCCCCCATCTTCCTTATCCATGCCTCTATCAATAGACAGGTTGCTTCCATATCTTGGTTATTGTAACTAATGTTGCAATAAACATAGAGGTGCATAGTGTTTTCATTTTCTTTGGGTAAATACCCAGTAGTAGAATTATTCAATCATGTGGCATTTCTATTTCTAATATTTTGAGGAGCCTCCATACTGTTTTCTATAGTGACTGTACCAATTTACATTCCTGCCAACAGTGCACAAGAGTTTCTTTTTCCCCATATCCTTGTCAACACTTGTTATTTCCTATCTTTTTTAGTTTAGCCATTCTGCCAGGTGGGAGGTGATATCTCATTATGGTTTTGATTTACATTTTCCTGATGATTAGTGGTGTTGAGAATCTTTTCATGTTTCATGTAGGCCATCTGTGTATCTTTGGAAAAATGTTCACTCAAGACCTCTGCTTCTTGATTGAATTATTTTCTTTGAGTTGCATCATAGAAGTTTTTTATATATTTTGGATATTAGCCTCATGTCAGATATATTATTTATAAATACCTTCTCCCATTCAGTAGGTTACCTTTTGGGGGTTTTTTTGGTGGTTTCTTTTGCTGTGCAAAAGCTTTTGATTTTGATGTAGTCTGACAGTTTATTTTTGCTTTTGTTTCCCTTAGAAGACATACCTAGAGTAACACTGCTATAGCTGATGTCAGAAAAATTACTGCCCATGTTCTGTTCTAGAATTTTTATGGTTTCAAGTATAATATCTGATCTAATCCATTTTGAGTTTATTTTTTGTGTAATGAAGTGGACCAGTTTCATTCTTTTACATGTCCAGTTTTTCTAGCACCATTTATTGAAGAAATTGTATTTTTCCCATTGTATATTTTATCTCCTTTGTCATTAATTAACCATATAATCATGTGTTTTTTTCTGGGCTTTTTATTCTGTTCTATGTGTCAATTTTTATACCATACTGTTTTGATTACGCAGCTTCATAGTATACCTTAAAATCTAGAAGGGTGATACTTTCAGCTTTATTTTTATTTTTCAAGATTGCTTTTGCTACTTAGGGTCTTCTGTGGTTTCATACAAAATTTAGTATAATTTGTTCTAGTTTTGTGAAAAATGCTGTTAGTATTTTTTTTAATGTTAATGTTTTATTTATTTCTGAGAGAGACAGAGAGGGGCAGCGTGAGCAGGGGAGGGTCAGAGAGAGAGGGAGTCACAGAATCTGAAGCAGGCTCCAGGCTCTGAGCTAGCTGTCAGCACAGAGCCCAACACAGGGCTCAAACCCACGAACCGCAAGATCGTGACCTGAGCTGAAGTCGGACGCTTAAATGACTGAGCCACCCAGGTGCCCCGCTGTTAGTATTCTGATAGAGACTGCATTGCATCTGTAGATTGTTTGGAGTAATATGGACATTTTAACAATAATAATTCTTCCAATCCATAAGCATGGAATATATTTCCATCTGTGTCATATTCAATTTCTTTCATCAATGTTTAATACTTTTCAGAGTGCAGATCTTTCACCACTTTGACTAAGTTTATTTCTAGATGTTTTATTCTTTATATACACACACACACACACACACACACACACACACACACACACACACACACACACACAACGTTTTTATTTATTTCTGAGAGAGAGAGAGAGAGAGACAGAGAGAGAGAGAGACAGAGAGAGAGAGAGACAGGGTGAGAAGGGGAGGGTCAGAGAGAGAGGGAGACACAGAATCAGAAGCAGGCTCCAGGCTCTGAGCTGTCAGCACAGACCCGGTCGTGGGGCTCGATCCCACGAACCATGAGATCATGACCTGAGCCAAAGTCGGATGCTTAACTGACTGAATCACCAGGTGCCCCAGTTTTATTCTTTTTGGTACAACTAAAATCAGAATTGTTTTCTTAATTTCTCTTTCTGCTAGTTTGTTATTAATGTATGGAAACACTACTGATTTCTGGGTATTTTGCATTCTGCAATTTTACTGAATTCACTTATTATTTCTAGTAATTTTTTGGTGGAATCTTTCTATGTATGGTATCATATTATCTGCAAATAGTGAAAGTTTTATTCTTTACTATTATGGATACTTTTAATTTCTTTTTCTTGTCTGACTGCTGTGGCTAGAGCTTCTATTATGTTGAATAAAAGTGGCAAGAGTGGACATCCTTGTCTTGCTCCTGATCTTAGAGGAAAAGTTCTCAGCTTTTCACTAGTAAGATGTTAGCTATATGTTTTTCATATATGGCCTTTATTAGCTGAGGCATGTTCCTTCTAAATCCATTTTGTTGAGAACTTTTATGATGAATAGATGGCTGAATTTTGAGTTTTTTCACTTTTTGGGATGATCATATGATTTTTGCAGATGTTGAACCATCCTTGCATCCCCAAAGTCAATCCCACTTGATTGTGGTGAATGACTCTTTTAATGTACTGTTGAATGCAGTTTGAGAATATTTTGTGGAGGAGAATATTATTTTATTATCATTATTTTTTTACAAATAGTTTATTGTCAAATGAGTTTCCACATAACACCCAGTGCTCATCCCCACAAGTGCCCTCCTGGAGGAGAATATTAATATTCATCCAAAAGGACATGTATATTTTTAAGATCTATTTTTAGTTGATATTATAAATGGTATATTTGTTTTCTCTTTCATTATTACTAATACTATGGGTAATTTTATAAAAGTTGAAATTATATCTATCAACATCTTACAGATTCCACTATTTTGTTTCTTCTTTTGAGCTTTCTATGTTAATAATAATATCCTCCACATACAGAAGCAGTGTCATTCCTTCCTTCATACACTTGTTTTTTTTTTTTCTTCCTTTTTTCTTCTTCTTCTTCTCTTACTTGAGATCTTTGATTCTCTAGTAACATGATGAACACCAGTGAGGATTCAGGTATTCTTACCTCATTCTTAAAGTAAATGTGTAAAAATTTTCTCCCAACATATGACATGAACAGTTAGGGGGTTAGTTTTTACCAAATTACAGAAGTTTCCTTCTTTTAAAAAATATTATGCTTTATATATACAAAACAAGTTCTCTAATTTTATGTGTGCACTTTTAAAAATAATGGCTTTATTGAGATATAGTTCACATATAATAAGGTGCACCTACTGAGAGAGTACAACTCATTCTGGATACTTCAAATAAATGGAATCAAACAGTATGACTGGTTTCTTTAATATAATGTTTTCAAAGTATATTCACAGAATAGCATGTATCAGTACTTTATTCTTTTTTACTCCTTGTACAGTTATATGAATATACCACATTTTATTTATCCACTCATCAACTAATGAGTATTTGGGTTTTTTCCACTTTGAGCTATTATGAAAAATGCTGCTATGAACATTTGTGTACATACTCTTGTGTAAACATATTTTCAGTCCTCTTGTTTTCAATTTCACCCAAGAGTAGAATTCCTAGGTCACAGAGTAGCTCTATGTTTAACCCCTTGAGGAACCTCCAGATTGTTTTCCTGAAGCAACTTACATTCTCACCAGCAGTATATGAAATTGCATATACAATTTCAGTATATGCAAGTAACAATATTTGCTATATCTTTTAGATTATAGTTATCCTAAGGGTGTGAAGCAGCAGCTCATTGTGGTTGAGATTTGTATTTCACAAATGACTATGATGTTGAGCATTTTTTCATGTGCTTATTAAGCACACATATCCTTTGAAGAAGTATTTATTCAAATCATTTCTCCCTTTAAAAATTAGATTTTTAGGGGTGCCTGGGTGGCTCAGTCGGTTAAGCGTCTGCCTTCAGCTCAGGTGATGATCTCATGGTTCGTGGGTTTGAACCTCGTGTCAGGCTCTGTGCTGACAGCTAGGTCAGAGCTTGGAGCCTGTCTTCAGATTCTGTGTGTGTGTCTCTCTCTGACCCTCCCCTGCTTATGCTGTCTCTATCTCTCTCTCGAAAATAGGGACACCTGAGTGGCTCAGTTGGTTAAGCGTCCAACTTCAGCTCAGGTCATGATGTCACAGTTCGTGGGTCTGAACCTTGCGTGGGGCTCTGTGCTGACAGCTAGCTCAGAGCCTGGAGCCTGTTTCAGATTCTGTATCTCTGTCTCTCTGACCCTCCCTTCTCACACTGTCTCTCTTTCTCTCAGAGATAAATAAAATATTAAATTTTTTTTATCAAAAATAAATAAAACATTTTAAAAAATTAAAAAATTAGATTTTATTTTTTTTCCACTATGAGCTATTATGAAAAATGCCGCTATGGACATTTGTGTACACATTCTTGTGTAAACATATTTCAATTCTCTTGTTTTCAATTTCACTCAAGAGTAGAACTCCTAGGTCACAGAGTAGCTCTATGTTTAACCCTTTGAGGATTAAGATAATCTAGATGCTAGAGTTCATAAGATATATAATTTACAAGTATTTTTTTCCCACTTTGTGGACTGTCTTTTCACTTTCTTGATAGGTCTTTTGAAGTACAAAGTTTTAAATTTTGTTAAAATCTCATTTATCTCTTCTATTGTTTCTGTGTTTTCCACGTACATGCATAGAAACATGGAAAGCACAGAAATCACTGCCTAATCCAAGATCATGAAGATTTATAACTACGTTTTCTTTTAAAAGTTACAGTCATCATGGGGCGCCTGGGTGGCTTAGTCGGTTAAGCGTCCGACTTTCGCTTAGGTCATGATCTCGCGGTTCGTGGGTTCGGGCCCCGCGTCGGGCTCTGTGCTGACTGCCAGCTCAGAGCCTGGAGCCTGTTTCAGCCTGTGACTCCCTCTCTCTCTGACCCTCCCCTGCTCATGCTGTCTCTCTCTCCTAAAAATAAATAAAAAACATTAAAAAAAAATTTAAAAGTTACAGTCATAGGTCTTACACTTACGTCTTTGATCATTTCAGTTAACTTTTGCGTATGATGTGAGGTCAGGGGTCTATGTGTATAATTTGGTGAGGTTTTCAAATACATGAGGTAGGGTTCATACTGCCACAGTCGTGATATAGAACATTTATTTTCACCAGTCAAAATCTTTATGTCGACTTGAAGTCAATCACTTCCTCCAACTTTGGTTCTTGGAAATCACTGAATTTCTTTCAGTCACTGTATTTTTTGCTTTGTACAGAATTTCATACAATGAACTCATCAGTATGTGGTCTTTTATACCTGACTTCTGAGATTTGCATGTTTCTTCACTTATCAGTGATGTGTTCCTTTTTATTACTTATTAATACTACATTGTACGGATATAGCACACTTGTTTATCCATTCACCAGTTGACAGACATTTGGATTGTTTTTAATTTGGGGCTTTTATGAGTAAAGCTGATGTGAAAATTCAAATATAAGTCTTTTTGTAAACATATTTTCATTTCTCTTATCTAAAACCCTGAGAAACAGATGATTAAAAAAAATTTTTTTTTAATGTTTTATTTATTTCTAGGAGAGAGAGAGAGACAGCGCGAGCAGGGGAGGGTCAGAGAGAGAGGGAATCACAGACTCTGAAACAGGCTTCAGGCTCTGAGCTGGCAGTCAGCACAGAGCCCGATGCGGGGCTCGAACCCACGAACTGCGAGATCATGATCTAAGTGAAAGTCGGATGCTTAACCAACTAAGCCACCCAGGCGCCCCGAGAAACAGATGATTTTGATCATACAGTGAGTATGCTTTATAAGAAACTGCTGATCTACTGTCCAAAGGGCTTCACACCACCTTATACTCCGAGCAGTAGTGTATAAGACTCACACCACACCTTTGCCAACACTTAGTGTTGAGTGTATTTTTAATTTCAGCCCTTCTAGTAACTGTGTATTGGTATTATACTGTGGTTTCAATTTGAATTTCCTAAAGACACTAATAATATCAAGAATTTTTAATGTGTTCATTAGCCATTCATCTATCTACTTGGTGAAATGTATTCAAATCTTTCACACATTTTTGAGTTGATTTGTCTTCTTATGGAGTCATAAGAGCTCTGTATATATTCTTGATAAAGTTCTTTGTGAGATGTATGATAATATTTTTGCTAAATAGTTTCTTTCAGCATGTATCTTCCTTTTCATTTTCCTAATGTTCTTTTCAGAAGAGCAAAATTATTTAATTTTTGAGAACCTCAATGGATCATTTCTGTCTTTTATGATCCACAGGTTTAATGTCCTCTCATATAAACCTTTGTCTAACCTAAGGTTAAAGGAAATATTTTGTATTTTCTTCTAGAAGTTTTACATTTTTAGATGTTACATTTGACTTAACTTTTATGTACAATGTGAAGAGTTGAGATAATTTTTTCTGATTATGGATATCTAATGGTTCCAGAACAATTTGTTGAAAAGATGATCATTTCTCCATTAAATTACCTAGTGCTTCTGTTAAAAATTAGATGATCATTTATATGCACATCCACTTCTGGAATCTCTATTCTGCTCATTGTTCTGTATGATTATCTTTATGCAATTTCCACACTGGTTACTGATGATTTATAGAGTCTTGAAATCCCATCTTTCTTACTTCTCACAATTGTTTTTGATCTTTTAGGTTCCCTATATTTTAAGTTGATGATTTTAGAATAAATTTTTTACTTTGTGCAGAAAGGTCTGCCATGATTTTAATCAGAACTGTAATGAATCTATAGGTCAATTCATATTGCTATCTTTATAATATTGAGTATTCTAACCCATGAGCATGGTATATCAGTGCATTTATTTCAGTGTTCTTTAATATCTCTCAGCAATGTTTTATATTTTTCAGTGTATAGTTTGCATATATTTTATTAAATGTATCTTTGTTTCATACTTTTGCTATTTTAAGTAGTTCTGTTTTCTAAATTTCAATTCTGGTTGTTCATGGTTAGTAAATATAAATGAAAATGGAGTTTTTTGAATATTGATTTTGTATTCTGTGAACTTTGTACACTTGCTTATTAGTTCTAAAGCATTTTTGCCAATTCCTTAGGGTTTTCTACACTAGCTATCATATCATTTACAAATAAAGATATTTTTCACTTCTTTCTCTTCAACCTGTCTACTTATCATTTGTTTTTCTTCCCTCATTGCACCAGTTAAGACCTCCAAGATACTGGTGAATACAGTAGAAACAAGGAAATTTGTGCCTTGTTCCTAATTTTAGGGGGCAAAGCGTTCAGTCTTTTGCCATAAGGCATGATACCAACTATAGATTTTTTAAACAGATACTCTTATCAGACTGAAAATGTTTGTAGTTTTCTGAGAGAACTTATCATGGGTGGATGCTGAATTCTGTCAAATGCTTTTCCTGTAATTACTGTGATAACTGTCTGGTTTTTAGTCTTTAGTCTGTTGATATGACAAAAGACAATGTTTGATTTTCAAAGGTTGATCCAGTTTTGTATTCTCATATAAACCCCAAACAGTCATGATGTGTTATCTCCCTTTACAAATTATTGCATCCAATTTGCTAGTATTTTATTAAGAATTTTGCCTCTGTGATGAAGAGGCATATGAGTCTATAGATTTCTTTTCTTTGTCGGGTCTTAGTAACAGGGTAATGGTTACCTCATAAAATAAGTAGTAAAGTGTTCCTTCTGTTTCTGTTTCTGAAAAATTTTGTGTATAACTGCTATTTTTCCTCTTTAAATGTTGGTAGAATTCACTAGTGAAACCATCTGGGCTTTTTTCTCTCTTAAAAGGGTTTTAATTACAACTTCAGTACCTTTAATAAGTATAGGATTATTAGGATATCTCTTTCTCCCTTGCGTGAGTTTTGGAAGTTTGTATCTTTCAAGGAGTTTTCTTCCACTTCATCTAAGATGTCAAATTTATGAGCATACTACTCTTGCTTATAATATTATCTTCTTACACTTTTAATGTCACATGGTGACAATACCCTATTGAAAATTCTACCTGATGCCTTCTGTAATACAAGGTCTTTCCATCCTGCAGGCTGATACACAAAATATTCTCAGCTGGGTCTGAGCTTTGAGGATGTGCTTCCTACATTTTTCTAGTGGTTCATTTCCTGGTCCCACTTGCTTCCTCTCATGCATGCACAGCCAACAGCTAGCTAAAGGCCTAAGGAGAACTTCTGCAGGTGTCTAGGGCTCTCTTTCTCCTTGTGTGCAATTTTCTCTTCTCCAGAATTCTGGCCTACATATTCTAGATACCTTGACCTCCCCAAATTATGACCTCTGTCTTTTCAATTCAACAAGATTAGTGAACTCTGCTTGGTTCCTCTTCCTGTGCTGAAGGTTGAAAACTGGTTGAGGGGAAAGCTGGGCTTCTTTCTTCTCTCTCAGAAATACACAATCATTTGTTGCCTATTTCCAAATGTCTAAAAATCATTGTTTCATATATTTGAGCTTATTAGATCATGTTATTTACATTTTCTGTATCTTTGTCCCTCTTTATAGTATAGCTACATCTGAGAATGATGAACTTAAAACTCTAAGAATTACTAATTCCAATTCTACCAGCAATGAACAAGAGGAATTTGAAATTAAAAACACAATAACTCCAAAGATTAAATACTTAGGTAGAAGTCTAACAAAATAAGTACAAGATATATTTGAGAAAAATTACAAAACTCTAATGAAGGAAGTCAAAGAAGAACTAAATAAGTGAAGAGATATTCCATATTCATAGACAGGAAAACTCATTATAAGTAAGATCTCAGTTCTTCCGAACTTGATCTACAGATCAAATGTAATCTCCATCAAAATTCCAGCAAGTTATTTTGAAGTATGCACAAACTGATTCTAATTTTCATACACAGAGGCAAAGACCCAGAGTAGACAATACAATGTTGAAGAAGAAGGAAGCTGGAGGACTGACACTACCTTACTTCAGGACTTACTATAAAGCTACAGTAATCAAGACTGTGGTGTTTGGTGAAAAAATAGAAAATCGATCAATGGAGAATAGAGAGCCCAAAATCAGACCCACATAAATATGGTCAACTGATCTCTGACAAGGGAGTAAAGGCAATACAATGGAGCAATGGCAGTCTTTTCAACCATTCACTGAATGGACATCCATATTAAAAAAAAAAAAAAAAAGAAAAAGAAAAAAGAATAATCTAGAAACAGACATTACAACTTTTACAAAATTAACTCAAAATGAATTACTGTTCAAATTGTAAAATGCAAAACTATAAAACTTCGAAAAGATAACACAGAAGAAAATCTAGATGACTTTGGGTATGATAGTGACTTTTTAGATAAAATAACAAGGTCATAGTTCAAAAAATAAATAACTGATAAGATAGACTTTCATTAAAATTAAAAACTTATGCTCTGTAAAAGATAATGTAAAGACAATGAGAAGACAAGTCACAGACTACAAACATATATTTACAAAAGACACATCTGTTAAGGGCTGTTATCTACAATACATAAAGAACTCTTGAAACTCAAAAATAAGAAAACAACCTGATTAAAATTGGGTCAAAGATCTTCCTGGACAGTCAAAGATCTTCTTGGATATAGCAGAGCTCACAGATACAGGAGCATGACAGGTCTTTAAAACCAACAAGAGCCGGAAAGCTAACTAAAATGACGAAATGAAAGACCTCTCCTCCAAAGAAACTCCAAGAAGAAATGACAGCTAATGAACTGCTCAAAACAGGTATCAGCAGCATAACTGAACAAGATTTTAGAATAATAATGGTAAATTTAATAGCTGGGCTTGAAAAAAACATAGGGGACATCAAAGAAACTATGGCTACAGACAGAATGGAAAATAAAAATAGGCATGAAGAATTAAAAAATGCGGTAAATGAGATACATAATAAATTAGAGGCCTCCAATGCACGGATTGAAAAGGCAGAAAGGAGAATATGTGATTTAGAAGACACCATTATAGAAATAAAAGAAGCTGACAAAAAAAAGAGACAAACTGATCCAGGAACAGAAAAGAAGAGTTCGAGAGCTCAGCGATACAGTCAAACGCAACAATATCCGTATCATAGGAATCCCAGAAGGGGAAGAGAGAGGGAAAGGTGCTAAAGGAGTGCTGGAACAAATTACAGCAGAGAACTTCCCCGACCTGGGGAAGGAAGTCAATGTGGAAATACAAGAGGCTCAGAGGACTCCCCTCAGACATAACTTGAATCGATCTTCTGCACGGCATATCATAGTAAAAATGGCAAAATACAAGGACAACAAAGGGAAACCTATCAGAGTGGTGACAGACCTATCTACTGAAACTTGGCAGGCCAGAAAGGAATGGCAGGAGATCTTCAATGTGATGAACAGTAAAAATATGCAGCCAAGAATCCTCTATCCAGCAAGCCTGTCATTCAAAATAGAAGGAGAGATAAACACCTTTCCAAATAAACAGAAATTGAAAGAATTTGTCACCACGAAGCCAGCCCTACAAGAAATCCTGAGGGGGACGCTCTGAAGGAAAGGTTGCAAGGAACAAAGATACCAGAGACACCACCACAAACATGAACCCTACAAAAGATACAAAGACTCTAAAAGCACATATTTCAATAATAACACTGAATGTAAATGGGCTGAATGCTCCAATCAAAAGACATAGGGTAGCAGAATGGATAAAAAAACAAAATCCATCTATACACTGTCTACAAGAAACTCATTTTAGATGGGAAGATACCTTCAGATTAAAAGTAAGGGGATGGAGAAATATATATCATGCTACAGGAAATCAAAAGAAAGCTGGAGTAGCGATACTTATATCAGACAAACTGGACTTTAAAATAAAGACAATAACAAGAGATGAAGAAAGGTACTACATAATAATTAAAGGGTCCATCCATCTGGAAGAACTAACAATCATAAATGTCTATGCACCGAATATGGGAGCACCTAAATATCTAAAACAATTAATCACAAACAGAAACAAGCTTCTAGATAAGAATGTGCTAGTAGCAGGGGACTTTAATACTCCGCTTACAGCAATGGATAGGTCAACCAGACAGAAAATCACTAAAGAAATAATGGACTTGAAAGACACATTGGACCAGATGGGTCTGACGGATATATTTAGAACTTTACATCCTGAGGACAGGGAATTTACTTTCTTCTCAAGTGCACATGGCACATTCTCCAAGATAGATCACATACTGGGACATAAAGCAGCCCTCAATAAATACAAAAGAATGCAGATCATACCATGCACACTGTCAGATCATAATGCTTTGAAACTTGAAATCAATTACAGGAAGAAGTCTGGAAAACCTCCAAAAACATGGAGGTTAAAGAACACCCTTCTAAAGAATGAATGGGCCAATCAGGCAATTAGAGAAGAAATTAAAAAATATATGGAAACAGATGAAAATGAAAACACAACAATTCAAAATCTATGGGATGCGGCAAAGGCAGCCCTAAGAGGAAAGTACATTGCTCTCCAGACCTATTTCAAGAGATTTGAAAAAGCACAAGTCCAAAATCTAACAGCTCACCTAAAGGAACTAGAGGAAGAGCAACAAGAACGCCCTAAACCCAGTAGAAGAAAAGAAATAGTAAAAATCAGAGCAGAAATAAACAACATAGAGACCAAAGAAACAATTGAACAGAGCAATGAAACCAAGAGTTGGTTTTTTGGAAAAATAAACAAAATTGACAAACCTCTAGCCAGACTTATCCAAAAGAAGAGAGAGCACCCAAATAGACAAAATTATGAATGAAAATGGACTTATTACAACCAACCAAGCAATTATCAGGGAATACTATGAAAAATTATATGCCAAAAAATTGGACAACTTAGAAGAAATGGCCAAATTCCTAAACACACACGCACTACCAAAATTCACATGGAAAGAAACAGAAAACCTGAACAGACCCATAACAAGTGAAGAAATTGAGTCAGTTATCAAAAATCTCCCAACAAATAAGAGCCCTGGACCTGATGGCTTCCCTGGGGAATTCTACCAGACATTTAAAACAGAATTAATCCCAATTCTTCTCAAGTTATTCCAAAAAATAGAAAGCGAAGGAAAACTCCCGGACTCATTTTATGAAGCCAGCATCACTCTGATTCCCAAACCACACAAAGATCCAGCAAAAAAAGAGAACTACAGGTCAATATCCTTGATGAATACGAATGCAAAAATCCTCAACAAGGTCCTTGCAAATCGAATCCAGCAGCATATAAAAAGAATCATCCACCAAGATCAAGTGGGATTCATTCCTGGGTTACAGGGCTGGTGCAACATTCGCAAATCAATCAATGTGACACATCACATCAATAAAAGAAAAGATCAAAACCATATGATCCTATCAATAGATGCAGAAAAAGCACTGGACAAAATACAGCATCCCTTCTTAATAAAGACTCTAGAGAAAGTCGGGATAGAAGCCATCTATGAGAAGCCTTCAGCTAACATCATCCTCAACAGGGAAAAACTGAGAGCTTTCCCCGAGAGCAGGAACATGACAGGGATGTCCACTCTCACCACTGTTGTTTAACATAGTGCTGGAAGTCCTAGCATCAGCCATCAGACAACAAAAGGAAATCAAAGGCATCAGAATTGGCAAAGAGGAAGTCAAACTTTCCCTCTTCGCAGATGACATGATACTCTACATCGAAAACCCGACGGACTCCACCAGAAGCCTACTAGAACTGATCCAAGAATTCAGCCAAGTTGCAGGGTACAAAATCAACGTACAGAAATCGGTTGCATTTTTATACACCAACAATGAAGCAACAGAAAGAGAAATCAAGAAACTGATCCCATTCACAATTGCACAAAAAACCATAAAATACCTCGGAATAAACCTAACCAAGGATACAAGAGATCTGTATGATGTAAACTATAGAAAACTTATGAAGGAAATTGAAGAAGACACAAAGAAGTGGAAAAACATTCCATGCTCATGGATAGGAAGAATAAATATAGTTAAGATGTCATTACTACCCAAAGCGATCTACACATTCAATGCAATTCCAATCAAAATTGCACCAGCATACTTCTCAAAACTAGAACAAACTATCCAAAAATTTGTATGGAACCACAAAAGACCCCGAATAGCCAAAGTAATACTGAAAAATAAAACCAAAACGGGAGGGATCACCATCCCAGACTTTAGCCTCTACTACAAAGCTGTCATCATCAAGACAGTATGGTATTGGCACAAAAACAGACACACAGACCAATGGAACAGAATCGAGAACTCAGAAGTGGACCCAATAGTATACAGCCAACTAATCTTTGACAAAGCAGGAAAGAATATCCAATGGAAAAAAGACAGCCTTTTTAACAGATGGTGTTGGGAGAAGTGGACAGCAGCATGCAGAAGAATGAAACTAGATCATTTTCTCACACCAGGCACAAAAATAAACTCAAAATGGATAAAGGACCTGAAGGTGAGACAGGAAACTATCAACACGCTAGAGGAGAAAGCAGGAAACAACCTCTTTGACCTCCACCGCAGCAACTTCTTACTTGACACATCCCCAAAAGCAAGGGAATCAAGAGCAAAAATAAACGATTGGGACCTCATCAAGATTAAAAGCTTCTGCACAGCAAAGGAAACAACCCACAAAACTAATAAGCAACCAACGGAATGGGAAAAGATAGTTGCAAATGACATATCAGATAAAGGGTTGATATCCAGAATCTACAAGGAACTCACCAAACTACACGCCCAAAAACAAACAACCCAGTGAAGAAATGGGCAGAAGATATGAACAGACACTTCTCCAAAGAGGACATCCAGATGGCCAACAGACACATGAAACGATGCTCAGCATCCCTCCTCATCAGGGAAATACAAATCAAAACCACACTGAGATACCACCTCACGCCAGTCAGAGTGGCTAAAATGAGCCAATCAGAGAACTCTAGATGCTGGCGAGGATGTGGAGAAACGGGCACCCTCCTACACTGTTGGTGGAATGTAAACTGGTACAGCCCCTCTGGAAAACAGTGTGGAGGTTCCTCAGGAAACTAACACTAGAACTCCCCTATGACCCAGCAATAGCACTGCTGGGAATTTACCCAAGGGATACAGAAATGCTGAGGCATAGGAGCACATGGACCCCAAGGTTCATAGCAGCACTCTCCACAATAGCCAAAACATGGAAAGAGCCTAAGTGTCCATCAACGGAGAAATGGATCAAGAAGATGTGGTTTATCTATACCATGGAATACTACATGGCAATGAGAAACAATGAAATCTGGCCATGTGTAGCAACATGGATGGACCTTGAGGGTGTTATGCTGAGCGAAATAAGTCAGGCAGAGAAGGACAAATATCATATGTGTGCACGTATAGGAGGATTAGGAGGAACTTGACAGAGGAACAAGGGGGAGAGGAAGGGGGGAAATGGTGTGGGAAAGGGAGAGAGACAAACCATGAGAGACTCTTGAATGCTGACAAAAACTGAGGACTGATGGATGTGGGGGGGAGGAGGGATGGGCATGGAGGAGGACACTTGTGGGGATGAGCACTGAGTGTTATGTGGAAACTAATTTGACAATAAACTATTTGAAAAAAAAATATTGGGCCAAAGATCTTAACAGAAACTTCCTCAAAGAAGATATACAAATGGTAAATAAGCATATCAAAAGATGCTCCATATCATATTTTATCAGGGAAATGCAAATTAAAATGAGATACTACTACCCAACTATTAAAAAGACCAAAATCCCAAAACACTGACAACACTACCTCTAGGAGAAGATATGGAGCACAGAAACTCACTCATGGATGGTGGAAATGCAAAATGGTACAGCTACTTTGGAAGACAATTAGGCAGTTTCTTAAAAACCTGAATATATTCATACCATTCAATCCAGTGATTGCACTCCTTGGCATTTTTATCCAAAGCAGCTGAAAATTCTGTTCACACAAAAATCTGCTTATAGATGTTTATAGAGGCTTTGTTCATAACTGCCAAACTGTACGCAACCAAAATGCTCTTGAGTAGGTGAATGGATATATAGTGGAACATTTAGAAAATGAAATATTACACATGCACTAAAAAGATCTGAACGATAAGCCATGAAAAGACATTGAAGAAATTTAAATGCATATTATTAGGTGGAAAAATCTGTGGAGGCTGAATACTATACGGTTCCAACTATATGAAAATCTGGAAAAGGCAGAACTATGAAGAAAGTAAAAATCTCAGTGGTTATCAGGGGTTGAGGGGGAGAGAGGGATGAATAGGTAGGGCATAGAGGATATATAGAGCAGGGAAACTATTCTATGATGCCATAATGATCAATACAAGCCATTATACATTTTATTACAACCATAGAATAGACAACATCAAGAGTGAACCCTAATATAAATTATGTACCTTGCATGATAATCATGTATTACGTTGATTCATCAGTTGTTATAAATGTACCAGTATCGTGGGAGATGTTGATGATGGGAGAAGCTATGATGTGTGGGACGAGGGAGCATATAAGAAATCTCTGCATCTTTCCCTTAAGATTTTCTCTGAATCTTAAACTTCTTGAAAAAAAATTAAGTTCTGATAAAAGTAAATGATGGTCAATACAAAACAAACACTTCATAGATAAAAACCATGAAAAAGAATAACACACATACACGCGTGCGCACACACACACATTTCCTTTTCAAGCAAGTACTTTCCAGATAAAGCCCAATAATTCTATGTCTAAAATGGATAATTCTTCTGGGGAGAGATAAATATAATGACTTGGGGGTTTTTTGTTGTCTTAAAGCCATGATTTAAAATAGCACAGAGAGGGATGCCTGGGTGGCTCAGTCAGTTAAGCGTCTGACTCTTGGTTTTGGCTCAGGTCACAATCTCATAGTTTGTGAGTTCAAGCCCCACACTGAGTCCTATGTTGGGCTATTTGCTGAGACTTCTTGGGATTCTGTTCCCCTCTCTCTCTGCCCTCCCCCTCAATTTGCTATTTGTCTCTCAGAAATAAATAAAAAATAAACTTTAAAAAAATAGCACAGAGAGCAAATATAGCTCTAACTTACCTCAACTTGAAATAAATTAAGTATCTGCCAATTTACAGGGGAAAAAAATCCAATTTTCCTATAGTTCTTTCCCTTGTTACTTATGTATACAAAAATTATACTGCTAGATACAAATATACTCATTGTTGACATATCTTCCTGATTTATTGCTCATTTATTAGTATACAGTATCACTCTTTTTTTTTTTTTTTTACATTTTCTTAAGGGCTATTTGTCCTGCTATTGTAACTGATACTTTCCTATCCTAAAGAATGTCAAGATTAATACAAATTTTTATGTTCCCAATAAATCCATAATTTTAAAGAATCATACAACTGTATATTATGTTTTCCAAACTGCTATTAATTTCTTTGTTGTCAAATTTCTTTAGTAGCATTTGAGTCTTTTGTAATTCTCAGTGATACTAGTTTCTTAAGATTTCTCTCATTGTTTTACATATTTTTCCTTGATTCAAGCTTTTGCTTTCTGGTAAAAAAATATACGAATAAAATTATTATACTTTACAAATGTACATAAAGATTGCCATTAAAGTTGTTACAATGCCTCTCTCTTAATTTGGAGGCCTTCTGAACTATTAAGAAGGTCATTGCTAGCCCAGTGGGACTAAGTTGTTAAATACTGCTATAATATTTGATGAAATACAGAGAAAAGTTAGATTTGTAAAAAACCATTTTTTCTTCAATAAAATTTCTTTTTAAAATTACTACTTTGTAATTGAACAAACTTAGCTCTCCCAGTCTTTACAGTTCACCAAGAAATTCCAATCCACATTTTCAAACAAACAGACATTAATCTGTTTCATTTTTTTCACCTTGGTTACCATGATTCAACTATCGCACTAACCTTACTGAGATATTCATAACACAAAAATCTGAAACTTTCTTATTAACCCCCACAAATAAATGTGTTTTACTCTCCCAGCTTTAAGGAAAAGATGACATATGTAACAACAATCTCTGTGTGTAAGAATAAATAAATTAGAAAAACAATTCTTCTCTAATATTTCTAGTAGAACTGGTACTTGGGGAAGATGTGCTGTGTTTAGCATAATGTCATGTAGACACCCAGCATGTATATATCTATGGGCATATATGCAAAATAGTTTGAAAATCATGGAAACCACAGTGTGAAATAGAGTTCTCAAGTTGCCAATTAAAACACATGATGATGTGACTGCAACCTACCAAGCCAGCTTTGCCTCTACTGCTTCTCTACCTGTATTCTATACCAGAGACATACTGAACTGCTTGCTACTCATTAAATCATCTGTCCCATTTTATACCTCTGTGCCTTTACACATACAATTCCTTCTGCCTTAAATGCCCTTACTCATTGCCTGTCAGGTGAAATCTTATTCACCCTTCAAGTTTCAGCTCAAAGTATTCTTTGCTATGAAAATGTCCCTCATTCATTATTCCAAGCAGAAATAAGAATTTATTTTCTACTCCCATTTTTCTTTATACGAAGCTCACATTATGTTAATTATCTCACTGCTTTAATAGCCATTATTTTAAATAAGATATATTTTTCATCATTATCCCACATCACTTATCATCTAGCATGGTACATATTTACTAATGTATAAATATTTTCTGAGTGAGGTACTTGGAGTTCAGTCATTTAAAAGACACAAGAAAATACCTTCTAAACATTCTCTCTCTCTCTCTCTCCCCCCCCTTTCTGATGCAAAAATGTGGTTTTATTAAAGAATGGGGACAAGACCTGTAGGCAGAAACAACTACCCTAAATACTACATTTCTGAGGTTATATTTGTATTTTCCTTAGAGATAAGAATTGGGCTTATAGAACTTTACACAAAATGGATGTGAAAATTCTCATCCACATCCTGCAAGACCCCATGAAGTCCCACAGCCTCTGTGACTGTTCCCTCTCGTTGACCTCTATCTTCTCTGAACTGTGAATATAGGAACTTCTAAAAGAGGCTCCAAAAGCTCAATTTCCCTTTGGGAAAAACCTGGAAGTCATGAAGTGGGAGGATACATCCCTCAAAAGCCGCATCTTTACTTATTATTAAAATAAAACTCTCTTTTATAGGTTGGGGAAAAATGGGGATGGAAAACTATTTCAAATGTTACATAAATTCAGTAACGATAGTTTTGTTCATCTGTCACATGGTCTGTCTTTTGTACTCTGTTGGAAGACATCAGAAGATGAAGTGGACCCTTGCAAGGATAGTCTGCAGAAGGGCAGGTGTTTAAACCTGGGGAAAGGCAACCAGATACTATATACATACACATATATGTATATATAAGTGTGTGCCTGCCTGCATGTATGCATATGTACACATATGTATATATGTGTATGTGTGTGCCCATTTGCATGTATATGTATGCATATGTACATATGTGTATATAAGTATGTGCCCATATGCATGTGTGTATAAGTACACTTATGTATATATGTGTATATTTAAGTGTGTATCCATCTGCATATATGTATATGTACATATATGAATATATGTGTATAAATATATGCCTGTCTGCCTGCGTGCAGGTATAATTTACCCCCCAGTTTTCATATTCTTTGGTGGCATTATTTTTGGAACAAAACAGAAATAAGTTTAAAGGGTGACTCCACCATATATTTGCCTCTTAAGAATGAACAAGTTAAGGTTGATTTCTTTAAATCTCATTTTTCTCAACTCTAAAAATACTTTCTCATCTCTTAAGATACGTACAAGGGTGCACATGCGCATGTGCACACACACACACACACACACACACACACACGAAATCTCTTCTTTGTGAACATACACAGTAGTCTAAATCCTCACTGTCTTAGAAATGCATCCAGCAAGCTAAGGAAGTAGTTTTGCACTCCTGACAGAATTTAGTATGTGACTGATTTACTTACTATGGGCTGTAGAGGTGCATGGGTAGCTCAGTCAGTTAAGCATCAGACTTTGGCTCAGGTCATGATCGCATGGTTCGTGGGTTCGAGCTCCGCATTGGGCTCGGTGCTGACAGTTCAGAGCTGTAATAGGGAATGAGGCTAGAACCAATCATTTGTTCTTTCCATCTTCTCACTCCATGAGGCCTCTGAAGTGTAAGAGCAGAGTGGTAAAGCACACTGGAAAACACTGAATTAGTCCAATGCCCTGTACTTCAATTAAGAAAACAGCTTCAGACAAGTGGTATGCATTGCCCAAAGTCACAGCCAAAACTAGATCTGAAACTTCTGACTTCTATCATAATGCCCACTCCACTGAAGAACAAAGGATATTAAATCTGACTGCATGACACTCTCCTGATGGGCTGGGTAACCTATTTGTCCCCCAGATCCACTCTACACTCCGAGATCCATGTCTTCCTGGGTAGAGGAGAGCTGATCATATGGACTGCTCCCTCAGCTCTGGCTTCTAGCTGGGTTCATTCAAGCAATGAAGAGCAGCAGCAGGAGGTAGGGGTGGAGGGGGAGAAGAACGTGGTTTAAGTTTCTTCTGTGGCTGATTTCTGTGGGATTATCAAGAGTTGGCTGCATCCCTTGCCTGAAGGTCACCTCTCCTTTCACGTGATCCTCTCTACTGGACTCCCCTCTCTCTGGGTTCTGATGACTGCTTCTACCCTTTCCTCCTTGAGACTCGGGTGATAACAACACTCCATTGTTCCTAGCCTCAGGGTACTGTACTATCACTTTTGGTTTCCCTCCACCCTGCTGGTGCCTTTGTAAAGAGTAACTTTATTAAACTTTCTTCAGGTTACCCAATTTGAATGTGTCATTGATTTCCTGTTGGGACCATAAATGATACACTGAGGAACTTTTAAGAAGTACAGATGCCTGGGAGGCTTCCAAAGTCTCCCCAGATGATTAGCTTATAGCTAGAACTGAAAACTTCTGCATTAAACCATGACGGTAATTTTTGTTGTTGTTGTTTAATCACTAGTGTGCGCACACACACACACACACACACACACACACACACACACATATTCACATTCATGGTGAGAATGGAAAAGCCTTCACCAAAAGTCAGGAAATACAAGATTCTGGTGATCTATAGTTTTTGAAAACTATCAGTAAGGCTGATGAACGGATTGATAAATGTGCAAACATTTAGAATCCAGCAGCCTTGTAAACACATTCAAAATATTTACTTTCATGCTGCTGCTTTCTTCTTCTTCTAACACCCAAATGTCAATTTTAATGGAAGCCACATCTCCACATATTGATTGGTTCATCTTGATTTTATTAAGGTTCAGTTTGGCTGCCCAGGAAGCTTTCCTAGTGTTTAAAACATTTATAAAAACGCTTATTTGGGAGGGGTAGGGAGGGAGACAAGGTAGGTGGAGGCAAAGAAAAAAAAATCACATTCTGCCTAAAGTAAAACACAGTTTGTTGCCAAGATTTCATTAATTCAATAAATAAAAATATAAGTAAGCTCCAACTTCAACAAGCTCAAGTTTCCCTCCTAGCTGTGAAACCACAGCACCCTGATGGCTTCTAAATGTGTCAACACATGACCTTCCCATCCCAAACTCACCAGAGGGGAGAACATGATTTATGAGGGTGTCTGACCATCTCTGAAAGAGGTTTTAAATATTTTACTCTTATAATAAGTGTAGTTCCTTCATCCAGTGGTAAATGATTGTGGATTCCTGGAGAAAAGGATTTCTGGGGGAAAAAAGACCCAAACTTGGACGAGATCTGCAAACAGCTCCATGGCACCTTAAGGTGTGTGAGCTAATTTTTACTTGCCCTAAGTTGCCTAGTAAACGGTCTTTGTTTGGGAAGGTTAAGTTTCACCCCTGATCCAAAAACTCAGAGCCAGACAGGGAAAGGAAAAAATGATGGTGTCTGTGGTGAGGCTGGCAATGCTGCCCGCTGGCTGGTTATTTGGAAAGGTTTTAGAAGATGTGTTATGAGGCATGGTAATGTGTGTCATTTTTCATGACTGAAGTCAAAGGATTTAGCAGGTTGAGTCTGAGGACTTGGATTTGGCAGTGGAAAATACCAAATACAGTGTGAGCTTTGCATCCCACTGCTGCCTGAGCTCTACTACCATCCAAGATGAAGGCAGAGGACACTATTATTCGGACTGCCAAATGTAACAGAGTTAGAAGATGAGAAATTTGGCTCACTCAACCCTAAAGTCATTTTTATGTAGAAGTGAGTTTTGGTTGTAAAAGAAGTCCCTCGGTTTAGAAGCTATTAATGGAGACAGTGAATGTTTTGAAAAGAATAAAATATGTCAAAATAGTGGCATCTCCTCTTCTGAGGAAGAGGAAGTGACCCCAAAGGAAATACAATATGTAGTACCTTTCTCTTGAAGTCTTCTTTTTGTTCTGGTTTCTTGGGTATTTGCATTCAAGGGGAACTAAGAAAATATAAAGCCAAGGATCCTTCTTTCCAACTAATGGAAACTCACTTGAAATAGTATAAGCCAAAAAAGCAACATTTCTCATAAGGACACAGGAGTGTCTCATGGAAATCAACAGGCCAAAGAGAGGTCAGTCTTACGAGAGACAAGAACCAGGAGCCAGAAAACTATGAAGAATCAAGGCACTTGCTCTACCTAGCTGTCTGCCTCTCTGGTCTTCCACTTTACATGTTCACTCCACTCTGCTTCTTTCATCTTGTCCTGAAAACTGGCTTTCTTTCCTTAGGTCCAAGGCATAAGATGACCATTCCAAGATTACAAATGAGCTATCCCTTTTGAGAGTTATCACTTATGTTTCAGGCTTAAGTAATTTGCATGTTGTATTAACTCACTTAATCCTCCTAACATATGAGGTGTGTCCCCACTTTACAGATAAGATTGAGGCAGAGAAATTAAGTGACTTGTCCAAATTTACATAACAAATGAGTAGTAGATATGGATTTCAAATCCTGAAAATCTAGCTCCAGGGTCAATGTTCTTAATTACAGCTGTCTTGCTCCCTGAGTCCCAATGCCATTCCCCAGAAGAGAGAATGTGGCTGGTACTTCTTAGACTGGGTAATGAATCCTACTCCAATGAACTCTAACCTGGGTAGTTCGTGGTGGATGGAGCTCAGCAGAATCACATGGTACAACATGAATTATTGGGCCCATTTCATAGTGCCGGTGAGGAATGAGTTTTCCCAGGCTGGGGGATGGGGATTGGAGAGATACCCCAAAGTCTTCTATATTACTCCACAAAAATGGTTATGATTTCTGAGCCATGTCTTGGGATAGTGTGGTAATAGAGGATTGAAGGCTATCAAAATTTGTTAAGTAGAGAGGATGTTACTAGACATGATTATTTGCAATGAGGCAACCCTATATATGTCTGGTTATTTTACTTTTTTCTAGAATCCTTTAAAAATGAAGATTTTTAAACCCCCCACGTGGTAATTCAGCCAGATTAGGAGTTTAGGAGTTCGTCTCCCAGTCTAACCTAAATGCCACTAAATGCAGCTGGAACTGATTTGTCTTGCTTTCAGGGTAAAATGCACAAAAAGGAAATTATGAGGATATTGTGAAGTAATTCTGGTTTTTTGGCTGAGTGTCATACTGACTTAATTAGAAAATTTTATCAAAAGACTAACAACAAATGCATTAAAAAATTCTTGGAATTATGTGTCTGGAAAGAGTTTCATTAATTTATGTTATAAATGTGTATATATAAATAAGTATATAAGTGAGGAAAGCATTCCAAATCCAAGAGAACACTGGTTCCATAACAGAAATGATGAAGAAGATAAAACTGTGAACTAAGAAATAGGCATTTTTTGGTACATATTTCTGACCCTCACCCCATAAATGCCCTACTGTATGAGGTACTGGCCCATGTGGAAATTTTGATTCATTCAACACTTTTCTAATACAAAATTCCATTGAATGTATATAATATTCTACCATAGCAAATGAACGAAGTGAAAAGAAAAATCAAACAAGATATGCTCATTTTATTCTAAATTATCCAAAAATGTTTTCAGCTTATTCTCTCCTTCCCAAACTGGCTCAATTTTTGCTACTAATAATCTTTTCACCCTTCACATGCTCCAAATCTTTGAGTAATCAATCCTCATCTGCCTTCTATTGTACTCAAATGTTTAACTGATCGTTTGCCCCCACCTTCCAGCATGAACGCACGCACACACACACACACACACACACACACACACACACACACACACACACACTTCTTGTGTCTACTCCTTGCCATTTTCCCTACAATTTTGGTTTGGGTCTCTACCATTCCAGGCTCAAGTTATAACAATAAGGTGCATCTCAGTCATTCTAGGCCTTGTTTTCACTCTCAGAAAACAACAAAGGCAGTCAGTTTCCACAGGTAGCATGTGCATCATGTTTCTGTTTGTTTATTTGTTTTTTAATCATGGACTCTCATTACCTTATAGAATCAATGGAAGCTCCAACCCAGGGGCCCTCTGTGACCTTTAAAAAATTGCATGTCATGAGGCGCCTGGGTGGCTCAGTCAGTTGAGCGTCCAACTTCGGCTCAGGTCATGATCTCACAGTGTGTTAGTTTAAGTCCCACATTGGGCTCTATGTTGACAGCTTGGAGCCTGAAGCCTGCTTCAGATTCTGTCTCCCTCTTTCTCTGACCCTGCTCATGCTCTCTCTCAAAAATAAAAATAAATGTAAAAAAAATTAAAAAAAGAAAATTGCATGTCATTTCATACCTCCACTTGTGATGTCACTCCAACTTTACTGAGCAACCTGCTCTCCCTTTCAATTCTTCCTCAGAATCCCATCTGACTTCTAAGTGATACGGACCAGGGAAGGTTCAAATGGATAAGCTATAATACCCTATATATATAGGTATATATAATATTGTTATATAATACTGTTCTACCTAAGGGGGAAAAAGTCTTCATCTATGGATAACCCCACAAAGTGTAGACAAGAAAAAATAAAGTAACACTTTTCTCTATGTGTTCAATAATACATTCAAGTTATCAATACTTCTACAGAGTATTGTTTCAGAGCCAATAGTATCTTTCTGAGATAGGCAGATATGTATTATTTTTGTCACTGTTTAATACAGGAGTCTGGGATCTTCTGATTGCAGGTCCACTCCACTCCATATCTCCTGGGATTACAACCTGTTTCATAGGCATCAAAGCCTTGGTCAGGTGCTCCGGAGACCAGGCCACAAGGCTTTATCCTAGAGATAGGTGCATAGGTATACACAATAAATGTCTGATTCATTTATTCAGCAAATACTCACTGAGCTTATGGATCAGTCACTGAGCTAGTATCTGGGATATTTATATACTTTCTTCTAGCTTTCTGGAGGTATTTGCTGAAAGCCTTGGTAGAATTTGGA
This sequence comes from Proteles cristata cristata, assembly GCA_017311185.1. NCBI lineage: Eukaryota > Metazoa > Chordata > Mammalia > Carnivora > Hyaenidae > Proteles > Proteles cristata. Next base: position 1,322,825 of record JAESUZ010004121.1, on the reverse strand, counting down.
GGGTGAGAATTGTAAGAGTATTGAATGAGAGGCCATAGCTAACCCCTGACAGAGCAGGTTTTGTGCCCCTGGCCATGCAATCCTCCCCACAGATGCATGCCTCTAGATGTATATGATACTACTGGTTTCTTTTGGATATCCATTTTATCGACTCTTTCACTTTTAGCTTTTCTATTCGCCAATGTCTTTCCCTGAACACTTCCTTAATCTGCTTTCCTACCTCTCACTAATGCTCAGGGTCTCTGTGCTCTCATTTCCTTCCACTCATGAAGAAAGCTGATTGAACTAGCCAGTCTAGAAGTTCTCTTCCTCCAGGAATGTTTTCACAATGCACAATGCTCAAAGGTATCCATATTTAGCTCATATGAGTGAGTTACTATCTGAATTTCAGATAATTTTTCCTTCGTTAGGATGGGAAGGTTTACCTACACAGCCATTTTTGGCTGAAGGAAGCTTTCCTGAAGTGGCAAGACTGCTTAAAGAGTCCATGCCATTCTCTCCACTCCCAAGGCCATCCCTGAAGGAAAAGTTTCAGGATGCTCCGAATGAAGAAGGGGCTGGGACTCAAACAACCTAAATCATCTGAAAAACTGACTCTTGGGGTTTGTTTTAAATTTTAACCTGTTTCCAGGCCTGAGTTCTCTTCCCTCAGTAGACAAGCAGTTTTCTTTGAGACTTAGCAGGCTTACTGTGACACACTGGTCTTGACTTTCATTTCACCAGACACAGTAATATAGTGTAAGCGGAGTTGGGCTGCACAGCTGGTGCCATCCTGTGTGTATGGATGGTGACTCTGAAAAAGACAAACTCTCTGGGAATACGAAGAAGGGCCAAAGGAGGCATCATTCAGGCCAGCTGTGTGGGATAGTGGGTGTAACTTGCTAGGATGAGAAATCAGAAGATGTGACTTTCCCTCTCTGCTCTGTTCCTTCTAGGGCTCACTTGTTCATGGTTTCTCCCCTCTTTGTGTCTCATACTACTTATCTGCAGTATGCAGACTCTTATGTCTTTCTGCAAAGTCTTAGATTCTCGGATTCCTCAGACATTGCTCTTAATCCTCTGTCTTTATGACTGGTTTCACCAAAAACCCTTTGTGAAGAACAAGGCCCTGCTGTGGGAGGCATCAGTGAGAGACATCAAGTCAAATCGAGGATGAAGGGAGCAGGAATGAACTAGGACTCATGATTCTCAATGTTTTAGAAGTCTGTCAGGTAATAGGTAATGTGATGTGCCTGGTCTATAGCAATAGGACATTGTGAAGCTTGCTGCAAACTGGAGAAGATGTGTCCCACTCAAAGGTATTTAAATCCATATCTTTTAGGCACGCCACCTGTGAAACAAATCTGTGGGCTGGCATTTACCCAAGGGCAACAAGTTTGAGATGCCACACCATCTCCAGAATTATAGAAAATACTTCTTTCTAAGGGCAGCCAATTTACCTGTCACCAGCCAAGAAATTTTTCTTTTCAGAGCTTCAGGTCAGTGGATTTCATTTCAATAAAATACTTCCCATAGAGAGACAAACAGGATGAATCAGGCAAAGAAGGAGCTTAAAAACTTATAGTCCATCTGAATCACACTAGCCTCTAAGCATCAACCCCAAAGTTGGGTCTGCTGCTGAACTGAAAACCTTGTCTGAAGCCAAAATTATCCCCAACTGCCTTTTGAACTGTGTAGTCCCTGGGAGCTAGGGAGAGTCACATAGGAGTGTGGCTTTTCAAATGAGAGAACAGCAGGCAAGAAATGGAGACTTCTGCTAAGCCTCATTAACGTTTTAATAGGGCTTACAGCAACGGTTCTCTTTGAAAATGCTTTATTCATAATTGACCAATTGTCATTAGATATAGTTACACTCCATGGCATCTTATTAGAAGGAGCTAGTTTGAACCACCCTCCCTCAAAGTATTCATAGTAAATTCCTAACAGATGATGTCATAACAGGCCGTTACAATCCATAACATGTAGATACCATTAAAGCAATGTGTGTGCCTTTCTGATACTGAAACATCTAACTTTATTATGAAGTTTGCTATAAAACCTGCTATGATGCATTTAATAATGTTAAAGTGTTTATTCTTTAATATTGAAGTCACACTGCCCCTGTGATGCCTGTTACTCCTGCCACAAATGAGAATTGCCAAATCTATCAGCTTGACTTTTAAACACTTCCTTAAGAGATTTCTTTCTTCTTTCCTCTTCTTCATTACTTTTTTTTTCTGCTATGAAAAAGCAGATGTTCTAAAGCTCCAAGTAACTGAAAACCAGCAATATATGCTTAGAGGCTGAAACTTAATATTTACAATAAGCTAATCCAAAGAGAAATGTCTCCCCAGTGACCCTGGTCATGAAGTGGGAACCCGCGTGGTCATTGGTCCTGGCTGAGACAGTTGTCATTTATCAAAACCCCATGCACTGTGATTCTCAATTAGGGACTTTCCTGGCATCAGCAACTCTCCACCTACTTGATACAAAAAGCAAAATAAATATGAAATCCATCCTTACTGCATCACATTCCATTGGCTTTACAATCGCCATATAAGGCAGTTATTATGGATTCCATAATTTATGTGAGAAGATTTGGGTTTTTGAGTGGTGATGGCTCAACTTTTTGTCTCTATTATTATAATAAACATTAAATTTCCTAATAAATTTTTCAGGTAAGACGGTCATAAATATGTATTTCTAATTCCTGACAGCTATTGATATTTATATGCAGACCAATGGCAAAAACAAGAGAAGGAATGGCATTCCTTAGAAGAAACCATAAAATTCAGATTGTGGTAGGGATCTGATTAAGTGAGGTACTAAGCTAACCTTGGACTTCTGGGGAATATATGCATGTTGGGGAGAAATTAGAGCTTCTCCCAAGAGCTTTTGGTCCAAATATGTTCTGTATATTCTATCAGCTACAGATGAATTTGGTATAACAAAGTCCTTTTTTAAAATGCAAACATTCCTCAGAAGGGTTAAGCCTGTGGGTTATTATTTTTTGGTATAAATTTCCTTACTTTAGTAACCTTTAGAAGATTCTCTTTAATTCAATCTACCCAACGTTTTAGTGAGTGCCTATTAAGTATAAAATGGAGCAGCACTATGTGCCTTATGGGGGTTATAAAAACAAACATTGTCCAAATCCTCTTAAGGGCTCCTCAGGGATTACAAGGTCTCAACAAGAAGTTTTTTCAAGTTCCTCCTGCTCCTCCATGCCTTCAGACCTCAATCGATCTTTCTTATTATTTCTGTGGCCTATACCCATTGAGACCCTGGATGTCCTATTTCTGTCCCAAGTCTGCCTTTCCATCTGGAATTTCTTAATCTCATGGCTGCACATGCCTACTCTCCCTCTTCTAGAAAGCTACTTGGACCAGAGACCTGGGCTTCCATGTCCCAAGAGGAAAAGCCCCATTTGTTCAGATGGAAAAGAATACATTCCTGTGGGTACATCACTACCCAGCCTGCAGGTTATTGTTGGAGGGAGACTTACTCTACACACTAGTAAATCCATGGATGGGCTTGCAGACAGACCAACCCCTGTTATTTTCCTCCCATGCCCCTCATTTACTGACCACTAGTAAACCCATTCCCAAAGGAGTGCTATTATTAACTGTGAGTTGAGAAGAAAAAATGGGCATTCGTGGCTCAGGTCATTCTTCTCTTTTCTGGACTCATCTGCCTGCAAAAGGACGCATCTATTTATTTGGGGCCATAAACAAGGGGCTTCATCTGGGGGAAACATCTCTGATTTAGAGGGGAGAGGTCAGATTCAATTCAGCAGGGTATTTATAGCCCATTTGGTTCCACATTTAAGCCTCCTTCTTTACTCCACCTTTAATCATTAAAAAGCTGATAGTGTGTATCTCTCTTTGTCCAACTTCTGTGCCTGCCTCTCACCTGTTGTGAATTTGTATAAGAAGAGGGCTGTTATTCTTTAGGTTCCCTAAAGCCAAGTACCTTGATACCTCTCATGCTGTAAGCGGCACCCTGTGTCTCCAGGTCTGCCTCCTACAGCATTTACTTGGAGTCCTTTAAAATAGCTGCAGAATTATTCCATGGCCTGCCCTAGAAATTCTGCCTGGTACACTGCCACCCAATCCCACTTCTCATGGAAGAAATGCCTCTTTTGGACACCGGTAGGCACAGTAGCATGATTAAATTTTTACTAATGAAATATTAGGGAAGTAATACTACCTTCCACTTTCTCAGAAGTGTCTGCAGTGGTTTTAATAGAGAATCACCTGAGGAATTGGCTCACCCAAAGTGATGAGTAGTAATGGTGGAATTTCAGGTCTACCTGAGCCAGGTATTTGGGGACAAATCTAATTGGCCTGCACCAAGAATGAAAAGCTTAAAGGCTCATAGAGAACAAGCAAGTAACATAAATGATTGAAGCTTCTGAGGATAAGAAAACTACTAGTTCAAATATGGAGATAGCTGGCAACTAGTATTTGGCTTTGGCATTAAGCAATAATACAGAATAGGGGTACCTGGGTGATTCTGTCAGTTGTGTGTCCAACTTTATCTCAGGCCATGATCTCATGGTTCATGAATTCAGGCGCCACTTTGCACTGACAACCTGGAGCCTGGAGCCTGCTTTGGATTCTATGTCTCCTTCTCTCTTTCTGCCCTTCTCCTGCTTGTGTTCGTGCTTCTCTCTCTCCCTCCCTCTCCCTCTCTCTCTCTCTCTCTCAACCTCTCTCAGAAGTAGCCATTAAAAAAGTTAAAAAAAAAAAAAGTAATATAGAGTAAAAGGGACTCAGGCAAGTCAGACACTATGGACACAAAATAGCTTCAGTCAGTATATAGCAAAAGGATTTATTTAGGTCCTTTTTAAAAAAGAGGCAGCCTCGGGGCGCCTGGGTGGCTTAGTCGGTTGGGCGTCCGACTTTCACTTAGGTCATGATCTCGCGGTTCGTGGGTTCGGGCCCGCGTCGGGCTCTGTGTTGCCAGCACAGAGCCTGGAGCCTGTTTCAGTCTGTGACTGCCTCTCTCTCTGACCCTCCCCTGCTCATGCTGTCTCTCTCTCCCTCTCCTAGAAATAAATAAAATATTAAAAAATAAAAATAAAAAAAAAAAAGAGGCAGCCTTTACTCAATGCCAAAATATTGTCTCCATGCAGAACATGGCTAAGAGACCTTTTGCATTTTCAAGCAAAATGAGTTATAAATGTGGGTTTCATGTACCAGTGCACCCCTCTTCAGTGCTAGCAATGAATTAATTAAGAAAACAAGATGAAACAACACTCACAATAAATCCACCACCACCTTATGTTAGCTAGGATTGTGTATGAAGTATGAGATTGTTCTCAGGCTCAAGCTGGCCCAGGGGTGTTCTTTGCCCCCTCTGGCCATCACCGAGTCTGGTCTTCCCTCACCTCTCCCTTCCTTCCTGTATGTTAGTTAAAGCTGGCATTTTAAATCACCGTGAAAGTTTTCAATGAGGTGAGCACAGATTCATTTTCAATAGAATAAATTCTGGGTAGCCGAAAAAAGGCATGTCTTTCAGCCATGAACAGCTGCTAATATCACCTTTAATGTGCGATATAACTGGTGCCTTCTGATGTTACTTTTTTAAAAAGTTGAATTATAGCAGAAGAAAAATATGATGAAATTATTATAAAATTCAGGCTCTTTCAAAGCACACAATTTTCCACCATGGACTCTAATATCTTTAAAGCCTAAAACACCTGAATAAATCTGGAAATAAGAATGTACCTTTCAAATTATAACCTTTATCAGCATTCCAGGTGTCTCTCTCCTCAGCCTACCTCAGGTTTTCACCTTGAAACTTAGCAACCTTGGCGAGGATGTGGAGAAACGGGCACTCTCTTACACTGTTGGTGGGATGTAAACTGGTACAGCCCCTCTGGAAAACAGTTTGGAGGTTCCTCAGGAAACTAACACTAGAACTCCCCTGTGACCCAGCAATAGCACTGCTGGGAATTTACCCAAGGGATACAGAAATGCTGAGGCATAGGAGCACATGGACCCCAAGGTTCATAGCAGCACTCTCCACAATAGCCAAAACATGGAAAGAGCCTAAGTGTCCATCAACGGAGAAATGGATCAAGAAGATGTGGTTTATCTATACCATGGAATACTACATGGCAATGAGAAACAATGAAATCTGGCCATGTGTAGCAACATGGATGGACCTTGAGGGTGTTATGCTGAGCGAAATAAGTCAGGCAGAGAAGGACAAATATCATGTTTGCACGTATAGGAGGATTAGGAGGAACTTAACAGAGGAACAAGGGGGAGAAGAAGGGCGGAAATGGTGGGGGAAAGGGAGAGAGGCAAACCATGAGAGACTCTTGAATGCTGACAAAAACTGAGGACTGATGGATGTGGGGGGGAGGGGGGATGGGCATGGAGGAGGACACTTGTGGGGATGAGCACTGAGTGTTATGTGGAAACTAATTTGACAATAAACTATTTGTAAAAGAAAAAAAAAAGAAAGAAAAGAAAAGAAACTTGGTAACTTTATCCTCCTTACAATAAGTTACTCCTCCAAGATGAAATGGGTTTAGTAATCTTGTCCAAGTGAACCTTCAAACCTAAAAAAAGATGAATTCCCCCATCCCATTGGGTACCTGATGACAAAGCCCTCTAGGTTTTATTTAGAAAACAACATGGAAATTCAGTCTGAGTGCTAAAAAGAGTCCATGTCTACAACTGGAAGCAGGCAATTCTCTTTTGGGATCTCAGTAGGGGCCTGGTGCGGCTCACATAAGAGGCTGGTCAGAGCCATGGCTTGTGAGGGCTCCCCCTGCCCAGAGTAACAGGGTTTGGTAAAAACAAAAGGACAGTGATGACTTAACTCCGTGTTACTTTCTCCTCAGAATATCCACTAAAGAGAACAATGTAGACACAGGGTCCTTAAATACATTAAGTCCATAGAGACAGAACAAGCAGTTTGGGGGTAAGAATCAGATATACTCAAATGACTGGGACAAGGAAGGGGGTTATTGACTGATGTGAGCTAGATACCTCATTTGGCATCCAAATGAGTTGTTTGGCTCAGTACACCTGCCTACTAGTCTTTGCGTAAGTATTTATGCCCTTAGAACCACTGGTTAGTTGACAAAGTTCAGCTCTTGTGAAGAACTGGGCTGTTTTGACATTCTCAGTTCTTCTGATACATTTGTTTCAAAAATGGATTTCTGGATACAGAAGCCATCACACCTCTCTCTTTGCAGCATTCCTCATGGGCAAAAAGCAAGTTCTGGTTTGTAACCCAGTTGCATCTGGGCAGATGAATATCTGGCTACTCCAAAAACCTAGAACAAAACATGGTGGGAGGGGGCAGGAGAGGAAGTCAAATACTTTGCAGTTCAGTTCAACAGAGAATTATTCAGAGATTCCTGTCTTAAAAGAGTAGATAGCTCAGAAAATTGTGCATCAGCATACCCTGAATTTGGTGGTTAGCTAGAGTGAACATGCAGCCGGGCTAGCCTGAACAATCCTAGCTTACCCCCTTTGCCTCCATGTGCTTGTTACTCAAAGAAGTGCACCTGCTTGGACCACAAATGAGACGGTCACCAGACATGAGGAGAAAAGAAGAGGGATTCTCAATTTTTTTCTTCTACTCTGATTGTCTTCCCAAGCAAGGTATGATGGCTCCAAGATGGTTCCTCAAAGTCCTCTAGAAATGGTTCTGGTGTTTGTGTCACTGCTGGTCCCTGAAGGAACAGAGTAGCTTTGTGCTACGAGTGTAAATGTCTTCCCCATTTTCCTGACAAATGTCAAATTAGGAATTTCAGATTTAGTAAACAAAAATACAGGGCACCCAGGTAAATTTGAATTTCAGAGAAACAGGGCATAATGTTTTAGTATAAGAGATTCAATTCACACACCAGGGTCAACCAGTGTGTTAGTGGCTGTGCTCATGAACAGCCTGTCCTGCCTGTGGGCTCCCTGCTCATAGGCACTCCTTCTCCAAAGCTGCTGACAGGGCCTGGACATCAGAGGCAGCTGTAGGGAGTCCTTGCCTTCTTGACCTTCCTCCTCCCAGAGTCAAAACATTTTCTTTTCCTACACGGAAGATAAAGGGTTGCACAGGGAAGCCTATTCCTAGAGGATGGTGAAGTGAGACAATGATCTTCTAGGAGGAAGGAAAAATACAACCCTTTGGAGGAATGAATAGCTTCTTGCATGGTTCAGAGCTCTGCCTGGAACTCTCAGTCCTTTGTCCTTGTAATTCTTTCTTCTAGCACCAAAGCAGGGGGATGTGGAGGCCTTGGAGAGGAAGGGAGCCAGACTCTCCCTCCCTCCCTCCCAGTGGGTTTGGGGAGAAGCTTCCAGGCTTTATCCTAACATGCCCTCAGGCACTGCAGTCTGAGTGGTCTGCCCATGGGGCTGTGCATTAAAGCCTGCCAATGCCAGTTTTAAATTATGCTGACTTCTATCTAAGGAGAAATTTCAGGACACAGGGGCTGTACCATACACTTGCAAAATATATTTCACACCTTGGGTACAATTTGAAAGAACACACATGAAAGGAAGAGAGAAAGAGGTGAAAGGAAGAAAGAAGGAAGAAAGAGGAGAGAGGGAAGAAAGGAAGGAAGGGAGGAGAAAAGGAAGGAAGGAAAGAAAGGTGGGAGGGAGAGGAAGGCGGTACGGGTGAGGTCCAACACAGCTTCAATTGAGCCTTTTCTCCACTTAAGCCTCCTGTGATTTATTACCGCTTTTGATCTACTTAAGCTGTCTTCTTTCTGAAACTAAATTCTGTATGGGTGACCCAGGTGCACTTTATTTTGATGAGATGAATATTCAAAGTTTATAAAGGCGAAACTAGGAAGGTTAAGACCATTACTTGTCTAGGGCTCCCAACTCCAGATGGACTTGCTGAAATTCTCTATCTTCTCAAGTGCAGAGGGACTGGATGTGTAGTGTACCGACTCTAAGGTTAGCTCACTGTTTTCAAACTGCAGGAATCTACCTATTGGTGGCTTACGAAATAAATGTGGTGATTATAATCACTCTTGTATCAATGAAAAAGAACAAAGTATAATAAAAAAGAATGCAATGGACATACAACAATGATAAATATTGTTTTATAAGGTATCCCCTTCTCTCTCAATATGTATAAAATGCATGTACTAAATGGTGTAAAATGCATTTATGTATTTCTTACTATGGCTCATGAGAAAAAAATTGAAAACTTCTAGAGCAGGTACCTTTTCAATAGGGGTATGATGAATTCAGTGTGTGTGTGAGATGACGGATTTACGTTGCAGCTGGCAAAGAGCAGGAGTATGTGAGGGAAAAAAATAATTGTGTTTCTAAGTGTGTGTGTGTGTGTGTGTGTGTGTGTGTGTGCGTGTGTGCGCGCGTGTGTGAGAGAGAGGGGGGGGGGCTGTCTGACTTTGTTTCACAGATTTCTTGAGGAATGACAGGAATACCAAGGAGCTCAACAAAGTACACAATGGAAATACATAAATAATGTAAAACTAATAGTACATATATCCTTTTGTAGAACTCAATGAACCAAAGATTATATGAGAGCAACTACAAGGGCAGAGCTTAAAATGCTATAGCTCATGAGTCAAATCCATCCCACTGTCTGTTTTTGTAAGTAAAGTTTTACTGGAACACAATCATGCTTGTTTATTTATGGATCAGCTATGGCTGCTTTGGGCCTGCAAGGGAAGATTTGACTATGGCCTTCAAAACTTAAAATATTTATTTTCTGGCCCTTAACAGAGCAAATGCCTGCTCTAAGGCAATGACCTATGAATCAGAATCATAGAGGTATTTAGACCACGTGACACCCACTAGCAGTCTTCAGTCTTGCTAAGGTTGTGTGTGACACATTCAGGAACTCTGTCATAGAAAGGCCCAGGCTGCCTCCTGATTGAAGATGTTTGCCTATACACACCAGGTTCCCTTGAGGTCTGCCTCAGTTTTAACCAGCTCTCTGTTCTAAACAGACATCCCTGTGCATTTTCTCACACACTCTGACACAGCAAAGAGAAGAAGCAAAAGCAGGACTTTATGGGGCTTAGAAACAGACCCATTAATCAGGCCAATTAAAGCTGGGGTGTGGATGCAAGTACTTCTGGGACAGCAGCAGGGTGAAAACCAGAGGCCAGAGAGAACTATTTCTCACCCTTCTCTAAGGGAGAGCAATGCCAGAGACGGGGGTTGTGAAGAGAATAAGAGCAACTGCACCACAAAGTGAGCTGCCTGTAGGCCTGGCTGTGAAAAGAACTGAATCTGAAGTCCACGTATCCAGACGTCCCTGTTGTGCTTCAAAGTACCATGAAATGTCCTAGGGTTTGTAGTTCAGTTCTCATTTCACACATTTTTATTCTTTTCACCAAAGTGATTTGGTGTCACTTGGCATGATTAGTTTATTCGTGCTTTGCAAGTCTTTTCAGATAAAAGAAATTCCACAAACCAGAGAAAATCCACCCAGACGATGTGCTGAAATTTCTGGTTCAAAAAGTTTCAGCACGAGATCTAGAAACTAGAAATAGTACCTGCCTCTGGCAAAATTACAAAGTGAATAAAGTTCACTTTCCAAGTCATCAGCCTAGCCTGTCTTTCCCCCTTCTCTCTTCCAATGGCACAGCTCTCCTTACTATTCTGACCACATGGCTTCCAGCATCATCACAGGATCCTGGGCACAGGTGTTTGAGGTCAGTAACAGGATTCTCTCTCGGCACTTAACTTAGGGGTGGTGAATATAAACCCTATTCTACCAACAGAAGGATGTTTTGCTCCATGGAGAAAGTGGTGGAAGGAACTAGGGGGCAGGGAGAGCCACATGATTAAGAGTCTCATGGCCTGTAGTCCCAGTTTGAGAACCCAGGCTGAAGGCAAAGTAATTTGAAAGTGGAACCTTCAACTAGTAATGAAGGGAAAAGTTGCTTGATTCTTGAATTTAGTCTCAGAGTAGTCGGGGGAACACCAACTCCCCCACCCCTCCCTTCCCCTGCTCCCATTTTAATTACTACTATTTTTTAAATGTGTTTTTTTTTTTTTTTTTTAATTTCTGAGAGAAGAGAGAGTGTATGTGAGCAGGGAGACACAGAATCTGAAGCAGGCTCCAGGCTCTCAGCTGGCTGTCAGCACAGAGCCCAACGCGGGGCTCGAACCCACACGAACTTTGAGATCATGACCTGAGCTGAAGTCGGATGCTTAACTGACTGAGCCACCCAGGCGCCCCATATTACTACTATTTTTAAAATGTTTGTTTACTTCTGAGAGACAGAGAGAGAGAGAGAGAGAGAGCGAGAGTGAGCAGGCAAGGGCAGACAGAGTGGGGCACAGAATCTGAAGCAGGCTCCACACTCTGAGCTGACAGCACAGAGCCCTAACGCCCAGGGCTTGAACTCACGAACTATGAGATCATGACCTGAGCTGAAGTTGGATGCTTAACCGACTGAGCCACCCAGATGCCCCTATTATAACTATTTTTAATGCAGTTCTGATCACCACTGAGAATTGAGGAAGTCTATCGTGGGAGAAGTTCATTCTATTCTTTGCAACTCCAAAGCAGCACCTGTGACAACTAATGTGGTGAATCTCGTTTGAGCTCAGAATAGTGAATTTCTCTCTAGCACCTATGTCTTCTGCTAGCATACAACTCCACAGCCCAAAGTGGTTTAAGAGAAAGTGTGACCCAAGAATAAAACTGTCCCACAGAATGGCTGTATCCATCAGAAAGAACTTGAGCTACAAACAAAGCTGGCCCAGGTTCTACTCTTGGGCTTCCTCCACTGGGCCCTGTGCTGGCCAGAGATTTTGGCTAGAGTTCATGGTTGCAGAAAGCCAGCTCACTATACATCAGCCTTACAACTCCAAGAGCCCACTGGTCCTCTTTGCCCCTAACTAGACACTTTTAATACTTCCAGCCACTTTCAGGGTCTAGCCCCTCCCAATCCAACACTCCAGGCTGTCTCTCCTACAATTCACACTGCAAGCCTAGAATTTTCTTCATTTGGCACTGCTAAGGGGAGAGGTGTTGAAAGGAAGCCTGAGCAGATGGGAATGAGATTCCATTACTTTGTAAATATCTGAATGCCATCTCCTCTTAATGTGATATGAGAGTTTTAGTACATTTAAAAATTTCCCTGCCCTAATTATAAAACCCATTTTTATTAAAGGAGCACACACCTTGTGTATAGCTGGCTCTGAGGTTGGTTAATGCATGAAAATTCCATCCGTGGTGCTGTTTTAGGTCTGTTAGTAACTGGCTTAGCACTTGCCGGTTTCCCTCCCCGGGTAATGACAGAGAGGCTAACACAATAGCAAAGCTGTTAATCCCAAACATGTTACTAATAAGGCAAGCTGCCTCGCTCAGGGTTGCAGGGAGGAAGGAGAGATGAATGTGGAAATGCTAATATGCCAGCTCGCACTCTCTCTCATACCCACAGATTTGCGGATAATGAGGAATGTCCTGCTTTTCTCAAAATATCACTGCACTTAATCAACTCAGAGCTTCCTCACTAATCGCATGACCTTAATTGATGTTTGGTATTTGGGAGGCTGCGAAGGTGAACAGCAAATGTGAATGAGTTCACATTTTCAGGATGGCACCTGAAAGATTCTTGTGAGACTCAGCTTTCTTCATCATTTTTGACATGCTTCTCTGTGTGGTTTATTGACCCTTTAGACACATGGTAGACTCTGTAGCTATTTAGCTGTGAAAATAAAATCAGTAAATGTGTGAATGAAGCAAACTCCTCTCAATCTGGACTACAGTTTCAAAATCAAGGAACCTGAATATTGTACAATTTGTGTCAAATGTACTTTTGAAAGCATAACATGGACAAGTTGAGGAATTCTGAGGAGGTGGATGGAAGAAAGGAGAGAAGTCATGGAAACTGATTATTTCCTCTCTCCATAGAACAGGTGCAAGCAGCTGTGCAGCAACCACACAAACTCCAACGTTGGGAAACAAAAATTGCACTCTGGACAACTGATTTAATCTTTACATAGCCTCATTACTAGCTCAGAATCTCCTTGTTAGGAGCTCCAGACATGTTTGAAATTTGGTAGAATTCATCCTATGATAGATTTGCTGGTGGCAGAGGGGTATCCACTGACCAAACTGATACATCTTGTTTGATATGTGGGGTAGTTCTGGAAAGCCATAAGAAATTCCTCAAATTAGCCATAAATCAGAATAACTTCAAGAGCTTTAAAATAATATCACGGCCTGAGTTAACCTTGGGAGATTCAGTTTCAGTTTAGTGTGGGCTCCTGAGAACTATATTTTCCAAAGCTTTACAGATGATTCTGGTGCTCAATTATGTTCAAGAAGAATTTCTATGTTTTCCAGACCTTCACAGATGATTTATACTTAAAAACAAAAAAAAGGAGATTCTTTTTCTTAAATTCATTTATTTAAATTCAAGTTAGTTAACCTACATGTAGAACTGGTTTCAGGAGTAGAACCCAGTGATTCAGCTTTAACATAAAACACCCAGTGCTCATCGCAACAAGCACCTTCCTAAATGCCCATCACCCATTTATCCCATCCCCCACTCACCTCCCCTCAAGCAAAACTTGTTTGCTCTCTTTATTTAAAAGTCTCTTATGGTTTGCCTCCCTCTCTGTTTTTATCTTACTTTTCCTTCCCTTCCCCTATGTTCCTCTGTTGTGTTTCTTAAATTCCACATATGAGTGAAATCATATGGCATTTGTCTTTCTCTGACAGACTTATTTTGCTTAGCATGATACACTAGTTCTATCCATGTTGTTGCAAATGGCAAGATTTCATTCTTTTTGATCACCAACTAATATTCCATTGTGTATATCTATACCACATCATCTTTATCCATTCATCAGTTGATGGACATCTGAGCTCTTCCCATAATTTGGCTATTATTGATAGTGTTCCTATGAATACTGGGGTGCATGTGCCCCTTTACATCAGCATTTTTGTATCCTCTGGATAAATAACCTAGGAGTCCAATTGCTGGGTTGTAGGGTATTTCTATGTTTAATTTTATTTTTAATTTTTTGAGGAACCTCCACCCTGTTTTCCAGAGTCCATATCCACTCTTTAAAATAACACATTTTCATTCTTCTCTACCCCTAGTCTCTGAAATCGATCATTCTACTTTCTGCTTCCATGAATTTAGCTACTCTAGGCATCTCAGGTAAGTGGAAAGTGTCCTTTTGTGATTGGCTTATTTCATTTAGCATAATATTCTCAAGATTCATCTATGTTGTAGCAGGTGTCACAGTTTCTTTCCTTTTTAAGGTTGCGTAATATTGGTTGCATAATATTGGCTGCACATGCACCCCAGTATTCATAGGAACACTATCAACAATAGCCAAATTATGGGAAGAGCTCAGATGTCCATCAACTGATGAATGGATAAAGATGATGTGGTATAGATATACACAATGGAATATTAGTTGGTGATCAAAAAGAATGAAATCTTGCCATTTGCAACAACATGGATAGAACTAGTGTATCATGCTAAGCAAAATAAGTCTGTCAGAGAAAGACAAATGCCATATGATTTCACTCATATGTGGAATTTAAGAAACACAACAGAGGAACATAGGGGAAGGGAAGGAAAAGTAAGATAAAAACAGAGAGGGAGGCAAACCATAAGAGACTTTTAAATAAAGAGAGCAAACAAGTTTTGCTTGAGGGGAGGTGAGTGGGGGATGGGATAAATGGGTGATGGGCATTTAGGAAGGTGCTTGTTGCGATGAGCACTGGGTGTTTTATGTTAAAGCTGAATCACTGGGTTCTACTCCTGAAACCAGTTCTACATGTAGGTTAATTAACTTGAATTTATTTTTTTTAAATTTTTTTTAATGTTTTATTTATTTTTAGGAGAGAGAGAGACAGCGTGAGCAGGGGAGGGTCAGAGAGAGAGGGAATCACAGAATGAAACAGGCTCCAGGCTCTGAGCTGGTAGTCAGCACAGAGCCCGATGCGGGGCCCGAACCCACGAACCGCGAGATCACGACCTAAGCGAAAAGTCAGACACTTAACCAACTAAGCCACCCAGGCGCCCCACTAACTTGAATTTAAATAAATGATTTAAGAAAAGGAGTGGATATGGAATTTCAGCTGGAGGAAATGAAAAAGTTTTGGAGATGATGGTGGTGATTGGTGCACAACAATGAATATACTTAATGCCAATTAACTGTACACTTCAAAAGATAAAATGATCAATTTCATTTTATACATATTTTACTCCAATTCAAAATAGTTTATCAAATTGCCTTTATTTTTTTTTCATTTTGTTGTACACGTTGGCATTTGAAAGCCACTACCCAGGATGAAGAAAGAGAAAGGAAGCTGGGCCTGTGAGTGCAGCCCAAGTGGGGTTCCCCCAGGAACCTGAGACCAGTTCCCCAGGAGCTGCTCATAGTCAAAAAGCCTTCAAGCTGCCTCCAGATGTTGCAACAACCGGACCCAAGCTGGATGATGGAGACGCACTTATAGATTATAAAACTCATTAGCCATGCCCCATGAGAAACAAACCTCCTCATACATGGAAGCACCCTAAGCCAGAGGTTAACTTGTCCATAAAAATACTTAATATCTTTTGTGGGCAGACATGTCTAGAGGATGATGCACCCTAAGTTTTCAAGAAACAAGAGATTTTCGGTCCTAAGGTCTGCCTACATAGGCAACGACACCAGGAGACATCTCATTTTTTCTTCACAAAGCAATAGAACAAAGTATAAAAAAAACTGTACAGAGGTTAAAAGCAAAGCAATTTGATACCCAGAGGAAGCCATATACAGACAAGATGTTCTCCAGGACAGAGTTAATTGTTGGTGAAATTACAGGATTACATGAAGAGCAATACTTATCTTCAACTATAGCAGTTGATTCTTTTTTACTTATGTATCTACTATACATATATGTATACATGGATGCACACACATATTAAATGCAAGTTTATGATGACTGGTTAGTAAGTTTTAAGAGTTCAGATTAATTTCTTCTTAACAATACAGGCCTTGATGGCCTACAAGGCAGGCTATATAGCTGGAATTTATAATCATGGAATTTTCGTACTGCATTAAGAAACTCTGTGGGTGATAATAGAGCACTAAAATAGCTAGCATTGCATTGATGTTTCTCACTCTCTACATTTGTTTAATTCCTTTGCCAGAGACACATACTTAACTTGTCTTGGTAGATTTTTGTAATGTGTCTTTCAAATGGAAAAACTGTATTCAAGCATTCCAATTTTATCAAGTGGCAAAAACACCCAGGCTGTTGGCCAGGATTTGCATGTTTGTTACTGCATTCCATATCCAGATATCTCAGGGCTGAAGAATAATAACAATTTTCTAAAATGTTATTGGATCCATAACTCTGGCAGCAGGTTAATTCACTTAGCCATTTCAATTAGAGCAATAATTACTGGCATATAACCTTAGAAATCATTAAGCATGGTGGTAATCAATTCCAGTTGAAATCACCTTCTTAGTTCAATAAATGTTTGTTAAGTACCTACTGTGTGTAAGGCTCTATAATTTCTTATCTATGTCTAGCACTTCAGAAATATGAAAATCATGTTCATTATCTCATCTGGTTCTGACAGACACAGTGAGGAGGATAGCAAGTTAGCATACAAGGAAAGTGAGGCACAGAGAGATTAAATGTTTTGCTCATGATCTTGAAGCTAGTAAATGATACAGTCACAATTAAAATCCTAGTTTTCTGAAGCCAATTCCAATTTTCTCTGTGCTGCCCCACATATCCCTCTGCACTGTCAATACACATGGTCAGTGTTTATACTGAACTGTTTTTTATTATTTTTGAGTAATTTTTTATGCCAGTATTTTTTTTTTTTTCCTGGAATGCTCTGCAATATCACTAAGCAGAACGCCATGGGATTCAGGTAGTCTTATCTTCACAAGTTTGGCTAACTTGGCTACCAGTAGATACCATCCAAGTCTTCTGTTTTCCCTATCAGTAATGATAGCTTTGCACGCCTCCTTTTTTCCAGGAGGAATAATGAAAGTGGAAGCTTTGCCTTTGTCTCAATTTAGGCAGTGTGACATGGTATCCAGAAGTCTGAGAGTCAAGAGACCTGAGGTCCAGCCTTGGTTCTGTCACCAATATATGATGCCACCATAGGCCTTAGTATCCAACCAAATAAGAATTGCAATGCCTTTTCTGACATTCTGAGGTTGAGCTTAATAACAAATATGTTGAAGAAGTTGAAAATATTTAAAATTGACATTAATATGAATATTGCCAAGTCTTTTTAGAATTCCTACTAACATTAAATGTGGAAAAATAAACTTCCTAATGACTGTTGTGAGTCTAAACAGATTTTGATTAGATCTGTCTGTAGGGTAGAAAGTGTAGATGGGAATGAAGGAGAAAATAGGATATCACCTTTCACTTCAGTGACTTAATGCCTTTGTAATATTGTGAGATAATAGAAAAAATACATACATATATGTCTCTGTCCCTTGTTCTTCTCACAGAACTCCTAAACCCTTATAATTTCCTAAGTGATAAGAGGACAAGGGAGATGAAAATCATGTTCATTATCTCATCTGGTTCTGACAGACACAGTGAGGAGGATAGCAAGTTAGCATACAAGGAAAGTGAGGCACAGAGAGATTAAATGTTTTGCTCATGATCTTGAAGCTAGTAAATGATACAGTCACAATTAAAATCCTAGTTTTCTGAAGCCAATTCCAATTTTCTCTGTGCTGCCCCACATATCCCTCTGCACTGTTTTTGTTTAATGCACCCTTCTTTTGTTTAATGAGGTGACTCTAGGTGAGCTGCCAGATGGCCCCTAAATGGGGGCTGGTCACCCAAAAGATCAAATCATGAGTAGAAGCTTGGAATTTTTAGCCCTAGCCCTCATTTTCCAGGGAGAGGAAGGGGCTTAAAAGGGAATTAATAATTAATCATGGCTACATGAGAAAGCCTCCCTAAAATCCCAAAGTACAGACTGGAGAGTTTCTAAGCTGGCCAACACATCCACACCAGGAAGGTGAAACCCAACTCTATGGGGACAAAAGATCCTGTAATGTAACCCTCCCAGGCTTTATGTATCCCTTCATCTGGCTGTTCATCTGTGTCCTTTATCATAGCCTTTAACAAACTGGTAAGTAGAAGTGTCTCCCTGAGTTCTGTAAGCTGCTATAGTAAATCAGTCAAACACAAGGAGAGGACCCTGGAGCCTCTAATTTTCATTTTGTTTGGTAAGAAATACAGGTGAAAACCTGGGCTTGTGACTTAAGTCTAAGGGGGTGCAGTCTTGTGGGACTGGGTCCTTAACCTGTGGGACCTGATACCATTCCTGGTGGATAGTATCATAACTGTAGGAATTAAGCTGTAGGACACCCAACTGGTATTGTAGAGGATTGCTTTGTATGGGGAAATACTTCCAAAAGTTTAGTGACCAGAAGCGTCAGAAGTGAATTGTTTTGCATGACTAGTAAGGGAGATTTAATAGGAACAAAAGATCTAGTGGCAGAGCTGGGGTTTTCTCTATACAGAAGGTGACTGAACTGGATTTTCCCTTTATAAATCTATACCTAGATTCAATTCTCTAATGGCTCTTAGTTACTCCATTGTGTCTATTCTGGACACCACAATGCAGGATTTCTGTGTTTCTGGTATGTGTAGAAAATCTTGGATTGATCATTTACACAGGCCCTGGTGATAAAAATAAAACTGCTTGAGAAAATTAAATAATAGTGGTAAACACAATAATAAACATTTATACAGAATGAAGTAAAAAGGATCCTGATCCCAATCTCCACTTCTTGCTCATTAAAGAACTAGTGATAACCTTTCATGGAATGTGACTAGAGGATCCTCTTTTAGGCTTTTCTTCACGTCCTAGATCTTACTATTTTAAACCTTCAGCACTGATATGGCTGAGTTTTTTTTTTTTTTTTACCACAACTTTCTTACTAATTACATAAAAAAATAATGATCTTTCTGTCTGCATTTGCCACTTTTTAAGCACTAAAACTTTACCAATTAACACCCGTGAAAAATTCTACTTCCCTCTGAGATGCTCTGCAAATGATTAGAGAATGTTTGAGTACTTGTTAATAAAAATGGTGGCATGACACTTCAGTTCTATGTTTCTCAAACCCTAACTTTTAAAAAATTTGCCTTCTTTTTATCTGATTCAGTGTCTTTCCTGCTATGCAGTAATGGAAGGTACATTTTAAGTCTCTTTTTGTGGAAAGTGTTATTTGCACTTAAAGTACCAGCTCAAAAAGATCACTCACTGTATTGCACTGTATCACCTCCTGTTACACATTGAACTCACCCCTGGCACCCGTTGTTCAGAAGCAGTGTAGGGATGTAACAATATAATTACCTTATGTTCATTATTATGAACTTCTCTCTCTTGAATTTCTCTCCAGACAGATCTGTACCACAAGAGAAAGCCCTGTGAGGGCCTGAGGTTTCTTTGGGGTGAGAATCATGGAAAATATTGGCCAACATTTTACCTCTCTAATCTCCTCCCTGTTTTTCACAGCTTAGTTTAGAAAGTACATTCCCTCTGCCCCAGGGCTCCAGGATGATTAGATTTGTCTCCAGTATTTGGATTATGAACAGGCTAATTACCTGAAACTTATTGCACTTGTCTTTGTGAATGTCCACAGGTAATAAGAGCAATGCTTTTTCTCTGCCCACTGGACCATGACAGAAGAGTTGTTCAATAACTCATCCTCTCTGGTCACTTCCAAACAAAGAATTCTCTCAGGAATAAAAATTCCCAAACAACGTCTCCCTGAAAAAAAACAAAACCTTAAAACTGTATTATCTGACCTTTGGATCTGATACCAAGATTGTGTAACTCTAGGAAAGGCAGTCGTAAGCAGACCGTTTGCCACAAATTTGTCTCTACAACAATAGAATGACCTGCAGTGTGATGAAGAAGCCCACACTCCACTGGCTGTATCCTTCCTCAAGGTGGCTTACAGTTATTCTCTCAGGGAGTAAGTCTCAAAATATACAAGAGTCTTGACACTTTTCTCTGATGTCTTACCTTTGGGATCCTTGCACCCTTAGAGACAGATGCCAGATAGAGGCTGAAAAAAACAGAAAACAACTCTTACTGGGCAAAAATAGGATTGGGGATAGGTAAAAGAGGATCTGGGCCCTGGATAAGTTGCTATGCAGCCATGCAGAAAGTTGACTTCAGTGACTTGTCATCACTACCCTGGAGCTGGGGATCTCTAGGTTTGTGAGATTATGAGTAGGGCTGTGCAAGGGGGACTTAAAGATGGATCCAATATTTAGAGATCAGGTCATTTCTTGGGAGTTTTAGAACTTTCCAATGCAATTAAAATCCGATAGATCAAAGAATCCTGTATCACACTTGGTTTATGAGCAGAAAACATGAATTACCTCTTTTCAGAGAAGTGCTCATGGAAAGTTCTCCTTGGTGAAAAAAGAGGTCAGTGCTCCAGATGCACTTTAGACAGAGCTACCAGATATGCTGCTTTTCCATGGATGCTTGAGATTTGCACTTGTTGCCTAGACTCAATAATAATTCCTTTTTCATGTTGATAGTGTCTTAGTTTGGTAAATGAATTATATATAGAGTCATCCTACCTATATGATACTTGGATATTATTCTCCAAACGTAATGGGTTTATTGACTTGGCACATGGGTGCTCAGGTAAATCATGTGTTCATGTTAAAAGATGGTAATCCCTCTGTTAGGCAGCACTGGATGCAAAATTTAAAAGACAGACAATTCCAACACACTGAACCCCAATATATGAAGCCCCAAGGGAATGTAAGCCAAACGTCTCTGACACAAAATTTTCTCAACTTACTTTTTCTCTTCTCTTTACAACATGAACATGGAGCTAAAGAATTTGAATTAAAAAAAAAAATAGCTTAAGAGTCACTCTACCTATTATCTGTAGACCAGGAACAGTATACAACTGTAAAAGTATATGGAAGGACTAGAAACACTGCAGATGCACAGAACAAGTTCCATCGAGTTCCATCACTTGAATACCCAAATCCATAATTATTGCAATCTATGCTATTTCTAGCAAATTAAAGAGAGAAGTGCCATACAGTGCCATGTGCAATCCCCTATACCCGACCTTCAGAACTCCCACTGATGCAGATACGTAAAAGTCTTGTAACAGACTACTCATCCAGCTGTGTTCATGTCTGAAAATGACTGATATCAGCTGAGAGTTTCTCATTTAAAAATATACTTTCAGTCAATACATCATAAATTTTCATCATTGATATAGTGCTCCATTTTATTGGTTATGGTACAGATTTTAAGTAAATAACAGGTTAGCATTACTAACATAAAAAGAACTTAACTTTGATTTCAAAATTAAATATGAATTTTTTAATAAGACTGACTCTGAAGAAAATTTAGGGAGGGGAAGGGTGAATGTCCTATAGCAAGAAATTAAAAGTGGTTACAATGATGTTTAAAAAAAGGGTTTATTAACTTTAGATTAAACAGACATGAGGTATTCAATTAAAATGATTTCTGAGGTTTTAAAACCATCATGTTCTGTGATTAATACAGTAAATGTATGTTTGATCGAAATATTAAGCAGAAGGAAATAAATAACAGAGTTTTAAAAATATATATTCTCATTAGTAATGCAGGGCTGAAGTAAAAAGTCCAGTAAAAATATGGCTTGCTTCTAGGAGATGAATAACATTATTTACGGAACTCTTTTGAACAAGTCAGGATGTTCTCATTTGCATATGTAGCCTGATTGGTGAATTATGACCCAGGATTCCAAATCATTGTTCCCTAAACTTGAGCCCAGAAATATAAGGTACCTTGTTGAGCCAACTTCCTTCCTTCTGCCTGTGTTTCTCACTCTGCCACATAGTCTGGACTTGGGGGTGGGACAGTTGGATGAAGTAAAGATCACCTCTCTATCACATTAAAACAACTGGGTGAAAAGCATAAGAATTTGTCAACTGAGTATTTGGTGTCATGTAGGGATAAAACATTTTTTTAAAAGTCTTGTCTGACTGGATTTAATCCATCTATCCATTTGAGGTTTTTCTTTGTTTAAGTAAAAACCAGAAGTATAATGCATAAGCACTAAGAAGAGAAAAATCAATGGTCCAGTTCAAGAAGAGAGCAGAAGGCAGAAGCAGTAATCAAATTTTAGTTGTAAACTTGCCTATAAATATGCCACAAAATCCCCAAATAATATGCAAATAACACATTTGACTTTATATTTACTTTTCTGACACTAAGCAGCTGTTTGCCTCTGGGAAGGTCCATGTGGTTTCTTCAGTCTTTGGTGTCCTGACCCACAAAATAAGGACATTTATGCACTTTTCATTCAACCAATATTTTCTGAACAGTCAGCATGGGTCAGAAATGGTAAGTCACCCAAGGAATTCAATGATGGACAAAAATTAGGGACAACATTTTCCTTATGGAATACCCCTCTAAAGAGAGACATAGTAGACTAAGAAAATAAATCACAAAAACAAATGCAAAAATTTCAAGTAATACACATGCTTCTGCACAAAAGAACATGTGCTATGAGAATCTTTAATAGGAGAACAACCGTGTCAGGGGGGTCGGGAAAAGGTGTTGAGGTGAAATCTAAAGACTCTCCTAGGTGAAGGAGAAGTCGAGGGAACAACTACAAAATAGGAAATGGCACTGTGTAAAGGTCAGTGGTAGGAGGAAGCAAGATAAGTACGAGGGACTGAAAACAGACCAGTGTAGCTGCAGCCCAGAGAGCAAAGCTGAGTAGGATGAAGGTAAGGCTAGAAAGATCAGATGAGAGTCAGACACAGCTTTGAGGATTTGGCTTTTTCTAAGAGCCATGGGAAAGTCATTGAGAAGTCTGGAACAAAAGGATGATATGATCAGAACTGAAAAGTTCACTGTGCCACACAAGAATTTCTTCCTAATGAAGAATCTATTGCTCCAGCTGCTGAGACTCCTGCCACAAGACTGTCCGCAGCTGTCATATTCCGTTAGGAATTGCCTGAATAGCAGAGCCACAGTACTCAGGTGGCACCTCTTTCTAGGGTTCATATCCTGACCAGAACAGGGGTATAAAAACCCAATCTACCACTCCTTCCTTGGAAAAGATCATCACATCTTCAGAAATCCTCACAGTGTTGGCTGAGGTGTTGGTTGAGACATCACTGCAGCTCAAATTCTCTCTCTGTCCAAGCTTACTTCTCTTCCCTTCCTTTCCACCAGAAACACTGCTCAATCAACTGCTCACATTCCTATCACCATCTCAAGTTGGTTTCCCTGGAAACCCAACCTGTGACAGTTTGGAAGTAACATGGAGAAAATGATATGGAGAGGGATTGGTGGTGAAAGTGGTAGCCCATGTATATAACCAAAGACGGTGGTAGCTGGCCCTAGGATGATGGAGAGAGACACACAGACAGTGGGTAGACTTAGAAGACATTCACAAAGTAAAAATTAAGGGGATTTGGTGATGAAATGGATATGAGGGGGGAGTGATGATGTAAAGGGAGGAATGAAGAATGACTCCTCAGTCTCTGCTACACATAGAGGGAACAATGAAAAAAAAATAGGTGTGAGGAAAAGATCAGAAGCTTTCTCTTGGCACTTGCTGAGTTGAGACATTCAGGCAAAATTTTGAAGAAGGCATGGGCTGTAGAATCTAGATCACTGGAATACACATCTAGATAATAAAGGAAGCTGTGGATGTAGATGGAATCATTTAGGGAAAGAGAAGAGACTGAAGAGAAAAGGGCCTAGTTCTGTACCTTGGGGGATTAATATCAACCTTCTTCCCAATTCTTTTTTTTTTTTTTTTTAAATATTTTTATTTATTTCTAGGAGAGAGAGACAACGTGAGCAGGGGAGGGTCAGAGAGAGAGGGAGTCACAGACTGAAACAGGCTCCAGGCTCTGAGCTGGCAGTCAGCACAGAGCCCGACGCGGGGCTTGAACCCACAAACCGCGAGATCATGACCTAAGCGAAAGTCGGACGCTTAACCGACTAAGCCACCCAGGTGCCCCAACCTTCTTCCCAATTCTGATATTCTATATTTTCATACCATCATGAGCTCTAGAAGCAGAGTTAATAACCTTCTGGAAGTAACCACCTCTTTGAGAATGAGAGGGAAATTAGGGCCTGGTCCCAATGGGGAAAACACATTTTTGCTCATATACACAAACTCTGTACAGAATTTCAAGGAGTTCCCCACCTCTAAGCTCAGTCCTAGAGTCCTTAGTGACCCAGTCTCCAAGTCATAAACTCACACTCTAGACAAACACTGTACTTTTATAATCCTATCATTTCTGTGTTATTTTGTACAAACTGTTTTAATGTTCTCAGGCCTTAGCTGATAGCAATCTTGGTTGATGGTCCAGCACGTTTTTAAGAAACACCAAATACCTGAGCTTGATACTTGAGCTCCATATCTGAGTTTCCATTTCACTCACTATGCAGAGGTAGTGTTTACATTTATCAATCGCCATATTCATCATATTCAGGGTCATCCTGACTCAGAGAAAGAATAGTAGGTTTATACCATAAAATAGGGATTGGCAAAATTTTTCTGCAAAGATCCAGACAGTAATTATTTTAGACTTTGTGGGACACATATAATATCTGCCTTATGTAATTCTTTCTTTAAAATACTCTTTTCAGGAGCACCTGGGTAGCTCAGTTGGTTAAGCACCTGACTTGATTTCAGCTCAGGTCATCTCACATTTGTGAGTTCAAGCCCTACATCAGCTCTGTGCTGGCAATGTGGAGCCCGCTTGGGTCTCTCTCTCTCTCTCTCTCTCTCTCCCTCTCTCTCTGCCCTTCCCCTGATATCTCTCTCTCTCTCAAAATAAATAAACTTTTAAAATACTCCTTTCAAAATGTAAAAGCCATTCTCAGCTCACAGGACATAAACAGATAGACTGCTGGCCACCACTAGATTGATTCCTGACTCTTGCACAAAAGACAATCAAGTTTGCAATCAGATCAATAAAGACTACAGATGTCTTGCCTCTGAGCCTCCTCTCATTTGACCTTTGGGATATATATTCTTTAACCTTTGAGGCCTCTGTTTTCACAACTATAAAACAGAAAACAGAAAAACATATCTCCATGTTATACCTAAAGACATGTTTTTCTGTAACACACTTGGTATGTCCTCATCTTGTTTGTCAATGACAAGAAAATCCAGCTCCTTCAAGATCCTATTCAATGTGGACTCAAAGAGTAGAGGGAAGACCCTGAAAAATATCTCACTTGCTGTCATTCCCTGCTCTTGTGCCCATGCCTGGTTGTTTCAGCCATTTCTAACTCTAACACTATGATGCTGCTTTTGCAAAAAAAAAAAAAAAAAAAAAAGTCACCCCCTGGCTCTAGTATATGTTGCCACCAAGGCAGAATTCTCATCTCCAGTTTATATTGCATAAAGTCAGTTATTTGCACAGTTGTTTGCAGAATGAAGGGGGCTGTCCCATCTCATACCACATGGACTCTTCCTAGCTTCCACTTAAGGTTTCAGAAGCCACAAATCTCTTCCCCCTTTTCTGTCCCAAAGAGGATGGATGGTCTTAACAAACCATATGGGCTTGATTCACCCTCTGGGGAAGCTTCTGGTCTCTTCTTCCCTTCCCTATCATTAAATTCTACTATATGTCCCTTCACTTCACTGGGCTACACATATTAGTCAGATATTAGCTGATCTGCCTGCTTCTTCACAGCTTGATAATACTAGGTAAATTCCACAACTGCATACTCTTTGAAAGGGCAAATCCTCCCAAATATTTCTATAGATTCCTAGTAGAGGAAGCAGATTTTTATTCTTAGGGTCACTTCAGCCTGAGAGCTCTAGCTTCTTCATGCACCTCACTGATGAAAATGTGAAACTCTTTATGTTACACACACACACACACACACACACACACACACACACACACACACACAAATACTCCCAAGAAATATTTGTGTGTCTGATGGATGCAAAGGAAGCTGCGGAGGAATTGTAAAGGAGACTGCATTGCAATAGGAACATGATTTTAAACTACGTATTCCATAACCTCATTCCTCAAATCTGCTTTGCCTCACTCCCAGGGAGGAGTCTCACACGTTATCTCATAAAGAACTGAAGCTCTTGCCACATCCTCTTCCCTCCACTGCATTTCTCTACATCTATTCTCTTCTTTCCCCTTCTCTCACAGGAATAACACACATTTCTTTTAGTCTCTTATGCAGAGCACTTTATGGAGCTTTTTAAAAATTTGCACTCCCTTTGTAACTGTTGCCTTAAGGTCTCATCTGCTACTCCAAGTGTCTGTTATTTCCCCCAAACAATCAAAGTTCTCTAAGAGATTATGCTGGTAGCTGAAATAATAAAAATAATTTCACTCTCTTACACCTATATTACTTGGTTGAACTGCTACTTTGATATTCATTTTTAGCCATTAATACTTTAGCTTAAATCAGTTAATCAGATGAATTGAAAAGAAAAAGAACCAAGAAAATAGATCTGGGGAAAAAAAATCTGTTTTGTTTGAGGAGAGAGGGCCAGGGAGAAGGCATAGAGGCATAGTTTTCAGATAATACAAAACTTAACAAGATGCTGCTGGGGGATGGTAGGGAAAGAGAAGCAGTACTACATAGGAGAGGATGGGAGAACACAGAAAAGGAAATTTATCTATTTTGCCTGGGGCAGGACCTCATTTTAGGTGTTGCATAAGTATAGTTAAGTCCTCTAGTAGAGCCATTCATGAAGACGGGAGATCCTCCTTTGATGTGGAAATAACTACTGAGAAAATCCACTATTCCCCCTGCATGAATCTCCTGATGTCATGGCTGCTCTGAGAGCCTGCTTTGGCTCTGCCCTGTGTGGGTGTGGGGACCTAGATGATGAAGGCTGGAATGTAACTGATTACTAACTCTGTAAATGTACAATATTAATGATGGAATATTGGGGTGCAGGGGGCTGGGGGACAGGGCAGAGGTCATTTTTTGTTATTTTCTGGAGTCTGCTTTGGAATTTTCCCACATTTCTCTATATATAAACAATAGACATTAGCACTTTCATATGTCTTGAAAGTTAAAGCAAGATGTAGGAAATTCAATTGTTGAAGAACAGAGTTCTCTAACTGCACTCTTCAGAGATTTCCATTACTTTTGGAAAATGTGCATTGACTAGTTTAATTATTGTTGGTGTTTCATTTCTAGAGATGGCCCGATTTCCAGTCTATTCTCCCACTCCAATGTATCTTCTTGGATAGGGAAGCTTCCACTGGCTTCAAAAGGTACAGAGAGTAGAGCATAGATGCTGAAGGATGGAGTCAGATGAATGATTTTTTTTTTTCATCTCCCCTAGTTCAGTGTCATCACTAGTGGAAGAGAAGTGCTTCTGAGAAACTGATTTATTAAAAACTGTTCAGAAGAGCTAGGAACTGGATCTGGAATTTTTACTACAAGTGGGTGTTTTGTAGCTAAACAAGGTGTCTAGTCAGTTCTCATTTATTTTCTTAGACAGTACTGACTTCAGTTAACATGTGTGCAGTTACAGCTGTACAAGTCCCTCCCTAACACGAAATCATACACACTCATTTAGCAGCTTGGCTCAGAACAAGAATCTAATTCACCCTTACCATAGCCTTACATAAAAACTTATATCTTCCCTATTAATATAAAGCAAGGTTTGGGAAACCCTTATTTTCCAAGCATTAAATGCCTCTGCTTGAACTCTGAAGATTTCTGCAGACAGCAATGCCTTTCATTATGGCCCAACTCCATCCAGGTCTTGCTGACTCACAGATCTCACATCCAAGCATAGCAGATGCAATGTAGGAAAATGCCTACAGGGGCAGCCAGGTCCTTGCTAATGAAACCACAGCAAGGACTGAATGACCAGAAAACCAAAAATTCACTTATTTTCATGAAGCTTTTCTTGGGCATTTAGCAAAGAATATGGGACGACAGTAAGGAATGAATTGAATAGGGAACATGATGCCCAGCCAAGATCCCTAGCTAGGATCCAGCAGAGCTCACGGGCCTGATGCATTCAGACTGACCACTGACTAGGATATCAGCAGGACTTCAACTTTATGGAGCAACTGGTGTGGTGCTAGATGGAAATCAATACCTGCAATCTAAAATTTTGTTTTTGTGTGTTGTCAGTTGAAGTTTGATCTCTGTTTCTCTATCTTGCAGTGATTTTCCTTCTGCAATCAGCATGATGAAAAAGAAAATATTGCTTTATAGTACACAGTACTGGCTGAGCTGGAAAAAGCTGGCAGTAGATGAAATTCTGTTTTCACTTTACATTAAGTGGCATTAATTACACTTCTACATAACTAAGTACAACCAGACAGTCATGAATCAGGATTCTACTCTTATTTTAGGGGCACTGGGGTACAAGTGGGCAGCTATCAGATCAGGAGGCCAGGCCCTCTTGGTCATCTCTCAGCAAGGATTGTATCACTTAGCCCCATGCATGACCTCATCCTAGGCCAGAGATTGTTTACCCTTAGCCAAGAAGTGAACTAAGCCCACAGGAGCCCAGAGGCACTTGGTCTACCAGGTGAGCCAAAAGCCATTTCCCCACTAGCCCAAAGGAGGAGGTGTGTGAAATGTGTCTGAGCCAGAAACCTTTCTCTATAGGCCTTAGGGCTGGTTTTGGAAATGAGGCCACCGGGGCGCCTAGGTGGCTCAGTCAGTTAAGAGTCTGACTTCAGCTCAGGTCATGATCTCATGGTACGTGGATTTGAGCCCCGCATCGGGCTCTGTGCTGACAGGCAGCTCAGAGCCTGGAGTCTGTTTCAGATTTTGTGTTTCCCTCTCTCTCTGACCCTCCCCTGCTCATGCTGTCTCTCTGTCTCAGAAATAAAAAATAAACACATTAAAAATTAAAAAAAAAAAGAAAATGAGGTCACCACAAAGTTCAGATTTTTCCATTAAATCTAGTAGTGTTACAGACCAACGCAACATCGAACAAGAATGGCTAGTTTATGACTTGTAAATGAGGAGACAAAGACTCTAGTAAGTCCTAGGTAATGGGAATTTCTCAGAACATCCCTGCTAACCAAGATGTCTTGACAAGGGAGAGAGAACACTTTATCCTCTTCACTACCATTAGTCCTCTATGAGGCCCTGAACAAAGTAAATTAATAACTCTCTGACCCTCTCATGAGTCACTGGTAATGTGGAGATAGCTTAGCTGAAAAGTAAGGGCCTAACCTAGTAGAATTCCAAGTTCTTCTCAGCTTAAATCTGAGTCTCAAGGTATATTTCTCTGTGTGTTTCTGGGGGCAGGGACCCTGATTTTATTTCAGTATCCTCAGTAGTTGGTACATGGCAGGAATTTACCCATGTTGGACTGCATAATAATTACAATGTTCAAGAGAAATATACCCCTACAAATAACCCATAGTGCAGCTACCCAATTAACTTTTTTGTTGTTGTTGGAAAGAATGAGATTCAGCGAGACAGTCCTGCATACCAAGAGGCCCAAACAAGGGCAGAGTTTTCAGAAACAATGAGAAAAATGAGGACAGGTGGGGCTACTCCTACCTTTCAAAGATCTTGGGAGCCTGAGAACACTGGCAAGTATGCAATCACTCCCAGAAAAGCTAGGCTGTCTTGTTTGTGAAGATTAATGAAGACTTAAGGCTATCTGAAATGATCATTTTGTAGGTATAAACTGGCTCGTCCCTCCTCAAACCTCTTAAGCCCATGGCCCTATAATATCAGATGATATATTTATTCACTCTTTGACCATGGAGAATTTTGTGTGATTTGGGTACAAAATCAGCAGGGACAGATGGAGGATAACTCCCTGATGTTTAGATGCAATGTAGATCCTTGGAGCTATAATCTAATCTGTGATAAAAATAGGGGATCTGATCCCAGGCAGACCACAGAAGGCTTAATTGTTACCTGCTATACAGGGTCTAGAGAAGTCCAAGGCAGTAGGGTCCTATCTAGGGAAATAGGCTTTAACAGATGAAGACAAGACATTAAGGTGTATTTCACTCTGTTAGTGTTAGAAGCTCAGCTATTTGTGGGATTCCTTGTGGACTCATTTTATCAACTCCCTACCACGACTGTATTTGGGGTTATGTGCTTTCTATGCTAACAGTCAGATATGGCAAGTTAAGATTGGTATAGATAGAGCCGTTACATACAACTGTACAGCTTACCATGACACCAAGGCACCTAACCTAGAAGTTGAGTGGCGAGTAAAATCCAGCTTGGTCTCCACTAAGTTATGGACCCTGTGGTGGGTACATTGTTTCCCAGGGGTATGTTGGCAAAGCTATTCATTCTTGGAGCTACATTTCCCAGAGGAATTTTAATTTGTCAGGTCAGGGAGTTATGCGCCAATTATTCTCCATTTCCTCCTCCTAAGATACATTGTTTTTTTTTCTGCCCTGCTTTGTGCCCCAGATGATGGTCTCTACCTAATACATCTAAGACTTTTGTATCTTCTGGCTTGGCGAACTGAAATCACTAGTAGAAGACAGGAAAGACAGGAAAGGTGAGACGAAAGAGAGGCCAGGTTATTTACTTTCCCTATCAGCAACCCCCTCCCACCCCACCCCACTCCATGCTCTGTCTCTGCCCCACCATGGCTCTGATAGTAGCTGCAGTCCTGCGGGGCACCCCTTCCTCCTCACTCTAGGTCTCACTGATTTCCAGTCATACTGTTTCCTTCCTTGTTTCTTCAGGCTTAAAGGTAATAACGGCTTTCATTGTTGCTAGTCCCTAGGTGCCTCATCAATCTCACTGGGTACCCTTTTTCTTGGTTACACATCCGTAAATGGTCCTTTAACTCAATTCTATTCAATTAGACCCTTTATCATCTCTTTCTGGCTAGGACACTGACTGATATAGGGAATTGTTTTTTTTTAATCTGCACAGACAGACCATATAGGTTAGCAGAGAACACAGGTGTAGGTGGCACTTTCAAATTCAAAACAGGGGCATCTAGGCAGCTTAGTTGAGCATCTGACTCTTGATTCTGGCTCAGGGTCATGATATCAGGGTTGTGACATTATGCCCCACATTGGTGATTTGCCATATCACCTAGAGATCTCAGAGTTTTTAGGACTAGCCTACTCATAAAATTATGAGTGTTGGCTAAATTATGCATTGCTGTTACTGCTTTCAGAGGTTTCTGCATTTTGGCCACTGCAAGGCTTTCACTACTCTCCTTGCTCTAGGCTAAGTACTCCTTGCTCTCCTTCTGACATACTTTGTGTGTGTTGTACCTCCACCAGAAGCCCCTTTCTTCTCATTGCAAATGGTACATGATAAAGAATAAAATGTTTGCTTTTATGTATTTTTAATTTTTTGTTTATTGTCAAGTTGGTTTCCATATAACACCCAGTGCTCATTCCAACAAGTGCCCTCCTTCATGCCCATCACCGCTTTTCCCCTCTCCCCCACCCCCATCAACCCTCAGTTTGTTCAAACATATGGTATCTGTCCTTCTCTGCTTGACTTATTTCACTTAGCATATCATAATGTTTGCTTTTAAATTAGATAGATATGGCTTAATACTGGCTCTGCCAGTTATTACTTGTGGAATTGAGTTACTGGTCCCAATTCTTCACTCTCTTGCAACAGAAAGACACATACATCTCCTTCCATTACCTCATGCTGGATAACATGGACTTCTTTGCTACACTTTGAGTTTGGGGTTGGCCAGGAAACTTGTTTTGGCCAATGAGACACTGGCATATGAGACTTAAATGTACTTGCCCTTTTGCTTGTTTTTTTTTTGTGTTCCCGATACATCATGAGAAGAACACGTCTTAGTTAATTGTGGTTCCTTCAGCCTCAGCCCCAGAATGTGTCATATGAGGCAGAACACATGCTCCATGAAGCCACAGTCTAAGGAAGTTATGACAGGTATAGCAGCTAGAGGCCAGGGCCTAGAGACCAGAATCTGGAGACCAGCCTAGCTCAGCTGAGTGATAGTCAACCTATAGATCCATAAGCATGAAAGTAAATTATTACCATTTCAAGATACTGAGTTTTCGGTGTGCTTTATATACAGCACTACTGTAACAATACATAACTTACATAACACTTACATAAACTTGAAAAATAATGCAACTTCTCAAAACTTTAGTTTCCTCCTCATAAAATTATAGTAATTATATTAATACTCATTTTACAGGGTCATTGTAAAGATTAAATGAGACACATAAGAGTCTTTTGCAAAGAGCCTGGCACAAAATAAATGCTTAATAAGTGGGTGTTATTTTTCTTAATTTGTAAGCATTGGAAATTTCATTCGGCCTTCAGTGTTCATTCAGCTTTCCTTTCATAAATGAAGTAATTGTTGAGCACTACAGCTCCCACAATGACCGTCTTTCTCTGAATTCCCATCTTATTAATTGCCTATATAATTGAGTTGGCTTTGTATCTTTTTACCTACTCTTTTTAATATATACTATGTGCAAAGTACATAATTCAAAATATCGGACTAAGAGAATGAAGAGAAGAACACTTATTGAATATACATGGTGTGTCAAACAGTGTGTTTGTTGCACTTTCTGTGTCATTTACATTTAATAACAATTTGATTAAGTAAGTACTGTTTTTTCAATAAACTACCCCAGTCCCTTGGCCAATAAGTAGTAGGGTTCAGATATGTGTCTTTTTGCTGCAAAGGACCACTAACTCTTCAGTCTCTTAGAAGAAATAATACACAGCTAAATAATTAGGATTCAAGGTAGTTATATGCACCCTATAATTAGGAAAATTGTGTGGACTGGGGCGCCTGGGTGGCTTAGTCAGTTAAGCGTCCGACTTTCGCTTAGGTCATGGTCTTGCGGTTCATGGGTTCGAGCCCCACGTCGGGCTCTGTGCTGACTGCCAGCTCAGAGCCTGGAGCCTATTTCAGAGTCTGTGACTCCCTCTCTCTCTGACCCTCCCCTGCTCACGCTGTCTCTCTGTCTCTCTCTCTCTCTCTCCCCTAGAAATAAATAAAAACATTAATTAAAAAAAAAAGGAAAATTGTGTGGACAGAGAAGATAGACATAATTCCTTGCCAGGTGTTTATCCAATACCATTAAGATAGGTGCTAAGTCCTGGGATAGGAGAAGGAACACAATCAATCCTTATTTGGGGGGGAACAGTTTCTAATAACTGAGCCAGACCCATGGAAAGATAACTTTAACACAATCTGGAAAATAGTGAAGCAATGAACACTAAGTCTGGAGAAAGCTTCCTGGAAGGAAGAAGATTTGAGCCACATCTTAAAAGATGATTCAAGTTAGTTGGCTGAAGAAACAAATGCAAGGCCTTTCAAGCAAAGAGAAGAGCATGAGCAAAAGCTCTCCCTATATAGTTATGCATGATTGATCACTGTCAGTGACCTGAGGACAAGAGCCAAGTCTCCCTTCGAACCCTGACTCTACATGCCAACACAAGGCTGAGGACATAAGAGGAGCTCAACCAAATCTTCTGTTTGATTGAATGAATGCCTCCTACTCTCCCTCTGGGAAAAACATAAGGAGTAAGTAGTACACAAGTCTCCCTGATTTTAAGCCCAGTGCCAGATTGCTGCCCAGAGAGCAGAATTACAACATACAGCTAAAGACAGGTAATATTTTTAAGTAGCAGGGCTCACCAGGGGTATGCCTGGAAATGGGAGTCTACGCTGGCTGCGCTATACTGATGCTAGCACATGATTTCTCAAGATCCAGTGGTCCTGGTATCTGAAGTTTCCCCAAAGCTCACTTAACACATTCAGGAGACAATTTAAAAAGAACGTATGAAGAACATGAAAGCACTCCCCTACTTTCAGCAGGAGCAAACCAGAAACATGTGGAAAAACATCTTGTTCAGATGACTTATTTATAAATCTTCTCTTTCCTCTCATGAATATATCCGGTCATCATAGCCTTTGTCCACATGGAGTATTAAATAATCTCCTGTTGTCCACACAGGAGAAAATATCCCTAAATTGTACTTGTGAATTTCTTTGACTTTTAAGGGACTTTCATTTTATAATTGTGCATTGTTCTTGTTTATGATGCCTTAACAGATTAAAACTGTCCACAGGAGATAGTTCAGCAGGTAAGTTATCACATAGCCATGCAAAACTAAAGTCCTTGTTAGCTGTGAGAAAATAATGCAACTTGCTTTTAAATGACATTTTCAGAATAGTTTATATATAGATCAAAACTATTTTAAAATCTGAACATTAGGAAATCTTCTAAATGATGTGCAACTGATCAGCAGTTCTGAAAAATGAAGCTATTTTCTAATACTATTTATTTGTTAAAGTACTAAGTAAGTGTCCCATTCAAGTGGCAATAGGTAGTTAATCCTTTATAAAAGTTCTTGGATGTATTCCTTGTAAATGCTAATTATTAAGAAGAAAACATCATAGGGTTTCTTAGGAAATCAATACTTTATTATGCAATAATTGCATCTGTAAATTTAATGTTCTCCATACGCCCCGGAAGATTGAAAGAGGTCACTGGGTGAGATGGTACAAATGGTTCTTGCCTAACCTGGAAAATCTTCTAGAATTTGAGGCATAGTAAAGTGCTGAGATGTCATTAAAATATTTTCACAAGTACAACATTTATTATGGAAACCAAATTGTAAGAACATCTGTCTGGATGACACTTTGGCCCAAAGTTGGATCAAAACCTGGTAACAGTTATAATTGAAACTGTGGCTCCATTTTTCTCCTAAGATCTTTGATTTTTCTTTTGCCTCACAGAGCAATTTATTCTCAATGCTACAGCAGTTAACTTTTGTTTTCCTAAACCTTACTAGGCAAAAATCCCAGCTCTTCTGGCTTTCTACCAAGATGTCATGGAAGGTGGGAAGGAAGGAAAGGAAGCCTTCAGGAGATAGAAGAGAGGTCAAAAATCACTCTTCCAAGAATTTCTGGGTCACTGTCTAATTGATATGCCTATTGGCAGGCCTCACAATTAAGCCTCTTCTGACTTCACAGGCAGTTATTATTCTGCATGCAGCCATGTGTAAAGACTTGAGGCACTGAACATGGAACCCAAAAAAATCTAGCCAACTCCACATAAAGCACTCAGGCTGGGGAACTGTATCATAGCAAAATACCCCAAACAGTTGTTTTTCCATTATGATCCTCAGCCTGGCATTTATTATCATTTTTTATTGCACACTTTTAAAGGCAATGGTCCATTTTACTTAGATCATTAATTTGCAAAAATCATGAGATATGAGCAGAGATGGTGTTTTTTA
Organism: Proteles cristata cristata; assembly: GCA_017311185.1. NCBI lineage: Eukaryota > Metazoa > Chordata > Mammalia > Carnivora > Hyaenidae > Proteles > Proteles cristata. Next base: position 1,287,679 of record JAESUZ010004121.1, on the reverse strand, counting down.
TGGACCATGCTACACCTCTACAGGACCCCAAAGGAAATGAGGTGTGGGTCTTAGCACATGATAGGAAGAGGCCCTGGGACCACAAGCTCCATATTCTTCCAGAAATAGAAAAGACCAGAGTAGTTACACAGGAATTATACAGTTGGATGAATGGAGAGACGCATGACTGACAGTCTAAGTAAATGAATGGACAGGTATAACAGTGAAAGTCTAACCAGCACTGGAGTGTAGCCATAAAACCCCTGGATATGGAGTCTGGAGATCTTGGGTCCACTTATGCTCAGTCACTTACCAGCTATGTAACTGCTGTCAGTAAACCCTCTCAGAATGTACCTCACTTTTGAGCCTGTAAAACAGTATATAATAATACCTATTTAATTAGGTTGGCAGGCAGTAGAACTCCTAGGAGACAAGTCATGGCCAACACAGCCATACTGCCTTGGTTAAAATCTGAACTTCTGCCCCTTGTTTTTTCTGTGTCCTTAGTTATCCTATCCTCTTTACATTTGTGTTTCACCATCTGTAAAATAGGGATAATGTTCTAAACTCCTAGGAATAGAGGTGAGAATTAGATAAGTTAATAAATGCAAAGTGTCCAGAAGAATATCAGGTATACAATAGGCTAGATATATTATAATAACACTACTATTTTTACATATACATAGTGTGCTGCATATACAATAGTGTTATACAGATACACTTTACATTAGTTATTACTATTAAGATTATACAAATTATGATTACATTAGTTATTACTATTAAGATTATACAAATTATGATTTTTGGTTGCAATCAAGAAAGACAAATTTATGAACATGGGGGGATATGTGCTCCTTTGAACCAGCATTTTTGTATCCTTCAGATAAATACCTAGTAGTGTAATTGCTGGGTTATAGGGTAGTTGTATTTTCAGTTTTTTGAGGAACCTCCATACTGTTTTCCATAGTGGCTGCACCAATTTGTATTCTCACCAACAGCACAAAAGGGTCTCTCTTTTTCCACATCCTTGCCAGTATTTGAGTTGGTAATTTCAGCCATTCTGACAGGTGTAAGGTGGTATCTCAGTATGGTTTTGATTTGTATTTCCCTGATGACAACTGATGCTGAGCATCTTTTCATGTGTCTGTTAGCCAACTAGATGTCTTTGAAAAAGTGTCTATTTATGTCTTCTGCCTATTTCTTAACTGGGTTGTTTTTGGGTGTGGAATTTGGTAAGTTCTTTATAGATTTTGGATACTAACTCTTTATCAGATAGTCATTTTCAAATATCTTCTCCCATTCCATAGGCTGCCTTTTAGTTTTGTTGATTGCTGTACAGACACTTTTTATCTTGATGAAGTCCCAATAGTTCATGTGTGCTTTTGTTTCCCTTGCCTTTGGCGATGTGTTTAGTAAGAAGTTGCTCTGGCCAAGGTCAGAGAAGTTGTTGACTGTGTTCTCCTCCAGGATTTTGATGGTTTTCTGTCTCACAGTTAAGTCTTTCATTAACTTTGAAATTTATTCTTGTATATGGTGTAAGAACTGGTCCATCTTCCTTCTTTTACGTGTTGCTGTCCAGTTTTCCCAGCACCATTTGTTGAAGAGAGTAGCTTTTTGCCATTGGATATTCTTCCCTGCTTTGTTGGAGATGAGTTGACCATATAGTTGTGGGTCCATTTCTGGGTTTTCCATTCTGTTCAACTGATCTGTGTGTCTGTTTTTGTGCCAGTACAATAGTGTCTTAATCACTGCAGATTTGTAATATGCCTTGAAGTATGAAATCATGATGCCTCCAGCATTGCTTTTCTTTTTCAGGACTGCTTTGGCTATTCAGGGTCTTCTGTGGTTCCACACAAATTTTAGGACTGTGTGTTCTAGCTCTGCGAAGAAGGCTGGTGGTATTTTGATACGGATTGCATTAAATGTGTAGATTACTTTGGGTAGTTAGACATTTTAACATAAGTGCAATTAATACACTTTGAATCAACGAAATGGCAATTAACTACCATTTTTTAGACATCGTCTGAATATGGATGAATACAGAGAGGTAAAAAATATGGCTTCTAGTTCTCTTTTACCACTGCTGCATATTCTCCAAGTTATTCCATCTCTCTGGGCCTTAGTTTCCTCATTTAAACTCTAATCTCTTCAAATTTTTAATGTTTTAATTTCTATGTCTTGATGTAAATATTTACATACTTAATTATTTATCAACAGCAATAATTATTCTTTTTCAGTTTAACAATCTTAAGTCCTGTCTCAAAGACTCTAGAAAACAAAGAGCTACAAAATCATGCTCCTTTTAAAGTTTGTGACAATCATACAAGTTATTATCAATGAAACAAAATAGGTCAGCTTGATCCTGGTCACTGTTGGCATATTTTACTTTACTGCTCCAGAAATAACTTTTGCTTGCTTTCCTGCAGTCAAGTCAGTGAACGACTAGCTACTAACTACTGTTTCTAGTTAATGTTGAATAAGCTGTTATAATATACCCAACCATATATTATGAAACCTATCAAAACAAGGAAACCTTTCAAAAGTTCTTGTTTCAGAGGCTGCTGCAAGACATGAAGGTTAACTTGATTCACATGGCTTAATCTTCAGAGCATACTGAATCTTCCCAATAAAAAGTAAACATAAACCAACTTCTCATAGTCTGAATTCTACAGAAGTATCCATGCTAATACAATAAGAAAAAATAGTTTAAATTGTTGGGAAGGGTAAGAAATTTCATTATTTAAAAATTATATAATTTTTTTCTGCCTAAAAAGCCCCAAAGAAACTACTGAAACACTGATTATTTTTAATAGAGTTTAGAAGTAGCTAAAGTGACTGTTTATTAGACAGTAATCAAAATCAATAAATTTACCCCCCCAAATCAATAAATTTACAAAATATATAGATTTCCTAGGTGCCAACAATAATTAGCAGGAAAATAAAAGGGAAAGATGAGCCCATCCAAGTAAGCAGAAAAATACAGACTCCCTAAAAGTAAACTTAATTTAAGAAATGTGTAAACAAAAAAACAAAAAAAAAAAAAATAAGAAAGAAAAAGAAAAGAGAAGAGAAGAAATGTGTATACTATGGGTAAGAAAAACTGTAGTGGTTGACCAAAGGGTATAGAAGACTTGGCTAAATGGTAAAGCAAACTATGTTCTGGGGTAGAAAGTTTCAATACTGCAAAAAGTAATTGATAAACATACTGGAATTCAACTCAAAAATCCCAACAGTATTGTGAAGAGGGAGGAAGGAGAAAATGACCACAAAATATCTAAAGAAAATACATGCAGCAGATAAAACACTGCTCTGTGCATTTTAGCACAGGCCTGGAGTTTAGACTGGATTGAGCTCTGCCTCTGACATTGAGAATTTGGATGATCTAATGCAAATCACTGCTTTCTCTCTATAGCTTCTTTGTTGCACTTGCGAAAAGGAATCATCATTATCACCATCATCATATTCCACAGTATCCAATGAGACAATGTATATTAAAGTGCTTGGTAAAACTCTAAATGGAGACACACATATTAGTTACTATTCTTTTCCAAAATTAGATAAACAAAAAAGGAATAAGATCCTGAGGTCACATAATGTCTGAATATTTAGAGATGCTCATAAAAGTATTGGCCAACATATAATGAAGCAAAGAGCTGAACAGGTTCAAGACGCAGATGAGCTTTTGAGAAGGAAGAGGTCTTTCAAAGTGCATTAATCAGACAAGTTTTGTAAACAGCTATCAGCATAAAAGAAAGGACAGGAAAAATGATGTATTATTTTTACACTACATAGTTATACTTTACTGAGCACTTACTATGTGCTAAACACAATAGAAGTATCGTTTCACGTAAGTCTATAAAAACACTATCACTCCCATTTTAGAGATAAGTATGTACAGATGAAAACCAAGAAATAAGATGGAAATAAGGCTGGTCCAACTACAAAATCCTCAACAAACTGCTTAACAACCATCATAAAATGCTTCTAATTAGAACTTTTATCTTTGCAAAGCACTTTCACATTGGTTTCCTCATTTGAGCTAGTCAATAACCTTGTGTAGGTAGACTAATTCTTATACTAATTTTCTAGATGGAAAACTGAGTCAAACAGGAGCTTGACCTGGTTACAGCGCAGTGGAGCTTTGTAAAGCTACAGATTCCCAGTCCTTCCTTTGAAACCTATTAAATAAAATACCTAGGATTGCACACTAATTCTCAAGCAGCTGCACTGAAGTTCCCAGATAACTGGTTCTCAAAGTGTGGGCTCCCCACCAACAGCACAGCATTATTACTTGTCAGGAATGCAAATTCTCAGGCCTCCCAGCTACTAAATCAGAATCTGAGAGAAATCAAGGTTTTAGCGAGTTTTTGTTTGTTTGTTTTTTAGAGAAGGAGTACATGTACCTACATGCACAAGTTGGGGAGGGACAGAGGGACAGAGACAGACTCTTAAGCAGGCTCCATGCTCAGTGTGGAGCCCAACTCGAGGCTCATGTCATGACCATGAGATCATGACCTGAGCCGAAATAGAGTCAGATGCTTAACTGCACCCAGGTGCCCCAAGAAATCTAGGTTTTAACACATCCTCTAGAGATTGTGATGTACACTATGGTTTGAAAATCACCAATGTAGATTAAAAGAAGTGACACAGTGTAGTGATTAAGACAACTCAAGCCTGCCAATTTAAACTGAATCCCATTTCTGCCACCTCCTGGCTGTGGGATCTGAGGCAACTGCTTAATGTCTCTGGCCTTGGTTTAAACTCATAAAATGGAGATGATTATAGTTTTTCCTTCATAGGATTATTATGAAGATCAAGTGAGTCAGAATTAGTAAAGAACTGATCAGTACTTTATACAGAGTAAGAGCCTGAATGAAAATTTTTAAGGTTCTTGTCCATGATTAAAGCTGTGAAGGAGATTAAAAAGAGTGAGGAGGCTCAAGAAACAAAATCCTTGGGGAGACCAGCTCTAGAGATGTTAATCCAGAACATGAGGCCAACAACCCTGTTTATATATTCCAATGACCGTGGGGGAGAATGTGGAGAACAATGTGAACAAGCAACCCACCAATAGCCTGGAACATGCCCTTGCTTGTGGGACCCTCCCTGGTCTGCTAAGAAGAGCACTGAACTGTGTTGGCCCACCTGAGCCCTAGCTGTGTGGTCTCGGGCAAGTCACTCAACCCCTCTGGGCTTTAATTTCCTTACTCAAACAACTGAGATAATAATAGTGACCAGGCTTTTGCCATGAATTGTTGAGAATTAAGCAGAAATAACAGATGCTCTGGGGCGCCTGGGTGGCTTAGTCGGTTAAGCGTCCGACTTTCGCTTAGGTCATGATCTCGCATTTGTGGGTTCGAGCCCTGCGTCGGGCTCTGTGCTGACTGCCGGCTCAGAGCCTGGAGCCTGTTTCAGTCTGACTCCCTCTCTCTCTCTGACCCTCCCTTGCTCACGCTGTCTCTCTCTCTCCTAGAAATAAATAAAACATTAAAAAAAAAAAAAAGAAATAACAGATGTTCTCATGTATTGAAAAGTCAAAGGTTTCAGGCAAGTGTTAAGGATTATCATCCTCTCCCAGTTTAAGCATCTTTTGACATTGCATTAACTCCTTCCAATCCAGCAGAAGAAGATAAAGAACCATGGCCCACACTTTCAGAATTTTAAACTGAAAAATCTATTACCTCATAATCCCAGAGCACCAGAACTCACTCATCAGCTTGGGGCAGTACCAGGGTTTTTACCTGGTACAGCTGTTTGGCTTAGGATGTGGATCAACATACAGGACACTTAAGACACATTTTTATAACTTTTATAAACTAGGTAAGTTGTAATACACAGCCCCAAAGGGAAGCCTCTTTAAAAATTCTATTCAGGGACCTTAAAAAATACTGCTCCAAGTCCTGAGAGTGTGTAATAGCTGAGATCCTCTTTTGGCCCAGGGCTTGCTGTGTGACTTTTTAGGGGACAGAGTAGGCAGAGAAAGGCCTAGGAAGACCAAGTGCTTCCATAAATCCTTGCTTTCTCTGTAAAGATGATGACAAATATTCTTACTATCAATGGCCTCTGAAGACTGTGGAGCTTCCTCCAGCACCACTGGCCTCTCACTCTCCCTGGGCAATGTGCACTTCTGCTGTCTTCCTTTGCATCTTTCATCTAGCCATTCAAGCTACTGCTGGGAAGCCGGCATTTCTGCTTTACCTGCATTCAACCGTAGACTGATATTTGTGCTTGGATGCCTTTGTGCTCTGGAGAGCCTGAGAACAGTCGCTCATCATGAGAGACACAGCTGGCCTCTTCCCATTATGACCCCAGGAGCTCAAGAGGGGAGAAGCACCTGATGACACTTTGCTTCATTGTTACTTGAGGGCCTCCCCTGTCTGGCCAACAGGCCTGTGACCACAGCATCTTCCCTGTACTCTTGTGTGGGCCCATAATCATGGCGAGTTTTTCTAGCCAGCCCTTAGTGTGCAAAGACATTTGCGTTCCAGGGAGAACAGGACCGTCCCCAGGTTGGCAAACCCCTATCCTATCTATGTTATAACTCTATCTCCATCAGGCTTCAATGGTATCCTCTAGGGTCATTTCCTAGTTTTCTTCCTATAATGGGGGACCAAATTAAGTTCCTGTTTACAGAAAAAGCCAGAGCCTTTTAAAGGCTGTAAAGGGGAACTATCTGTCCACTTCTCTAATCTGAATGAAGCTTTAAATTTGCTGCTTTGTAGGTTTTCCAGGAATCCAGTCTGCTTAGACTGATTCAGCTGGTGGAAATAATTTTAATGCCTGAAACACTCATTAAGTTTTTGTGATCGCAGAAACCCATGAGGGGATGATAGTAATGGCAGAACATGTCCAGGACTCACCTCCCTACCTATCACCTTCTTAAGCTGCTTAACCCACACCTGCAGCCTCAGCTTCATGGAACCCAAAGGAATAATTCTGATCTTGGAAAAGTTCAGTTTAAGCAGTTCTAACTCAAAAATTATTACTCCAATTGACTCACATCTACTATGCTTCCTAAATTGGGTTGCTGTGTGGCCAAGGTGTAGGGTATTTATTTCTGAGACCCAGGTCCCTCTATATCCTATGTCAGGTAACTGGGCCTCTGTCTAAAGTTGTTCCCCAAGCCCATTATGCCCTGCTCACCCCTGATGGCTTCTCCTCTTCCTGTCAGCAGAGGTCCTATTTCTGAACCTGAGTCTACACCTGGGGCCTACTTGTTAAAAGAATTCCCTGGATTACAGGGTATTCTCTACTTGATACCTTATCACATCCTTTACAACCTGCTACTGCCTTGTTCTTCTGATATCATATTTTACCCACTAACCTGGAGTTCCTATTGCTTGATCCATTCTAGTAGGGAGACCGATGTTTAGTCATAGCCTCTTCTAAGCTCCCCTCTCTGACTGCAATAAAATGGGCCACAACCCATCATACCTATAACAAGACAAATTATAAGTTTGAATGGTATATCTCCTGAGCAATTATGAAAATAATTTCATTTTGAAGTCATTTACTATGGCACAAAGTAGGCACTGAAGAGATGTTGAAGGAATAAGTTAATGAATAGAGCTTGTCTGCCCATAAGAGCCTCTTGATCATTTAACGAAAGCAAACTCAGATATTATCTTAGGTCCCAAAGGAATCCTTTAGCTTGCACCATGCAGAAGAGTATACAAACAGGGATATTACTTCTTGGGTTGCTTAATTATCCTCAAGATTGCAGGTATCCTTGGGAAGAGCCCACCTAATAAGTAAATTCTTCCAGGCAATGGACTCAAGAACATGGAGAAGAGGACAAAGATACATACACAGATTGGGAAATAAATCTCACCCTAACCTGATGGCTTGATGTGCAGGAACAGAAGGACAGGATGCTAGAGGCTCTTTTTCTTTAAGAAAATGATTACCAAAAATAGCTCAGTCCAGCCCTACCACAGGCAGAAAGATACTCCTTCACTTGCTTAACTTTTAATGTTGAGCTACAGAATAAGAGTGAGGCAAGAGAAAGTAGAGATCCCGTATGTGTCTAGGAGACTCCAAGGCCTTGGGGAAGGGAGATCTGGAGGAGTCTAATTCTGCCAGATGCTGTCTGTTAATCCTGGTGAAAGCAGACTCATGAGAGCATAGGATTCCAAGGGCTTCTCTGCTTTCAACTTTTGCCTGAAAAGAGGGTGGGCAGAAAAAGGAAGAGAGGCTGCATTCTTTCTGCTCTCTGGCCAGAGAGAACTTTATTTAAGAATTCTGAACAAGGTAGTGGTCAAGGAGACAGGAAATGCCAAAATGGTAGTAGCAATGGAGTGTTTGTGGGCATACCCAGATTCTGACTCCCCATAGCATAGACTTGCCAGATAAAATACGTGATGCTCAGTTAAAATATGAATTTCAGATGCACAATGAATAATTTTTTTAAGTACAGGTATGTCCCATGCAATATTTGCGAAATTGTATTAAAAATTGCGTTCTTGGTATTAAATTCAAATTTCACTGAGGACCCTATATTTTTATTTGCTAAACCTGGCAACACTAGCCACAATCAGATGGCTTACCCAGTCCCAGATATATCTGCTGATGCGATGATGTGACAGAATAAAAGGACTCTGGACTATGAGGGGTATGAAATTAGGAAACTTCATGCTTCTGAGGTTACACATTTGCTGAATTTGTTCTCCTTTCCTTTCCACCAATCCAACCCTCACCACTCCTAACCCCTTAGTTCATATCTTACCATCCTTGACTACCTCTCCTACAGGAAGACACACTATTTGACTTCCCCTGCAGTTAGATGCTGAATTGTAATGTTCTCCAAATATGTCATGTATGGACATTTTGATTTTTTAGTTCTCAAAGATAGAGACTCTTCCTTCTACTTTCTCCTACATCTACCATGTTCCCCTCGAACACATACATCCCAGAACTCAAGGGTTAGGTACATTGCAATGGTTAAATTATAGGTACAGAAGTGTTCTGAAGTAAAGAAATCTTGGAGGTTCTCTAGTCTCATTCCCTAAATCTGCCAGTAGGGAGAATGAGTTCCAAAGAACTGAAGGAACCTACCCAGAAACATGATGCTGATCAGTGGAGAAGGAAACACACAAGTTCTGATAAACTGGCTTCACTCTAGAACTGTCTATTGTATCACTGCCTTGCACAATATCCAGCAAATAGTCATTCTCAGTAAATACCTAAGTGAACTGATGAATAAATAAACAAACAAACAAATGAAATTAATACCTCAAGACTGACTCACTAACTGTATGGTAGCTCTATCCTAGGGGAGCTTCTCGGCCCCTGAAATAGGAATGCAAGCCATGAAATCCAGTCATCTTTCTAGAAGAGATGTTCTGTGATCACAGGAAATGTGCAGCATGAATGCCATTTCCTTCCACATGACTAGGCTGGGTAAGTCTGGGCTGAGCTGGGCAGTAACAAAGAGCAGCCTCCTTACTGGGCCAATGGCTACTCCAAATTGCTGCATGTATAACTACAGGAACTCAAAGGGAAAAAAACTATTTTGAAATATTTATCTAGCTATGTGACTTTTAACAAGGTAATAACTACCCTAACCTTTGGATTTCTTACCTTTGTAACATAAAATAAACATAAATGTAATCAAAAGTTACCAGGATAAAACATTATTTCACTGTGCTAGGCACTGTTTCCTAATAGATTCCTAGTAAATATCCATTTTTTTCTTTTCTGAAAGAGTAACCTGGCTTCTTAGTCAACAGGTTTTTTTTAAAATGTACTCTATGTTTTATCAGAACAATGATTCTCCAAATGTGCTTCCAAGCAGCAACAGCATCACCTGAAAACTTGTTAGGAATGCAAATTCTTGCACTCCAAGGCAGACTTGCTGAATTAGAAATTGGGGGATGGAGCAGATGGAGAGTGGGGGAGGGGATGGACCTAGTTATCAATGTTTTAACAAACACATCAGGTGCTTCTGATGTACATTCAAGTTTCAGAACCACTCTGCTAGGCTGATGTTTCCAAAAGTATGGTCAATGTACCATTCACATCAAAAACACTGTGAATTTCTATGCTGTGCCTCAGATTTGCTAAATCAAAACCTTTTGTGAGGAACATGGAACTCTCTCCTTTTAACATATCATCCAGGTGATTCTTATGTACTTATACATCAAGAACAACTTGACAAACTGGTGTCAAAATAGCAAGTGATGGTGCTTTGGCATTTTTGGTGGTCATATCAGAATTCCTGTCTCCTATTCTTTGTGACCCTAGACACTTGACAGAAGGGACAGCTGCATAACCAATGCCAACTAGTTTAGAGGAGTGGTCTAATGGCTCTGTGGTTACACTATCACCTTGGGAGGAACATATTTGTCAATTACTGATGAGAACATGCCTCCCCACCCAACCTGCTCTCCTCACTAGGAATGGCTCAGATCCAGTCACCTTGTTCCCAGTGGCAAAGCCCAACTTGGTTTGACAGATTAGTGGTTTTTAGAAAATGCACACACACAAAGTGAAAACAGTATCCTGAAAATGTATTTCCTGATTATATAAGTCCTCATCTTACCTGGTTAGAGATGCTCAAGGGAAGTCATAAAATATGCCCTGAGTGTTAATGCAACACAACTCATTCCTTTCACGGAACCAGAAAGTATATGCTGAATGATAAGAAACTAAGTACAAATTTTGGTCTCTTTCTCTCTAATTCATAGCTTAACTGTTGGAACATCTTTTCTTTTTTTCCCTTCAAACTGGCCAAAGGTGATGAAGTATGGTGGTAACAACTCAGGTGTTGGTTTTTATCTACAAATTCCCTCAACCCAATTACATAAATGCATATGTACTATTAGTAAAAGTCTACTCAAGTTTCAGTGTATAGAACTAGGTGCTCTTTAAGACATTTTCTGAAGGAACTCTTCCATAGTAAAAAAAAACCAAAAAGTTTTTCCCCAGCATACCTTGAAAAATTGATATGAATATTTGAAGTACATTTCTTAGTTATTTCTCTTAAGTCTGTAAGATCAAATGCTGTGTCAATTCTAGGACAGATAGAACTAAAGTAAAGTTTATGATCAAGAGATCCCTGCCCATCCAGTATATGGGGATAGTAATTAAAAAGGTAAGCTTTCTCTTAGGGTAAGAATACCAACACAAAACAAACACAAAAACCTACCATAGAGGTTTAACTCATTAGAGTATCACCATATTGACATTTGTAGAAACACTCTTACAAGAACAGAAAGGGCTTCTTTATTGCTTTTGAGAGAGATGCCTCTGTAAATTACATTCTGAATAGTAAGAAACCAGGCTCCAGTGTTATCTTTCACTTGGGACCTGTCTTCAACTCTCACCCTGTAAAATAAAGTGGTAAGAACAAGTGATTCAGTCTTGCCATAATGCACTAGCACAGATGCAGAAGTCCAACTCATCTGACATCCCAGGAAGTGCTCTCCTAGTGACAAGGAAAGAATCTGGAACTTACCTGCATTTGGTTTTTCACCATCAGTGAAGTGGTTTTACTTTATAGATGAAAACACAAGAAGGAAACCATAACATTAAGAAAGCTTTGAAGCTCTTGAAGTTCTTTGAACTCTATCATGATTAGTATTTAATCTTCCTTTGGGAATGAGAAACAATAGAAGCACTGGTACCAGTAATCTTGATTGAATATTTGTTAACCGGTCTTGATGCCAAGTGTGGAACACTGGTTATGTCACTTTACCTTCAGGAGAATCCTTAAGGTAGGTGTTACCACTTCATAGACTAACATAAAACCTCCAGAGAGTTTTAATGGTAATCCACACAGGCATGGCAGCTCAGACCAATGCTCTATGGACACTCCTTTGATTCATTATACCCTGTTATAAACCAAGTGTCTATGTCTACCCAAAATTTGTTATAAAGTCCTACCCATCAGTATGTTTGTATCTGTGGGTGGGACTTTTGGGAGTTAATTAGGGTTAGATGGCATCATGAGGGTGGGCCCCTCAATATGGAATTAGCATCCTTAGAAGAAGAGGGGAAATATATCTTTCTCCTCCCCATAAGCACACAATGAGAAGATGGCTGTCTATAAAAGCCAGGAAAGGCCTCGCCAAATACCAAATGTGCTAGCATCTTGATCTCAGACTCCCCAAACTCCACAACTCTAAGAAATAAATTTCTCTTGTCTAAGCCACCCAGTCTATGGTTATTTTATCATACCACCTTGAGCTGACTAAAACACCCTCTTCCCTTTTTTTGGACTACTGATGCTATATAACATGATGAAGGATTTCCTCGCACTGCATTGTTTTTTTTTTTTTAAGTCTGTTCTCTGTGGACTCTGAAGTCAGAATATTCATTCATTCTTTCACTCACTTACTCACATAACCCATTCAGGCTGCCTTAGTACGTTGATTCAGGGTGCATCTGAAGTCACTCAGTGGCTTTCACTACAATCTGATATCCAAACCTGTAACACTGCCAAGTTGCTGCCAAGTTGCCCAAAATCACATAGCTAAGTACAGGGGGAGGGGGAACCCAGGACCCCTACTTCTCAGTTCTATGTTTTTCCTACCAAATCACTCCTCTCAATGTAAAAGAGGGGCTTTCAGGTGATGCCAAATAGAGAGTAAACAGTACAGAAAGACAGCATCCTGTAGGATTCCAAGAGAGGAAAACAGAAACAAAACAGATTAGATATTGGATTTGTTTTCCCCCACCTCTGGAGCAACTGCAGCTGCTCAGAGTGTTACAGAACCTAAAGAGTGGGCCTATGGGAAGAATGCAATCTAAGCATCTTCCCCTGGATGAAGAAGTGGACAGAACAGAAAGCCCCTAGGGGCTCCAGCCTAGAGAAGTCTCTGCTGGTGGACCAAGAAGCAGGGCCTCCACATCTGGAGCTCCAGCCAGTCCTGCCAAAGTTCTGACCCACTTCTGGCTCCTTCCCTGCTGCACTTGTGTATGAGGTCTTTCCAGCTGGACAAAAAACACATCAAAACGTCAGGGACGAGAGCTAGAAATGATTTTAATGTTTTAAAATATTTGTTGTATTTTCTAAATTTTCTTCCACGAACTTACATAGTTTTTATAATTAAAAATTACTTAAATTATTCTTTAAAAAAAGGCAATGGCTCTTAGCATGGCTTTTTATGCAATGAAACACTCTCTAGCTCTCAACATTTTCATGAGCTCTTCCTGTGTTACACATTGGCTGAGTGACTGATGCCTCACTGAATGTAAAGTGAAGGAGCCACAGGGCTGGGGGTGGATCTAAAGAGACATAGAAAGTCTTTGTTGCTACCCTGGTTTCTTTCTAGAAGACTCTTTTGAGGCTTTCATCTATCTGCCTGCCTCTCTCTCTCTCTCTCTCTCTCTCTTTCTATCATCTTCTCTGTGTTGGAACCAACCGATCCACTCCACACTGCCAGGATGATGTCGCAGGAGGACTCGTTAACTTTTTAAAAATAAGTATACAGTTATTTTAAGAATGCAAACCTGTGAATATTCAAATTGCACGGAATGTGAAATAGATGCCACAGCTAAAGACTGGCCCTTCCTTGTAGTTTGGTCCTCAAAACAATCTTAATACTCCCTTTTTCAAAACCAAAACCTGAAGCAAAGGGACATAAACATATAAGGAGCTGAAACCTTAGCAGCTATTTTCAACCCAAGTTAATTGTTTCTTGAGGTTCTGCAAGTGATTTATGTCATTTATAAGCACGTTCAACTGTCACTTGGCCCCACAGGGGCAGAGATGGATCCAATTTCATGGCGGGGGTAGCTTTTGTTGTACCCGAGTTCCCTCCTGGAGCCTGTCTGATGCTCTTTTCCTGGGATTCCCAACCCAGCCTGCAGCACAGTCACAGAGGATAGCCAGAGAGGACTGAACTATCCAGGGAGATGCACATGAAAACAAAAAGGGCCCCACACTCCTCACCTAGGACTTCAGAAGAGCCTCCTAAGGAATCTGTGTCCTCTGTGGAAGAGAAAGACATCTGGCCTGAACCTAGAGAGAGAGATGTGCTTTTCTTTGGTCTGTAGTCATTCAGCACTAGCCTCTATCTGCATTTTAGTGAAGGGCTCTGTATATACCTTGCCCACTTCAGAAGAAGGGTAACGATTTGGTAGCTTTTAATTCAATACTGCTTTGCAGGGGGTTTCGGAGGGGTGATGTGTCTGGGATTTAGAAACATAAGTTAATCACCAAAAGAAGAACCCATAAAATAAGAATAGAAAACAGCTATAAAGGCAGAAGGCTTGGAGTATGAATTCTTGTGTTTTGTACCTCCAGATACAGACTATGATGTAGCAGAATAACTTCACTCTTGGAATCTGCCCTAATTTAAACTTCTGAATTATCTGTTGGTGAAATACCAAAGGGCAGAATTTTTAAAATATCCCTCATAGAGAGCCTATAACTAACAGTGCCAATTTTCTACACCTTGTATGCATGGTCAACCGGGAATTATTTTAAGTGCCTAGAAACATTATCTTATTTATTTAATCTTTGGACAGAAATATTAGACCCACTTTCTAGATCGGAAAACAGAAGGTTCCATAGACAAAGAAACTTCACACAGCTCTTTTCATTGCCCCAGCTTAGAAGAATTAGCTAGTCATTTTCATCTGACCTTTCAGGAGGCACTGTGTTTTGTGTCCTGACAATCATGGGTCCCCGGTACTTGCATAGGCCACCCGTCATTTATCTCCAATCAAACTGTTTTCTCACTTGACTATGATTCCCGCCCTCCATGAGTCATTGTCACCAGACAAGTACAATGAAGTAGCAAGTTGGAACCTAACTAGGAACCAAAAGAGAATGTGCAGAAGTAAACTGCCACTAATTTTAAAGCACAGTTAATGCAAGTGCAGTATGTGCTCAGAATGGACTCTTAATGCTTTTCAGAGAAATACTTTTCCATATCAATTGTTTTTAAGTGTTATTTCTGATTAAATATGTGCTATTTTCTCTCCTTTCCTTTCCTTCCACCCTCCTATTTCCTCCTCCTTCATTAAAGGTACCATAGATAACCTTCTATTTCTCTCTCCCTGTATCTTAATTTTTCAGCATGTCTACTGTTAAAAACAATTAGGAAAGGTGAACAAGTAGGTGGTTAATATGATCTAAAATTCTCCCAAAGCTGGGAAGACACATCACCACCTGTGTTCCAGCTTTGGAACATGCTTGGCAGCAAATTGCAAGACTGCGGGGGTGGGGTGGGGGGGGGTGGGGGAGGCAGGGAGCATAATCAGGAAAACAGAAACACATTACATTTTAATAATCACCTACCTTTTCAATAGCTTTGAGCTTTCAAATGTCACCTCCAGTTAGAGGGAACTAAAATCAACCTTTCCACTCAGCAGAAAGAACAGCAGACAATTGGTGACACTTGTCAAAGGCAAAGGACCAATAAATATGAGCTGCATGCTAGAAGCAATTCAGCAAAATCAAGCTCATCAACTTCCTAGCATGGATTTTATTTTATTCCAAATCATATATTCATTAATGGGGAGTATTCTTTGAATCATCATTTTATTTACACTAGAGAAATGCAAGACACATTGTCTGTGGAGGGAAATGAAGCGGCTCCCTCACTGCTCAGTTGTAGGTATTTTCTTCTGTAGCCTCCTGAATTTTCATGTTAATGGAAAACACCCAGGCCAGATGCTTGCTAGTAACAAGTTAAAACAGCACTGGAAAGTAAATAATTTTCTTTGGTTTAAAAAGAAAAGAACCTAAAGAACGAATGGGATGACAGGCAAAAAGTGAAAACTTCTTACCTGCTATAGATGTCAGAATCAAGCCACACAGATGAAGCTACTTATGGAGAACCACAGAGCACCCTTCAGGGGTTGTGAGAGGCAAATCCTGCTTTGGTTGGAGATGGTGCTGCTTTCTTGTCATCCTGTTACGAAATGAAATCCATGAGAACTCTTGTTCCCCTCTAGAGCTATGTCTTCCCCAGCTTCTATCTACAGATCAACACATGCTAGGTGCTCAATAAATATTTGTGGGGTAAATAAACACCTGAATTCTGGGAGATGCCCTACCTTTGTTAAATGTTAATGATTTACTTCAATTATAATCAACACCAAACTAGTCTACAGGCAAGAAACTAAAATACACTGTCTCCCACCTCTGGCTATGATCTAATGTGGGTAGAGTTGAGTGAGATCTCCCACACTCATTCCCATCATTCAGTTTCTTTATTTTAAAAAAATGTATGTCCTGGGGCCCCTGGGTGTCTTAGTCGGTTAAGCGTCCGACTTTCGCTTAGGTCATGATCTCGCAGTTCGTGGGTTCGAGCCCCGCGTCCGGCTCTGTGCTGACTGCCAGCTCAGAGCCTGGAGCCTGTTTCGGAGTCTATGACTCCCTCTCTCTCTGACTCTCCCCTGCTCACGCTGTCTCCCTCTCTCTCCTAGAAATAAATAAAACATTTTAAAAAAAGTATGTCTTTATTTTTTGAGAAAGAGATAATGAGAGAGAGAGACTGAGCGCAAGCATGAGTGGGGTAGGAACAGAGAGAGGGAGACACAGAATCTAAAGAAGGTCCCAGGCTCTGAGCTGTCAGCACAGAGCCCAATATGCGGCTCAAACTCACAGACCACTAGATCATGATCTGAGCTGAAGTCAGACGCTTAACCGAGCCACCCAGGCACCCCAATCTTCTTCTTTAGTTTTTACTTTGGCTGGGTAGAAACCTCAGTGCTGCAGGTACTGGTGACCTTCAGCCATTCCCATTTACAGGGAGCCCTTCCTATCTTCAGGGGCCTAAGGAGACACTCAGGAGGTAGAATGTTGGGCACTATGAAATGAGTGGCAGATACACTGTTTGCTTTTTAGTAAGTTCATTTTTTTTTAGATAAGAGCCACTCAGAGGTGGCACCTACCCTCAGAGTAAGGTGTATTCATGCTTTGTATTTTCTGTGGAGTTATAAATAGGAAAGCAGACCGAGAGAGCGCTGTTGTATCAGTTCATAGAATATCCTTCAGCATACCAATATCTATTATCCACTCCTTCAGTAAGCTGTGACATTTTTAGGGGTTTGAACTTCTCAATCCTATAACAATCCTATGTTATATTTTCATAGCATTTTCCAGTTCATGAAATGTTAATCATAATTACCTCATGTTACCCTGACATCAACTCAGTGAGGTAGGTGTTATTAGTATCCTTCCAGTAGAGGAAACTTATTTAAAATCATTACCTTTCTCAATAAGTTACTTTCTTTCCACAGCAGTGTGGCTTTCTCAGAGAGAGCTTCAACCTAATTAACTGCTGTCTTCTCTCACATTCTCCCAAGCTTCCCTCCCTTGTCCATCCAAACTTTAGCCAACATGCATTCTTGTTATGCAGACTCCTGTTTTGCTTTTTTTATATGACACCTTTCCCTAATCAGAAAAAGCTTTATGAATCTCTAAAAATAAATGAATGTCTGACAACAAAGAAAAAAACAGAAGGGGCAGAGAAATGCTTTAGAACTGGATTTTGGAGAACAACCCATGTACAGATGGTGTTTAATGTTCTCCAAACACCAAATGCCGGTTTCCATGCCTGGTTTCTTGTTGTTATTTCCTGGTCACTTTGAACTGACTTATCAAATTGAATAAATTCTTTGATACATATGTTGGTATTTTAAGTCCTGGTGGGAACAAGGCCTCCCATTTGTTTCAAGTTTTGCTCTTAAGAAATGTTTTTAAAAACCCTGCT
Organism: Proteles cristata cristata; assembly: GCA_017311185.1. Classification (NCBI taxonomy): domain Eukaryota; kingdom Metazoa; phylum Chordata; class Mammalia; order Carnivora; family Hyaenidae; genus Proteles; species Proteles cristata. Next base: position 1,270,031 of record JAESUZ010004121.1, on the reverse strand, counting down.
TAGAAAAGGAATCTCAGTCAAAACCCACTATAACTTTGGTCTTCACCCATTTTAATGAATGATGCCAACCACTGGGCTTCTTATTAAGAATGATTCCAACTGGCTCCATTCTCCACAGGGAAGTTAGTTTAGATTCATGGAGGTGCCAGCAGCACACTGCTGGCAATATAAGTTCCAGAAAGTAGGATGTTGAGACTCTTCCTCACCCAAGTTTTGGATCAAATGAAATAAGAAAAATGAGTTAACATGTTGAGATTGAACCACCATCTTTATATGCATAAGCTCCTTGGAGGGACACAGCCTGGGCTGAGAGGCAAGCAGACCTGGTAACTTCCTGGATGTTCCTTTCTCTCTCCCATCTAGACCTTGGAAGAGCTGGCCTAAAGGGTTTAGGGGCCAGCTTTTTATTCACTTTTTACTCACATTACTGTCTCCGACTGGTTCTGGTGGAAAGAGAAGAAAGACAACAGACAAATCAAGATCTAGCCCCCTCTAGTCAAGAAACAAGAATCAATGTTGACTGCCTAACAGTCCTGACCCCTCTTTTGTGTGGGAAGACCACTTGGCTTTTCTGGGCCTCAATGTCCTCCCATTTAAAAGGAATGAATTGGGCTGGGGGATGGTTATGATCAAATACAGCTCTAAAATTCTGTAGTTAGCCCCAGCAGTGACTCTGGTGAGGTTGAGGCCAAGTTGTGCCTTCTCCCTTAAGGCATCAGTTCCCTTTGCTGAGATTCATGGTCAAAGATCACACCCCTGAGACCCACCAATCATCTCATATGATGGCAACTGTGAGGGTGACTCAGTGCACATCTATCCCCATCACCAGAAAAATCACTCCAAATGCACAGGTCAGTGAAAGCATCTCAGGCCACCAACAGTACTTTATCATCAGCATTAGCCTAGGAATATATAGGCCTGTCTATTTCCTAACGATCCCACTACAATACTTAAGAACATTATGAAGATTATGATGCAGCACAGTGGTAGGGAAAGATGAAAAACCCAGGGACTGGGGGCTCTGTATTCTCCCTTTTGCTAACAGCATTAACAGGCTACATGACCTTAACATCTCGGAGCTCCTTCCTCATGGACAAAGTGATGTAATCAGTTTTCAAATTTAATTCTTTTTAAAAACACAAAATCTTACATAGAATCTGAATATGTAGCATGGAAAAAAGAAATCTGCTCTGATAGAAGTGTGGGAGAGAGTCTTAGGCATATCCTATTTGATTTCTCCCTCCCCTCTGGATAATATCCCACTTCCAACCATGGCAGGCCCTGGGGTCTCACAGATCATTTGCCTGAGAAAAATTTTCTCCGTGCCAGGCTGCATTTGGAGCCAACACTGTATTCTGATATCATATCCATTTGACAGCCCACCTCATTTTCCTGAAGCTACAGCTCTGCTATTTCTCGGCCACCGTTAAAGAAAAACTGAACAGTGCATCTAACAGTGATGTGGGCCAGTTATCACCAGAGTTAGCACATGGAAACCACACACAAAATATACTTGAGTTTTCTTCACCAGACTAAATTTTATTTCAACAGGAAGAGAGAGAGTAGGGTAGAGCATAACGGCACAGCACTATTTATATACAGAATAATTTACTTTCAAAGATATTCTGATCGTCCCTCTGTGTTGCACAATTCAGGCTCATGACATGAGATTTTTACCATAAAATAATGTGAGAAGGGTCAGGTTCTCCTGAGAGAAAGTTCTTCTCTCACACAGGAAACATGAAGCAGTTCTGGCCTTCTGAAGAGTTGGCCCCATCCTCCGGTCACCCAACCCCCTCATATATCTCCTCTGCATGTGTTAATTCTTTTGAAGGTGATGGGGGTTCTTTGCATGGAAGATATATGCAGCTCGATGGCGGGAAGTGAGATCCTAATTATCTGCAGCTGACAACCTTTCAAGGCCCATTATAAAAGAAACGTCTGCACCAGTGGCTCAGAGCCCTATATCCCAGCTCCAGGGAGTTTGAGGGAGCAACAAGGAGTGATTCCAAGAGTCTGATTTATCAGGGAAGATTAGAGGAGTTACATCTATGGTCTGGTGAAACAATGACAGAGGGAAAGCAGGCTAATGGTTGACAAAGGGGCAGCATAAGAAGAAAAGATTTATATAGCTTGGTATGAGGGTGAGCAACTGGAAGAATGGAAGGAAATGAAGATGGGAAAAAGTCCTGAGTAAATGTGAGGAAACTTTCCTCACTGATTTACTAGACAGATGAGCAAATCATCCAGATGAAATTTCATCATCACTCTGAGAAAGACTGAGCCTACATAAATGTGCCATGGCCATTTGTCTCTGTCACGGTGGGACTTGCAGTGATATGTAGCACAGCTTCCCATCTTTCTCTTGAAGGGCGTTCTTAAAAGAATCAACCCTTTTCTCCACGGGACACAAGGAGGCCCCTAAGGGGCATGTGGCCCATGTCCACTATTCTAGGCACAGTCACCTGCTAACCATCACTGAAACTTAATTTCTGCTTTATAAATTTTAGACAAGCAGAGTGTACTTGTCCATGGTACCTAGCCCTGAATCTCCCTATGGATGGGGAGGAGCTTATGCTTGGGACATAAACCAGGAAGACACTTCAAAATTCCTTTGACATCCTTTCAGCAGGGACATATGGAAATGTTCTGGGGAATCTGACTACCTGCAGAGTTCCTCTATCTGATTCTGACCTCAATAGCGACCTTATGTGCCACTTCAGATCCTCTCAGACTCTCCTTGTTCCAGATACCACTGCAGTGACCAACTCTGCATGAGCTCCAACTGGCATCAAGCAGGCTCTGCCTGACCTACCTTACCTCCTGCCTGGGAATGCCTTATTGCTTACAGAGGGCCAAGATGCCTCAAGAGCCTGTTATGCATCCACCAAAAAATGCAACCAGGAGTGAAGAGTTGATGTACAATGGAGAAAACATTTGACCCATGAGAGATAGGAGGTGGCAGATAAGTCTTTCTCCTTTTTCCTCCCAGATGCACTAATATTGTTATGCAGTTTTAAGTCCTACAAGACCAAGATCAAGATCAAGCAATCGGTAGCAGCCAACAGGTTAAGACAACCTCAATATTGGCTCTCTCTACTTGAGTCTCCTTTCCCCTCCTGTACCCAGGGTGGAATTCCCTACTAGCCTCATAGTACAAAAGCTTTTGCCACAAGTTTTGCTTCTTAAAGGAACCCAGGCTATATGATGACCAAATATTCAGAGCCTGAGAGTTACTAAAATGTCTGAATAATGGCAAAAATTCTTTACTCATTTGGCATGGGCATCTAGTCCAGACATTTATCTTAGGCATTGCATAGAACTGTCTCCTTCCACCCTCAGCCCCCTGACAGTGCCTCCATTAAAGTCCAGGGATAGCAAGAATCTTTGTATGGGCCCCATCTTATATTTCAGCATTTCCACTGGTTTACTCTACTGGAGACAACTGGCTAGCTGGAGGACTTGAGCTCAACCATCCTAGTGTTTGCTACTGCGCTCCCCACAGGAGCCAAGATATAATATACAAGGTAAGCTGGGCACCTGAGGAGTGATGATCAGCCCCTATGGAAGTAACCTGAGAGATCACTGACTAGCTTGTGGCCTTTCTATTCAGCTGTGAGGTCTCACTGCCACAATTACTTTTGATTCTATTCTTTGTGTTACAGGCATTACAATTCCAGTCAAGCACTGGTAAATTCAGAATCTTAAAATGATCATTCCTTATTGCCAAAAGTCCAGTCCTTGGTGTTCCAAAGAGAGAATACAATTCTAAATTATCTGTAAATGCTGTGAGCTTTTGTTGTTGTTGTTTTTAGTGTGTGTTTAAGCTCAACTATTTTTATGTCCCTACCAAAAAAAATTCCTTAGTAACCCATTATGGGTTAGAGAATTCCCAAACCGTTCAAAAATACTTTAAAGTTCTTTTGGGACATAGCCAGATACTTAATATTGTATTACATTTTATAGTTGTCACTTAATCAAGCTATTTAATATTATAGTACATTTTAAAACTGTCACTTAATCACATTTTCTTGACCCTTTTATGGGAATTAAAGATCACTGTAGATAAAAAATGGCATGCTTTAGTTTAAATAGATTCAGTATGTCCAGTTTGACAGTTACTTCTGAGACATTAAAAGAATTTTCTGTGATTAATGTGACCCACACACGTTAAATGGTGTAATGTTCCATTTCTTCAGCCATTAGCGGAAACAGCATCAGACAGAAGGAGCCAAAATGTAGCCAACTGTATGTAAAGCTGGGAGATGGGGGGAGGGGGAGGGGGCTTAAAGATAATATAGAGCCAGGCAGGCTGAGATAAGAGAGAGATTTAATATTTGCTTTCTCTGGGCATCTTGAGAGCAAAGTCTGAGAAACACAAAGGTCAGGCCTTGGTAATGGAGTGAATGCCAGTCTAGCAAGGCAAGCACTCTGAGGGGTGCGCTCTCCACAAAGGGGGGGTGCATCTTGGGCAGGCAGCAGAGTGGAGTTACTTGGCGCTTATTATACATGATTGATGAACATTGCTTCTAAATTTAGAAAAGCTCTCTAAATGGACATTTACTCACAAGGAAAAAAAAATCCTCTGAAAGGTCCATCCCTAGAACGGTTTTGTTTATGGTGCTGTGATAGTTCCGGGCAATTAATCTACAATTGCGTCACTGAAAGATTTTATATTCTTAAGTGTTCACTCATGTAGTTAAAGTAAATTATGTCCTTTTCCAAACATGTTTCAAAGAACTGTACTGGGTTTTAAAAATCCTGGTCCCTAAATCCTACTTGTTTGTTTAATTAATCTGAAAATAACTGCTCCTGCTTTGTTTCTTAATCACAGATCACATGCAATGTATTTGTTAGCAGCTGCGAGTGAAAGCATGTCCCAGTGTGTTTTTCTTGATTGTTTAATAAGAGTTGAATAATACCCTATTTAATCCATCAAGTAGGACATTACAATAACATTGATCTTTTGTTTGACAGCAAATTTGTTTGATAACAGAACAGAATATAATATAACCAAATCAGTGTCACAAATGCATTTCAGAGAATCCCATTAAAAACAGTCGTACACCCCAGACACTGAACAGTAGGGTACAGGAAGTAGGCACAGCAAGACACACTGGACAGGAAGGTATGGAAGGAAAATCTAGCCTTGCAAAATACCCACAGCTTACCCAGAAGATGCAAGCCAACCACTCCACAGCCTAGAAATGTGTTTGGCTGAGGAAGGTCAACCTCCTCTAAGCTCAGAACACACAGACCAATGATCGCCATTGTATTCTTTCTTTATGGCTCAAGTGCTGTAATTCTTGGGGTCAAAGATGCCAGGTTGTGCCATCATTTAGCACCCCTCCTTTTCTCTCCTGCTGCTACACAGTAGGGGCTCTTGATGAATGCTATTGTTCACATTCCAGAATCCTTGACCATTTTCCAAATCTGTATATAACGAACCCTTTATTTTCGGCATCCTTTATCTCCAAGGAGGAATGAGAATTAGTTCAAAGGACTGTGCAATACCCAACACTTATGAACTTCACTTAGGAGGACAAGTGTCAGGCCTGGTGTTAATTCGCACATATTAGATGTTTTACAGTTGGACTCTTCTCTTCCCTCCAAAACCCAACACAGTGTTGTAACAAAGCCTCTCTCTAGATAATGAAAAACGGACAATGTTACAAAGAGGGGAAAAGATGTGTAGCAACAACAAAAATTCTAAGTGCTTAGTTTTGAGAGTCATATATCTTGTCCCAAAGTTGAGTACCCCATTTAAGGTACCCTAGTTGAGGCAGTGTTTCATACAAAGCTGTTTATAGAACCACACGCGCGTGTGCACACACACACACACACAATTACTGAGGTCAACCAGTTGTGTACGAAAGAGCCAGTTGCTTGAATAAATGAAATCTTTTTTTCCCTCCAAGATGATTTATGTACACATGCTAACTGGATTCGATGTGCTGCCCCTCTCCCAGAGAATGTGCAAGTACAGAGACCCTATAAGCAGTGGAGGGAATGCAGAAGATTCATTTTATATTGTTGGGGAGAGGGAAGAAGGCAGTTGTATTTTAAAAATCCCTAAGAAAACAGACAGCCATTGGATACATGTACACTCTCTTTAGAAGCTTTTTACCAATTTTTTGTAGATAATACAAACCCCACTTTCTAATGAAGGCAGAATGAGAGTTCACAAAGGTAGTTTCAGATCTTTACTGGTGAATGAATAGAAGCTGAGAAAGCAAAAGAAACAGTACTATCAAATTTCCCAAATCAACCCTAACACTGTGCTTATAGCTCTGCTAACCCAGACCTCAGGAGAAATTTAATTGTTGTCACACTTTAAAAACATTTACATCTAAAACTGGAATTTCCCTGTCACTCACATTTCGTCTTCATCTTGTCACATAGGGGGATATATAGGATGATCTTGTGGATCTAGAAAGTTGAAGAGTCTTTGTTTTAATTCTTGTCTAGTTTTTACCCACCAGTCTCCCTGTCTCACATTATTATAATTCCTTCCCTCTCTCCATTCCCTGCCTCCTTCCTTATTCTTTTGTTCTCTGACTAATCTTCCCTTTTATATTAATGAAGTCCTTTGTAGTTTCTCTTCAAATCTTCCAGTGGATTCCTTTGTGACTTCTGGTTTTTTACCTGATAAGGACTTTAAAAAAAAAACAAACCATGAAAATTATTAATACTTCCATCCTTTCTGGCACTGTACCACTGGCCTTAAAACATTCTATTACATTTCTGATCTGAAACGGCTTTCTCTTGACCCAGAAGTATCGGCAAATTAGAGACCCCAAGCCAATCTTTTATGGAGAAGGTCTGAGAGCAAGTGGTAGCCTTTCAAGTGCTTAACCATGGAGTCATAATCTTTATGACAAATAGCCTCTTGCTTTGCAGTTACGGCTAGTTTACTATGCATATGGCTGAAAGAGGGCTGCTTAAAGTGGTCAGGGACTTTTTCTCAAGCCCCCTCCCAGGTGTCACATCATTCCTTTTTACTGGCCTTGTTAGAGGGACAGCATTAGCCCCACAGATCACCCGAGCTTCCTGACCAGCTGCCAGGCTGTAAAGCACGTGGAACTGGGGTGGTCGATCCAAAGACATCAACTTGTCACTCTTGATGATCATTCATCTGCAACAGAAATAGCCCATGGTGCCTCGGAGATCGATGTGGAGACCACCGCTCTTCAACATTATTGCCACTAATTATTAAGATGAATGCGGTGATTAATGGGAGCGATGCTTTTTCACTTTATGCAAATGATGAGCTCATGCATATACATGGAAGAGGGGGCTCACAAACCTGGTGCCCTGAATGTTGCTGCTCAGCCCCCTTACTCAGCTGTCACTGTGACCCAGGTGCAACGACTTAGAGCGATTTAAAAAGAAATGCTAAAAATGAATTGTTGATCAGCAGCCTCAGGCAGCTTTTTGGAAATTCCCTTCTACAAGGGCTGTGCTTTGATTAGGAAAAGCTCAATCAAGGCAATAACTAGGGTCATTAAGGATGCTGCATTAGCCTGTGTCCTTTGAGTTCATGTTGTTTGAAGGCAAGAGCTGGTGAGGAAGGAAAAAATGCAGCTTTTGCTGTGATGATGTAAACTGAGGCAAGTCAACCTCTCTGGGTCTTAGTTTTCTTCTTGGTAAAACTATGGGGGTCCAGTTTAGTGACATAAAGCCCCTTTTAACCTTAAAATTTTAGGATCCTGTAAAGCACAGGAAAAGTGAGATATGAACATGCAGCCTTTTGTCTTCTACCCGAAATGAACACTTTCTGCCACAATGATCCTCAGTATAGCATATCTTTCATTACTTGTTGTATTTCATAAGCATATATTTCATTCATTCAACAAACATTTTATTGGGCTTCTGTGCATTACACAAAATAACTCTCCAATAAGAACTCTATATAGTTAATGCTAATTAGTATATCCCACATATTTGCTATGTGTCTTAGATGTAAGCTCTCTAATGACTGGAGCTGAACCTTATTCTGTTTTATAAACTCATTGCCTGACACAGAGTTGGTGCTCAGTAAATATTTGTTACATGAATGAATGTTAGACATTGGAGAAGAGTAATTTAAGAAAACAAAAGAATTTACGAATTTGTCCCTGCCCTCCAGCATCTTACAATCTATGTAAAGCCAAAAATACATTCAGGCAAGTAGTCAACACAATGTCACAATGAATGACAGTTACATACAGCTACTGGTGGTTCTTGAATCATAAGTGTCATCTTAAAGAGGTGGTTAGGAAGAGTAAAACTTTCCTAAGGAATTTCATAAATGGGAGGCTTTTGATAAGACATTCTCGAACTGGAAGGAAACTTGAGTACCTGACAAGTGGCCTTCAGTCTCGTGACAAATAGATGATGTTCCACCCCTTCTTAAAGATCTTAAGGTAGAGATTCCACAGTCTTTAATGGCTACCAAGACAAGCTCTCTGCCCAAGAATTCCTCCTAACCACCCACTCAAAGCCTCTCCTTTGACATGGAATGAATCTGGATAGGTGATGGCCACATGTTTTTCCAATGCCTGATGGTGTTGCATCACTGAAGGCCCAGTAGGGACAGTTAATCTGATTGGCAACTTTAGAGACTGACTGCATTACTCAGAATGGCTGATGGCTTGGCCAGCCTCCTTCTCAAAAACAAACCCCTTGAGAGGTTAATCACAACTACAAGTGACCAGTGAGCCATTTTATTTCTTTGTCAGATATCCTAGAGGTAGAATTTCAGGTGGGTCCTCAACTCCAACCCTGGGCTCTGGTGATCTAATCTTCTGTCCTCGCTCTCCATGGTTTGTTTTGTTTTCCTCTAAGGCAGTAGCAGAATTCAAGGTTGAGGTGGTAGTATGTGATAAGTAGAACAAGTGTTCTATAGTCAGGCTAGAATCTGAGTTCTGGTTCTGCCCCCTCCCAGCTATATGAGAAACCTTTAGTAGTCTCACTTGCCAGATGGAGAGAATAACTGCCTATGTCTCACAGAGTTCTTCGGAGGAATAAAGGGGATAAAGCAGTAAAGTGCCTGCCACACAAGTAAGTCTTAGGAAAGTGAAACATATAAATATCACTTTTCCTTCTGTCTGCACTGGCTAGCCTAAGGAACAGGGCTGAATGCTTAAGTAATCATCCTTAAAGAAAACAAAGAATATCTTCTGGTTCAGTTCATAATTTGCAGTAGGTAAGACCCTCTCATAAGTGTGATTACAGTGATACAAAGACTACATCAATCGGTCCTGCTCAGGAACATCAACATTTTGTTTTGACTTCTGGATTTCTAGATATAGACAACCTAATTTAGAAGAATGTCAATAAAAACTCTATTGGAATATTGTGCACAACGTTTTGCTTTTCAGATGATACCAACCCAGCCACTGCTATACCCAATACCTGAACCTGCTCATCTCTCACATCCTGGATATGAGGACATGCCCTCTAACTTATGTTGATAGCAAGGAAGACTTTCTAGAATGTTGAAACCACAACTGGCTGGATGTATAGAAGGTGCAGGATTGGGAAACCTTGAAGGGAGAATGGGAACATATTCACTGTCACAATTGCTGTGATGGACCAAGTGAGAAGCAGGCCAGGATTTCACAGTAAGTTTTGGTCCCTGTAGACCCCTGGCCTCTCAACAGACACTAAGGCTCAGTTAGTACTCCATATACTGTACAACAGGAGGCCTATCCCAGGCTTTCATTGTCTACACAGATTAACAAGCACTTTCCATTATTTAAAGGTAGTTTTAAGGAAGTATTTGTGGGTATGATGGATGCCTCTCCAAGGACCTCCTTCTGTATTCTTCCTGTAGGCAAACCCCCTGCTCATCACATCTGCATTTGTCATGAGAAATCCTGCTTTCACCAGCCTCTCCAGCTCATTTCAATTCCTGATACAGACAATTCTTCTCAAAAAACCTTGTCTCCCAGGCCTCTGCCAGAAAATTTAGTTAAGTCCTCCATCCCGTGCTTGGCTTCATTCCTGGTAGCCTGACTTAGCCATGTTTCTAAACCTGGCTGCTCCAAGTGATGTTTGACAAATGTTTTCTCTCTAAGTGTCTCCAGGGCAAGGCAGGGAAAAACCATCAGGTCTTTTCTTCCTTTTCCATTAAAATCCAGAGTATGAAGCCCTAACTTTAAACACATCCCTTCTTCAGAGTCTCTCAGAATCATGGAAAGTTGCTGCCTCTGGAGGAGACCATAACGACCTCCAGTCTATTACCTCAATCTTGAGCAAGTAGGCCTCAGAGAAGGGGATTCCCTAGGTCCCAGGCCAGTCATGGTGAAGCTAGGAAGACCACTGAATCAGCCGATTCTCCCCTATTCCCATTACTTCACAACCAGGGTCTCTCAGAGTAGAGAAAGGTCTGGTTTCTGCCCATGTCTTCTTTTCTCTCCTTCCTACCTACATATTGCCTTCCTTCCTTTTTCTAGGGGGAGGAGGAGCTTGAAATATAATAAAGGAAAAACATGAATTTAATGTATTTTATACATTTTTACTTTATAAACTGTGCCCTTTGCAAAATAATTAAGGATTTTTCATTTTAAATGAAGGCACAGCATACTTCTTTCAGTCCCTAGGAGGGAACTTCTGAGTTTGAGCCCTCTGTGAATGTGAGGCCAGTGAAATGACCTTCCCAACTATGATGCTGGGGCTCCTCCTCACCCCTCATGGGATGAGCTTTCACTGTTTTGAACAGAGGTGGAAGTGGAGACATAAGAGAAGTTGAAGACAAAGGGAGTAGAAAACAAGAGAGTGAAGTGGAAGGAAGGAAAAAGGAACATCTATCTGCCTTGCTGCTAACCTCATTCATTTTCAAATTATTCACTAATCAAACACTAATAGTAAATCATAGAGCAAAAAGGAATCAGGATCATAGAGGAGCTCTGTAAAAATGTGTACCCCTCAAATATGTGCAAACTAGTATGTAGCCAAGCACATGATCCTTCTAGCCTCAGATGCAGCCTGGAACTGATAAGTGGTAAGCTGAAGCTGTGTGGTCACAAAGCTCGAGATCCTCAGCTATTTATTTACTCCCAAAGACAGTCTTTCACTGTACACACAGTTCCTTAAGAGTACCTGATATAGGCTCATTATATTGTTAGAGATAACTTCTGGATCAAAAGTGAAATGAACTGGTAAATGCATTAAGTGGATCAGTGTATGTTCCTTTCTCTTTTTTTTTCGAGAGAAAGAGAGAGAGAGGAACCCAGCCTTGAGCATGGGAGGCTCAGAGAGAGAGGGAGACACAGAATCTGAAGCAGGCTCCAGGCTCTGAGCTAGCTGTCAGCATAGAGCCTGACGCGGGGCTCGAACCCACAAACCATGATGAGGTCGTGACCTGAGCCAAAGTCAGACACTTAACTGACTGAGCCACCCAGGTGCCCCATATGTTCCTTTTTAAAGCTATTTTAAAAAGAAATGGGAGTTTTAGCTATACCTAAGAAATCACAGAAAAACTCAAGACAGTTAAGCATGTCCTCTTTTTGAAAAGAATGACAGCCTTGGTGATGCTTCATCCCAGTTAGAGACGTGGCTAGCCAGTCAGATGATATGATGGTCATGGAGATGCGGAGCCAGAATAGACCACTGAAGACTTCATTCCCAGCAAGGGCTATAAGAAATATGGCAGATTGAGCTCTACTGTCCCAGAAACTCTGGGTCAATGGAAAGGATTTTTAAGATCTACAAGGAAGATGTGCAGTGAAGAGCTGTCCGCTGAGCAGGAGCTAAACAGATAAATGTGCACAAATAATTAAATATAGAATGCAATCCACACATCCTGATGGGAGGTGGAGAAATGTGGTAAGACCCAAAATTACGGAAGTATTTGAAACCTTTGAAAAAAGGTAACAGTAACAAAAATAATGTGGGAAAAATCTAGGAGGGACATTACATCTGGGAGGAGATTCTTTCCTTCTGGAGAACATACTTAAGATAACCTAGCATCACATTTGTATCTGAATATTTAAGTCCAGTGTTCAACACAGAATTCTGTAGTTCACAACAGGGAATTTTTCTTTCAATCTGGTTTGTGACCATCTTACTTAACATTGCCTACAAAATAAAAGCCTTTTCTGCTGAAGCTATGAAAGAGATCTTTTTTTCTTCCAAAGAACAGGAGTGGATACCTAGTGTCCCTTCTGACTCTAAATTCAATGATCTTTGAAATTCTATTGCTTGTTCTGATCTGCCATTATAAGTAGAGGCTGGGACGGGAGGAGTTTGTTAACATCATAAATATTAAAATGGCATTGGTATTTTGCATACCAATAGCATAAACAGTACAACCTAAGAATTAGGCAAAGCACATTTTGCAAGTCTACACAGATGTGCAGGAGTATGTAAACTACTTTCTCTATTTCTGGAAGCTAAAGAAATCTCATTTGTAAAACAGTTTTTCTTTCCTGCCCTTTTCTTAGCACCCCCCAAACTTGAGCTGCTGTTCCTCTTACTGCAAATGCAGAATTCCTGTTAATTGTTTCTTTCCTGCTGCAAAATACCAAATTAATCCCCATCTCTCCCTCTCATGGCACAGTCCATAAGTGATGAAACTGAAAAGTTACTTTCTTTACTGATGGTCGGGGGTGCCTGGGTGGCTTAGTCGGTTAAGCGTCCGACTTTCGCTTAGGTCATGATCTCGCGGTTCGTGGGTTCGAGCCCCGCGTCGGCTCTGTGCTGACTGCCAGCTCAGAGCTTGGAGCCTATTTCAGAGTCTGTATCTCCCTCTCTCTCTGACCCTCCCCTGCTCACACTGTCTCTCTCTCTATCTCCTAGAAATAAATAAAACATTAAAAAAAAAAAATCTTCAAATCTTTACTGATGGTCAAGTTATATAAAAAAATACTTTTATTTCCCTTTGATATAGTTGTCAAACAATTCCCAGTGTTGGTCCAATTTTTGGAAAGCCTATAACTGGAATCCTAAATGTTTTGAGAAGATACCAGAAAAGGTGTCGGGGCTTTATATCTGGAAAAGATATACACACTACAATAGCATACCTGCTATGCCTTGGGTTCCATCAAAAGACTGAGTGTTTGTGGACACAGAGTACTGAGTCTGAGTTTTTATGTTGTGAATTATTAAGAGCATCTGCCTTCTTTCATTTCCTCTTGGCTGACCTTTTCCTGCCCATTTATATCTTAGGTTCAACAAACATTTTTGAGCAACTACTATATATTACAGGTACTTGCTAAGAACTTCCAAAAGTCTTTGGACTCTAAAAGTCAGGCTCTTTCCACTGTATCACAGCAACCTCTGTCCAAATGTGGTCAGGAGAAAGGAAAAAAGAGAATGACTCTTATGTGCAGCTCTGCAGAAGGCTAGATTAAAACTTATGGCTAAATCAAAGCTTCTGGATACAGTGTTCTTATGTTCATCCATAATGGGGAAATAGAATGGGGATTATATTGGTTCATTTAACAGATGGGAGATTCTCTGCGGAGATAATTCTCCATGGACAGTTTTTTTTTTAATGTTTTTTATTTATTCTTAAGAGAGAGATAGAGACAGCATGAGCAGGGGAGGGTCAGAGAGAGAGAGGGAGACAAAGAATCTGAAACAGGCTCCAGGCTGTGAGCTAGCTGTCAGCATAGAGCCCGACATGGGGCTCAAACCCACAAAACATGAGATCATGACCTGAGATGAAGTCGGACGCTTAACCAACTGAGCCACCCAGGTGTCCCCAGTCATTTTTAAAAGGGTTTTTTAAAGTGGACAGCTTCTGAGAAAGAGATTTAAACAACTAAGTTCTCTAAAATTCATGATCATACATTGATGAAACCAATCCTAATATATGGAAAATGGACTAAACCCTTTGAAAATCCTTAAGAATAGTTTAAAAATAAAATATAGTTTATTAGTTTCCATAGTTTAAGAATACATATGAAAACCTCAGGACTAGGTGATTTCTAAAGCCTCTAGAAGCTCAGACCATCCACAATCCCAGAAGATCAAGGCTAATATTTGGCTAATACAGACTGGTTGTGAAACTATTGAAACATATTTGCATCAGTTACTGAACGGTAGCTGTTTTGAAGTCACTGATGCTTCCTCACCAACCTGACCTGGCGAGACAGGAGACTTCTGCTCCTGTGCTCTGGCCAGGATCCATACCATGATGGTGGTTAAATATTTTTATATCACCTCTGTATAGGATAGGACTTGCACATGTATCCTAACTCAGAAACCTTGGGCACTTAAAGTCTTTCGACGGTCAACATATTGCATCTGCAAAAATATTTAGCAGTTTCAGTGAAAGTACAACCATTTATTCATTCATAGTGAAAACAAAAACAAAAAACAATCTTATAAGTTTCAAGGAGACTTCCATAAGGGAGTTAACTGCTTGCCTACAATAGAAAAAACACTTTGCCTTATTTTGAGCATTGGCAGAAATTTGGAGATTCCCTCTGTAAGCCATAGCTGCAGAACTCTTAAAAACTATCTAATGGCACTGAACTATAAAGAAGAGATCAAGAATATACAATGGCAAAGAGACACCCTTTTCAATAAATGTTGCTGGGAAAACTGGACATGTGGTAGAATGAAACCAGACCACTTTCTTACACTTTACACAAAAAAATAAACTCAAAATGGATGAAAGACCTTTGGAACACCTGAGTGACTCAGTCAGTTAACCATCCGACTTCAGCTCAGGTCATGATCTTGTGGTTTGTGAATTAAAGCCTCACATCAAGCTCTGTGCTGACAGCTCAGATCCTGGAGCTTGCTTCAGATTCTATGTGTCCCTCTCTCTCTGTCCCTCCCCTACTCACACTCTGCCTCTCTCTCTCAAAAATAAATATTCATTAATTCTTTTCTTACAAAAAGAGAGCTACATGTAAATCCTGAAACCATAAAAATCCTAAAAGAAAACATAGACAAAAGTCTCTCAGACATTGGCCTTAGCAACATATTTATGGATATGTCTTCTCAGGCTAGGGAAACAAAAGCAAAAAATAAACTATTGGGATTACATAAGTTTAAGAAGCTTCTGCACAGCAAAGGAAACCATCAAAAAACAAAAAGGCAATCTACTGAATGGGAGAAGGCATTTGCAAAGATATATCTAATACGGAGTTAACAGCTGAAGTAAGAATTTATACAGCTCAATGCCAAACAAACAAAAAAACAAAATGGGCAGAAGACATGAATAGACATCTTTCCAAAGATGACATACAGGAGACCAACAGACAGAGGAAAAGATTCTCAACACCACTCATCATCAGGGATATGCAAATGAAAATCACAATGAGTTACCATCTCACACGTGTCAGAATGCCTGGAATCAAAAAGACAATAACTAACAAGTGTTGATGAAAATGTGGAGAAAAGAAAACCCTCATGCACTGTTAATGGGAAAGCAAACTGGTCCAGCCACTGTAGAAAACAATATGGAATTTCCTCAAAAAATTAAAAATAAAAGTACCATATGATCCAGTAATTCCACCATTGTGTATTTACCCAAAGAAAACAAAAACATTAATTCAAAAAAATATACACACTCCTGTATTTACTGCAGCATTATTTACATAGCCAAGATACAGAAGCAACCCAAATGCCCATCCATAAATAAATGGATAAAGAAGACGTGGGGTGTGGGTGTGTGTGTGAATAAGTGTATGGGTATGTGTGGGTGTGTGTGTACATACACAAATACATAAAACTGAATGTTACTCAGCCATAAAAAGAATGAGGTATTGCCATTTGTGACAGCATGGATTAATCTGGGATGTATAAAAGTAAAATAAGTCAGAGAAACACAAATATTGTATGATTTCACTTATCTGTGTAATCCAAAACATGAACAAGCAAACCGACAAAAAAAAGACTTAAATACAGAGAATTTGTGGTTGCCAGTGGGGATGTAAATGGGGGTCTGGGAAAAATAGATAGAGGGAGTTTAGAGGTACAAATTTCTAGTTATAAGATAAGTAAGTCACAGAGATAAAAAGTACAGAAGAGGGAGTAGAGTCAACATGGTAATAATAATAATATATGATGATGGATGGGGACTACACTTATTGTGGTGAGTACTGACTAATGTATAGAATTGTCAAATCAATATATCCCTTATAACATCACATGTCAATTATACCTCAACTATAAAAAAGTAATATTCCTTATGAAAAAAAATTAGTCAAAAAAAATAAAAAGAGATCATTCCACTGTACCTCTTCTCTAAGGCTTCCCTGGGGTGCTAAGGCAGAGGTTAAATAATAGCTTTTGGGGTTTTTTTGACGATTCAAGGAGTTATGGGTGTGAGCTGTGCAAGCAAACATTTGTACACTTACAACATATTTACAGACACATACAAAACACACACAGTTTGAGCATTTTCCCCTTAGAATACACAGATTGGCACTTCCATGGTGACCCTGCTACAGTAAGTACCCTGGCTATTGTCACTATGAAAATGGCTCTTGTTTCCAGCATAAAAAATATAACAGGGAGGCAGAAGATTTAAAAAATGTAAAAAAAAAAAAAAAAAAAGGATATTACCAAACCAGAGAATCTATATGTTCCAAGAACTTTTCCAAAACAAAATTCCCTGTTCTTAAACAGTTTAAATTCTAGAGAATAAAACATGAATCAATAAACAAACATTCTAGATTCTGGATAGTTCTATGCAGAAGATATCTTAAGCTTAGGTGAGAGAAAGTAACAGAGTGATTAGGGAAGAATCTGGGGATGGGACATTTAAGCTGAGACCTGAATGTGATAAAGTGCAGCCATGTGAATTAAGCAAAGAACCTTTTAAGAAAAACAAATAACAGGTGAAAAGGCCCTGAGACATCTGTGAGCTTCATATATTTGAGTTATAGAAAGGCGGCCAATGTGGCCAGAGCCCAGGGAAAAGGGAAGACTCAAGGGAGATGAGGTCACACGGTTAGGTAGGGAATTTTGCTTCCAGCAGCGTGGCAGATCAGCTACTCTGAAAATCCTCCTGCTGCAGAACCCCTAGTGTTGAATCAATTACAACATATTTTTTAATGCATAGCTGAAACTGCATGAAAGTAAGGTAGATTCACATGGGTGAAAAGCTGCCTAGCGAACTGAAACCAGAGTGGTGAGCTAATGGGGAAGTTGGGTCTGCCCTGGGGCAAATGTTATTAGGAGTCTAGAGCTTTGGGAATTAATGATCACCTGGGGGAACAGAACAGACTATACTGGTCACACACAGATGGGGAGAAGACTAGGAGGCCTCCACTCCTCAGTGAAAAATGGGCTAGGGGCAAGAAAAAAGGGCTAGCAAAAGCAGCCACGGTGTAAACTTTTATCTCGCAATTGCAATTCCATTTGGAGAATAGTCTGGGGTTCAAATTTATTCTATCTTGGACAGTAAGGAAATCTCAAGCTGAGAAATTAAAATAAAATGGCCCTATAACTGTCCCCTTAGATTCCTGTATTAGGAAATACAAATTTTCTTAAAGGAATGTACCTTCTATTTATGTCTCTCAGGATCCTACTTTAGTGAAATAGGAGCTCTATATTAAAATTACTAAATTCCTGGGGCACCTGGGTGGCTCAGTTGGTTAAGCATCTGACTTTTGATTTCAGCTCAGGTCATGATCTCATGGTTCATGAGTTCTAGCCCTGTGTCAGGCTCTGCACTTTCAGTGCAGAGCTCTCAGTGCATACTGGCTTGGGTTCTCTCTCTCTCCCACCATCTCTGCCCCTTCCCAACTCACACTCACACCCACAGACTCTCTAAACAAATAAACAAAGTTTATCTTCTTATTAAAAAAAAAAAAGTCTTTGAGAAAGAGAGAGCACAGCTGGGGGAAAGGCAGATAGAGAAGAGACAGAATAACAAAGCAGAATCCACATTCTCAGCGCAAAACCCAATGCGGGATTTGAACATATAAAATGTGAGATCATGATCTGAGCAGAAGTCAGACACTTAACCTACTAAGCCATCCAGATGTTCATAAATAAATAAACTTTTAAAAAGTTATTAAATTCCTAAGGAACCAAGCTACAGTAAGAAGCACCACAGACAAACAAATGCTTAGGCTTCTAAGAATTTCAGATGATGAAAGTCCTAACACAGAATATAAAATAACTACACACGATATTTAAACAAGTTAAAAGTGAAACACAAAAGAAAATGAAAAAAAACACAAGCATTTCAAGTGATAAAATTTGACAAAAAAATTCTGGAAATAAAAAAAAGGTTAATATTAGATGCTCAAAGGATAATTTTCCATTAACAAATGGCCTGGGTTATTCAAAAATGTCAGTAGACCAAAAACAATAAAAGAAGAGGGGATTCTTTTAGATTAAACTAGTCTAAAAAGACAGAATAGGGGCGCCTGGGTGGCTTAGTCGGTTGAGCGTTCGACTTTCGCTTAGGTCATGATCTCGCGGCTCGTGGGTTCGAGCCCTGCGTCAGGCTCTGTGCTGACTGCCAGCTCAGAGCCTGGAGCCTGTTTTGGAGTCTGTGTTTCCCTCTCTCTCTGACCCTCCCCTGCTCACGCTGTCTCTCTCTCTCCTAGAAATAAATAAAAATATTTAAAAAAATAAATAAAATAAATAAAAAGACAGAATAACCAAATGCAATTTGTGAAACGACTGGATCTGGTTTCTTAAAAATTCTATGAAAGAAATTTTACTCCTAATTGCAGAAATACAAATATGGACTATGAATTAGATTCAAATACTAAACTCTTATTAATGTTCTTAATTATAAAGATGTAACTAGTAGGAGTGGTAACCAATTCCTTAGAGGTCTACTTATAGTCCCAGAAGGAGAGACTAGAGAGGAAGGTGGGGGAGGGGGGGTTATTTTCTATAACCACTGTATTGAAATAGAATTAATAACTCACCCACTTAAAATGTATAATCAATGTTTTTTCATATGTTCATAAATATATGCAACCATCATAGTCGATTTTAGAACATTTTAGTCACTCAAAAAAAAAAAAAAGACCCATATCTTTAGTTATCACCTCCCTATCCACCCTACTCTAACCATCCCCAGCTCTAAGCAACCACTAATCTTTCCGTCTCTATAGATTAGCATGTTATCCATATGAAATCATGTTATCAGTATTTCATTCCTTTTGATAGCCAATAATATTCCATTGTTTAGATTATACCACTTCTTGTTTGTTCATCAATCGATGGACATTTCAGTTGTTTCTATATCAGGGCTATTAGGAATAATGAGGCCATAAACATCCATGTACAAGTTTTTGTGTGGACGTATGTTTTCATTTCTCTTAGGAATAAACTTAGGAGTGGAGTTTCTGGGTCATCTGATAACTCCATGGCCAATCATCTGAGGAACTGACCAACTGTTTTCCAAAGTGGCTGCACCATTTTACATTCCCAACACAAGTGTATGAAGGTTCCAATTTCTCCATATCTTTGCCAATACTTATATTCTCAAGACTTTTTGATTATAGCCATCCGATTAAATGTGACAGAATAAGTTTTTGACAAGAGAATTCTCTAGGATTGATGGTAGAAATGAATCCTCAAGTAGAAGAAGCAGAATAAATATTCAAGCTAACAGGAAACATTCACCAAGATAGGCCATACTCTGGGCATTAAACCTCAGCAAATTTAATTGAGATACATTCTCTGAACACAATGAGATACATTTGAGATACATTCTGTGAACACAGTTGTTCATGTATAATTGAGTTACATTCTCTGAACACAATGAAATTAAACTAGAAACCAATACAGAAAGGATAGTTAGAAAATTCCCAAATATTTGGACATAAAGCATTATACTTCTAAACAACTAATGCTTCAGATGGGAAGTCACAGAGAAATTAGAAAATATCCAGAATGAGTCAAATAAAAACATAATATATCAAAATGTGTGAGATGCACTTTATCAGAGAAGATAATAAGGATAGCAATTAACACATGAAAAGATGCTCAATATCAGTAACCATCAGGGATATGCAAATCAAAGTCATAATAAAATGTACTATGTACCTATTGGAATGACTAAAAAAATTAAGCACTGAAAATACTAAGTGCTGGCAAGGACAAAGAGCATTGGAACTTCTGATTCATTGTGGATGGAAACGCAAAGCAGTACAGCCACTTTAGAAAAGAGTTAGGAAGTTTCTTGTATTCTTAAACTTGCACTTACTATACAACCAAGCAATCTTACTCCTAGGTTTTTATCCAAGAGAAAGGACAACATATGTGAACATATAAATCTGTATGCAAATGTTTATATCAGCCTTATTCATAATCGTCCCAAACTAGAAATAGCCTAAATGTTCAGTAGGTGGCAAACGAATAAACGACAGTAGTGTACCTATATAATGGAATAGTACTCAGCAGTAAAAGGAAACTACCGATACATGCAACATGCATGAATCACACATGTATTATGCTAAGTGAAAGAAGCCATATTCAAAAGGTAACATTCTCTATAATTCCATTTAAGTGACATTTTGGAATAGATAAAATTATAGGTACAGGAAACAGATCAATCACAGTGAGGGGGTGGACATAAACAAGAGAACAGACTATAAAAGATCATGAGGTAACTCTTGATGTGGTGGTTACATGACTATTGACATTTATCAAAATCAATATAATTATAGACCTAAGAATAAATTTTACCTTAATAAGCTTTACTTTTGAAACATGTTAATGGGACCCAACATAAATAGACACTTCTAGACAAGAAAGAGGGGTGGAGGGATAAAACAAAGACAACTCAAAGAAGAAAAATATGTGAAGAAAAATTTGGGCAAATAAAAAGCAAAACACAAGACTATAGAAATTAATCCAAATATGTTTAAAGGCAAGAAATACAATAAAACTGGTTTTAACAATGTTTAACAGATTTTTTTTTAAAAAAGAACAAAATTTAGTCATATGCCATTTTCAAGACATTCACCTAAAATATAATAAGCACAAAAATCTGCAAGTAAAAGAACATAAAGCCTTTCTGGACAAATACCAAACATACAGACAAAACAAAAACAGAGAGGCAAGCCAAAACTGCGTTATACAAAGTACTATAAATCATGGCAAGGAGTTCAGATTATACAGAGTTTGAGCCTCTGGGAAGGCATGGAAGAGTTTTAAAGAAGGAAATGATATCATCTAATTTATGTTTTAGAAGATCCCCCTGCTTCCCTGTGAGAGGAGGAAAGGGAAGGAAGCAGCTGGCAAAGTAGAGGCAGGGAGGCCAAGTAGGAGGCCACTGCACTTGTGTAGGCAGTAGGTGCCTTGGATGAGGGAAGGCTGTGGGAGTAGAGATACAGGCATGCTGTAATTCAGGGGATGTCCTAAGGGGGAGCTGGTGGGACTTACTGTGGACCATGTGAGAGAAGAAAGGAATTAACCAAGATTTTAGGCCTGAGCAACAGGGAGTATGGTAATCCAATAAACAAAGGTGAGAAAAACAAGGGGTAGGGAAGATGGAGTAACTTTTGAACTGACAGGAAAGATGGGTTCTTTCTTGGTCATTAACTTTGCAATGTCTCATGGATATCCAAATGAAGGTACTGAGTAGACCATTAGATATGGGAGTCTGAAGCTCAGGAATTTCAGTTTGAAAAAGTTTGGATTTATTTATTTATTTTATTTATTTCTAGGAGAGAGAGAGACAGCGCGAGCAGGGGAGGGTCAGAGAGAGAGGGAGACACAGACTCTGAAATAGGCTCCGGGCTCTGAGCTGGCAGTCAGCACAGAGCCCAATGCAGGGCTCAAACCCACGAACCTCGAGATCATGACCTAAGCGAAAGTCGGACGCTTAACCGACTAAGCCACCCAGGCGCCCCTGAAAAGGTTTGGATTTATATGCCAGGGACTTGATGGGATCACCAAAGAGGTCAGAGGAAAGGGCTAAAAACAAAGCTTAGAGGTTTGGATTTGAGAGGAATGAACAGAACAGACCAGGGAGGCAGAAGGAAAACCAAGTGAATATGAGATTAGAGGTAATCTAGAGAAGAGAGGATTTCAAGAAAGTCTGGCCCTCCGTATCAAAAAAAACAAAACAAAACAAAAAAAACCTGTTAAAAGCAAAATGAGGACAAATGATATTAATAAAAAGTCATTGTTGACTATAGTGACAACCATATCAGGGTTGTAGTGGAATGCTTAGGTAATTTGAAGAAAGAATGAGAGGTGACAAATTTTAGAAGTATTTTGAGAAATTCTGATGGGAAGGGACTTTTACCGTTGTTTTTAAAGAGATGATATCAAGGTTTTTAATATGCTAATAGGGATAATCTAATAGATTGGGAGAAATTGATGACTGGAAAGAGAACAGTAATAATTGCAAAACTGAAGTCTGAAACAGTGGACAATTAGCAGAGCACAAGAGGAAAAGCTGGCATTTGATGTGGGAAGTCATCCACTTTTATATGAACTGTCCAGTGTGTCTGCCAGGACATATGGGACAGTTCATCCACAAAATCTACATATACATCTTTGCCAAGGCTGGAGACCCCCACCATCTATGGCTCAGTCTTACTGTTTTCTCTAGGCACCAGGTGCTCCCTCTGAGACACAGCCCTGAGTCATACTCGAAGTGGAGTTGCTGACCTTGGGTCTCAATTAGACAAACCCACCAAATCAATTACTTTTGTTTTCTTGAGAGAATCTCAATACCTCCTCCTCCTTGAGCTGCTTGCATTCCTCCTAGGGCCTAGCCTAGGAATGTGGCAAACACATTCATTCCAATTCCTCCACCTCTAGAGCTATCCCCTCTTCCAAGTGTGTGTGTAATGAGATACTGAAACCAGTTTCCTTCCTTCTAGTATATGCAACAGTCTAATACCTGGTATGATTCCTGGATCACAGGTTCATAATGACCACTGAATCAGGGGCTAGGAGGCATTTAAATGTTGGCCATCTCTTTCTGTAAGAACTAAAGACCTGACCTAGTCAAAGACATAAGTTGTGATTGTTAAGTCAGGGCCTTCAGTTTTGAATGTTACCTCAACTAGAGCAACAATCTATGATGCCCTTTTCCCATTTATTCTCTGGAGGATCAGGCCAGACAATCAAAGAGGGTGTCAGGAATAGAAAAGAGGGGCTCAGCTGGTCTATCAACAGCAGCTTAAACCTTGTCTTCAGCTGACTCACGAAGCATCCCTCTTGTAGCAGGGCCCTTACTTAGCATCACAGTCTAAGTCTAAGTTCTCTTCATATGATGGTGAAAGAAATTTGAGGACCCATCCTTTGCTGTATGCAGCCATATTTAGTACCATGACATGCAGCTTTTTATGATCCATGCTCATGACTTTGACCTCTGCCTTCATCTGGCTGAGAGTCCTGCTCAACTGACAACCAGCTTCTATGAGCTTTGAAAGTCTATGATCTCTTCTGAAAGAGAACAGCAGTTTCTCCTGCCTTACACAGACTGATATGCACACAGTAACATACTGCTTCAGTGCTCTATAACTGCATGATCATTGTGAAGATATTTCAACACAGTAAATCTCAAAATTTGCTGCATGTGAAAATCATCTGGGGAGAACAATTGTCTTAAGAGTCTCTGGGACCCAGGCATCAAAATTTTTTTTGAAGTTTTCCAGGCAAATAAAATGTGAACCAAGTGTTTTACGAAAGCGTTGTGAACAAATGTTAAGTTAAAATTTGACCCCCATGTGGTGCTACTAATGCAGATAACTGAGGTGACAAATGAACACATTCTACCAACCACAAATTTCACATATACTCAGATAACCCATATGTCATGACTTACTGGTCTGCTCAGTAGCTGTAAAATTTTTTGGTATGGTTACCAACTTCAGAAAAGTTAAAATGTAAGGAAACACGTGGCTTAGAATTTGGGAAACGAGGTAATGTTACTGGTAACCAGAGATAAGTGTTCCTGGAAGCTTTTCAGCCATAAGATCCTTACTTTGACTTAAAATTTAGATCCTCACTCAAAGGCCTTATCTATTCAGTGTGGTGCGAGGGCCAAGAGCATCAGCATCACCTGTAACCTTGTCAGAAATGAAGATTCCTGCTCCATCCCAGACTGACTCAGAATCTGTATTTTAATAACACCCCTAGGTGATTCGTATATACATTTAAGTTGGAGAGACACTGATGTAGAGCATTACAGGAAGGGAAAAAAAGGTAGGTAAACAAAACCAAATGTTAAAATTCAACAACTCAAGAGATCTCAATACTTTATAAACTCACTAATCAGATCTTCTGAAGTTGGGTGTTTGAATTCTGCTCAAAAGAGAGACCATTTTGTTGTGGTTTCCTCCTCTACCTCTCACCAGCTGTGTTGAGACACAAATCCTTCATGAAAAGCTTCGAGAAGGATCATGTTGGGCTACATAGTGGAGACAGGCATGTAAGTCTTTACATTAAATGTCTCTCTTTCCGTGATTTCGGTTACTAAGGACATGTGTGTGATGATAAGTTTTTGTTGCTTAGAAGTCCATTTGTTTCATCTATCTGAACTTGTGTGCAGCCTGGGACCATTATGATTATCTTTCATGGCAACTGATTATGATTTCAAAACTCAGAATTGAGACCACAGGTGAAGGGTAAGCAACAAGAGTTGCTGTGGTCCTAGGCAGCAAAGCCATTCATGTTCACAGGCAACTATTATATTAAACATTACACACACACACAAAGCAAGGAAGGTGAGACAGATTTGGGGATCATTATGATTCAACAGGGTGGTTTTCCAAACCTGCAAATTGTCTTTAATACTTCAAACCTTAAAAAGCTCCTAAAACAAGGAGAGAACATTTCATCCTATCTCTGCTCGTGATTTTTCCACACTCTACTTTTTGCATTCTCCAGCTCTGGAGGATTACAGCATTTGAGCCAAAAGCATACTGTTGTAGGGTCATCAGAAGGAAACTAAGTAAATTGCCAGAAGTATTTTTATTCAATATTGTGAAGCATATGGAGAATACTAAACTTTCCAACAACCAAAACACACATGCATGACTGTGCACTTGTGTCTTCATATGTAAAATCTCCCTAAATATTGAGATGTTATGTTGAATTCAACAAATATTCCTTAGGCACCTGCTACATCAAAGGCAATCTGCAGGGCTCTTCAGGGAGCACCCAGATGAGTCATAAAAAACACTCACTGATATCTTACAGCATATTGCATTACTATGGTACCTGCCACATTCAATAAAATCCTTTGAGCCTCAAAAAGAAAAAGAAAAAAACCACCATGAAGCAGAAAAGAGATGACAATAATAATAGCTAGTAATATATACATTGAAGGCACACTTTCCATATGTTTTTGTATTTGATTTTGCATTATGGACTAATTCTATAGGTCCTATTTTCATCTCCTAATTCCACATGTTTATCTTAGGATGAGAAAACTGAAGTACAGACTTTGTCCAAGGACTCACAAGGAGAAATTGCCAGAGCTGGTATCCAGATGATGCTCTATCCTTAATCCTAAAAAGTTATAATCCAGTGACCATGAAGTCCAAAAACATTAAGTAATGTAATGTTATCACATAACTTAATGGAATACCAATAAACCATTTATTATTACTTGTCACCCTGGTGTGTGTATGTGTGTGCGTGCATGTGCGCACACACGTGTGTGGCAGGAGAGGGGAGATGTATCAGAGTAAGGTAAGTACTACGAGAAAAGATAAGTAGCAAGGTTTGGGGTGCCTGGATGGCTCAGTTGCTTAAGTGTCCAATCTTGATTGGGCTCAGGTCATGATCTCACAGTTTGTGAGTTCAAGCCTTGCACTGGGCTCTACACTGACAGCATGGAGCCTGCCTGAGATTCTCTTTCTCTGTCCCACATATTTCTAAAAAATAAATAATTAAAAACTCTAAAGAAAAAAAGAAAAATAGTAAGACTTTCCAAACTTGGAATAGCTGTTTGGAAGAGGTTGCATTTGAGCTGGATCTTTACAATAGCTGAGATTTAAATAGCCAAAATAAAGGGAAATAATCCACATGAGCAGAGAAGACAGTCAGGAAACTGGGAAACTACTGGCTTAATACAATGGAACACTCACCTGATTTTGCTCCTTCCAAAAACCCGTAAGAGCAAGGTAAAAGGATTTCTTTGGCAAAAGATCTCAGGAAGAGGAGACAATGGCAATGAATCTTTGGAAAGCTGGAAAGTGGGTATTCTACAGACCTAACCACTGGCAGTGGGGAAAGCTGAGAAGTGACTCTATTTTATTTTATTTTTTAAAATTTATTTCTAGGAGAGAGAGACAGCGTGAGCAGGGGAGGGTCAGAGAGACAGGGAGTCACAGAGTGAAACAGGCTCCAGGCTCCGAGCTGGCAGTCAGCACAGAGCCCGACGCGGGGCTTGAACCCACAAACCGCGAGATCATGACCTAAGCTAAAGTCGGAAAGTCGGAAAGTCGGACGCTTAACCGACTAAGCCACCCGGGCGTCCCGAAGTGACTCTATTTTAACAGCAAAATCCTCAAAAGATTCTGCATAGGACAGCACCAAATCCCTCTAGAAATGAGGATGAAGGGAGGATTAAAGTAAAAAAGATTAGGAAAAGCTGGCTGATGAGTATTTTTAGCTTTGCTTTCAAGAGATGTATTACAATCCCTAATTTCTTTCTCATACTCCAAGATGCTCTGAGGCTTCTCCTTTGCAGTTGAGTGAGAAGCCTGGAGAAATTTTCTCTGGAGAAGATGTAACAGAGAGCCTCTCGTTTGGGATGCCATGACCACTGAGGGCAGGGGTACTGTGCCATAAGAACCATGGGTGTGCTGATGCTGAGACCCCAGAAACTGGCAGTCAAACTCTCATCTTTCATGGAGGATATTAAAAATCTTCTCAAAGGAATATGATCAGCTTAAGGAAAACTGTGTATATATACTGATTTTAGACCTTTACTCTAAAACCAGCATAACTACACTATGATGAAGTTTAAAGTGGACAAGCCATACTTACATGCCCAAAATTTCTATCATCTGTTCAGTTCTCCAGTCTTAGGCATGAGCAGATAGGCAAGAATGACAAGATATCCAAGGAAAACTTCTAATATGAAAGGCAGACACCAGAACACCTGTGTGTACACACACACACACACACACACACACACACACATTGGAGACACTTCAAAAAAATCAATAATATCCTTAGATGATATATCTAGGAAGCAAAACTAGAAAACTATAAAAAAGAAACATTTAGAAAATAAAGAAGAGCTCTTAGAAATTAAAAATATAGAAGCAGAAAATTTTTAAATGCAAAATAATGGCTGGAATATAAAATTGAAGAAACATCTTAGAAAATAGAGCAAGAAAATAAAGTTGGAAAACAAAAGACAATCACATACCAAATCAAGGAAGTGAACATATTACATAGAGTTTTGGAAAGAAAAAAGAAAACAGAGGAGAGGAAACCATCAACAAAATAACCAAAAGGCCCATAGGTACAGGCTGACAAGCTCACCAAGTACTTAGCACACAGAGTGAAAATAGACCATGTCATTGGAAAATTTCACAACACCAGGGACAGAAGTGGATCTCACCAGTTCCCAACAAGAACATTCAGGAGGATGAAGATGGAGATCCAGGATAATAGCTGGGCATTAGACACAGAGATGACTTGTCCACATCAGAGTAGTTTGACTCAAGAAAATTATCTATTAAGCTTTGTCCCCAAGGTCTCCAACGATACTGTACTGCCTTTTCAATCTGAGGACAGAGAGCCTGGTGTACCTGACACAGATTCTTATCTGTACTTGGCCTGTCTTTATTCCATGCAGGTCAAGTTTCTGTCCTCCAGGCCCTGCTGTCACGATCAGCTGAGGGAGGCCATCTCATGCACAGGAGACCTGTTCTTGAGAGTTGGAGGTAAGCTGTAACAGAGAGCATCCACTTCTGTTTTAGTCTGTGAGGGCTGCCAAAACAAAATACCACAGACTGTGTGGTCTAAACTATTGAAATTTATTTTCTCATAATTCTGAAACCCTGAAATCCAAGATCAAGGTGTCAAGAGGTCTGGTTTCTCCTGGGGCCCCTCTCCTTAGCTTGCAGATGGCTCTCTTCTCACCACATCCTCACATGGTCTTTCCTTTGTACATGCACATCCCTAGCATCTGTGTGTCCAAATTTCCTCTTCTTACAAGAATACCAGTCAGAATGAATCGGGGCCTGCCCTAAAGGCCTCATTTTAACTTAATCATCTCTTTAATGCCCTATCTTCAAATACAGTCACATTCTGAGGTACTAGGAGTTCAGGGCTTTGACATGCAAGTTTTGTTCAGCCTGTAAAGATTCCCTCTCACTACATTTCTGACTGTACAACAGCCTTGCTAGATGCCCCGCCCACTGACTTCTGCCCAGAAGGGACTCAAACCAGACATGACCCAGAAACTCAATTCAGCTTATCTTCTCCTGGGCCCTCCATAAAATAGTGGTAATGCTACCCTTTCTCTTATACAGCTTGGTGTGTGCCTCTGAGTGTGTATGTGGTTACAGGAATATAGACATAGGTAAAACAACTACCAAAGAGAAAGAAAAGATAAACCCCAAAGGAATGAGGGAAAAAAAGTTAAATTTCTTCATCTGACAAAACAGCAGATAGAAGTATAGAAGGGCATTCAGTGGATTTCTATTTCTTAGCCTTCATGGTAGATATAGTCATTAATTTTACTGATCTTTAAGAGGTACATATGCCTCTTACATATCTAAATTAAAAAACAAAAAAAGAGGAGAGAGTAGGTTTTAAAGGCTAAGGAGCATGGAGTACATGGAGAGAATGAGTAATTCTGTTTACCTGGAACATAGAATGAATTGAAAAACATTTGAAAATAAAGCTGGACAGTGAAGGAAAAGCAACAGTACACAAGTATTTGAATCTTAGCAGATACTTTTGAACAGGAGAGTGATCTAAATGGACTTGTGTTCTAGTAAGAGGTAGATTTATTAGGTAGCAGTGCATAGGCTGGAGAAAGTTGGCCACTGGCTTCCATTGGCTGTTTGAAGCCACTGCCCTAATTGAGGTGGGTCAACCTCCACAATGGCAGTGAAGCCACATCTTCAGCATGCCAATGGAGTCAGGTCCCTCCTTTCCCTCCTCACCTTCTATTCAACTGAAAAATAGCCCTGCAGGTTAGGAAAAAGGATTGTGCCACCTAAATATTCTGATCCAAGGACAAATGGAAGAGAGGTATGTTGATGGCAATCTCTGCAAGGTACGTTGGCAATTTTATGGAAGGTATCAGTAGGTCTTTGCAAACGTGGCATAGCAGGTAGATTCAGAATTTAGGAAGAATGCAAGGGAGCTTTTTTCTGTTTCCTTTTTTATTATTTTTTTATTTTTACAAATAGTTTATTGTCAAATTGGTTTCCATATAACACCCAGTGCTCATCCCCACAAGTGAAGGGAGCTTTTTTTCAAGTGTTAGAAGTCATTGCTTTCCCAAACTGCCTAAAGGACCAGCCTGGAAGTGAGTTGGCTATGATTTTTGCTGTTAGCAAGCCCAATATATCTCATGATATAACATTAAGTGTGACAATCTAGTGAACTCATTAATGAACCATATGCTTGACACATGCTATATATATCACTATGTTTGCTTTTTACAATGAGCTCATGACCAGGTAAGACCTCACATAGCTTTTTATGTAAATTCATGGGTTAAACCTCATCTGAATATAAAGCTCATGTTCTTCCTACTACATGACACAGTGGTTTTATCTATTTACTTACCTTTTCAGCCATAACTTCCTGACATCATGGAATTATGGGGAACTCAGAGGTCAGCTAACCTCTTACACATTGCAGCAAGCCCTTTTACAGCATCACCTACCGCTTGCAACTCATCAAGGATGGTGGCTCACTCCATTATGTGAGGCAGCTTTGGACAAAATGTTCATTGTTGAGGTATGATCCACCCTCCTGTTAAGTTCACTTTCTCTTCACTTATCTTACTTGTGATGTCCTTCAGATATGTGAAGGCAAGCATCTTCATTTTATTTAGGTTCCCTTCTTCTATGCTCAAGACTACTATCTCCTCAGGGAGCACATCTCCTGGATGTCCTTTTACTTGTCAAGGACCCTCTAAAAATGTCACAGAAAGAATGGACCACAGTACTAGCCATAGACTAACTACCCTGAATTGCTAATTAACTCATGTATGTATTCTGTCCATCACAGATTATGGAAGGAGAGTGAGCATGACTCATTGCTCTTTTCATCCCCAGTTGACAGTGTGTTTCTCGATCCCTTGATTCAATTGTTCAGTAATATTGTTATCACTCCTTGGGGCCCTTCATATGCTCTCACTTACCTAAAGAACTAGCTTCAGGAATTGCGATCAGCATGGTAGGGCTGCTCCCTACAAGCCACATGCATCTTGGGACCACTTGGGGGCAGTGACAAATGTGACAAGGTCTATGAGATACATGTCAATAATATACATAAAACTATTTTATGTCAGTGTTCATTGTACTTCAGTGATAATCCATCTAGAATACAGTATCTGAAACACCAGTCAGAATCAAATCTCTTTTGTACTAGTTATCTATTGCTGAATAACAAATTATGCCAAAATTTGGTGGCTTAAAACATGGGTAAATATTTTTCTGGGTATCCCTCACAGTTTGTGTGTGTTAAGAATTCAGGTGTGGCGCAACTTGGAGGCTCAGTTGTTAAGTATCTGACTTAGGCTCAGGTCATTATCTCATAGTTTGTGAGGTCGAGTCCATATTGGGTAAGCTCGAGCCCTGCTTCAGGTAAACCATTAGCCCCAGGTGAGCCCCACTTCTCTCTTTCTCTCTGCCCCTTGTGGGATTCTCTCTCTCTGACCCTCATTCACTTGCACCCAATAAATAAGTAAATAAATAAATAGGTTTTAAAACCAAACTATAATAAAAAAAAAAAAAAAAGGAATTCAGATGTGGCTTGGCTGCACAGTTCTGACTCCAGGTCCTTCCTGAAGTTGTGTCAGATGTCAGCCTCAGCTCCATCACCTGAAAGCTTAACTGAGGTTGGAAGATTTTATTCCAAGCACTTACTTATATGGCTATCAAGTGGTACTGGCTACTGGCAGAAGGCCTCAGTTCCTCTCCACGTGGGCTTCTCCACAGAGATGCCTATCTTCACAGCAGGTGACTTGACTTCCCTCAGAGTAAGGGATCCAAAAGACCAAGACATAAACTGCAATATGTCTTTTCGAGCTGTGAAAGTAACACACTGTCACCTGCTCAATTCTAATGGTCACATGGATCATCCCTGATTCAAAGGAGAAGGGATTACAAAAGAGGTTACAAGGATCAATAGGGATCTTGTTGGAGGCTTTTCTGGGTATTTTATATGCAGACCTTGGCTCTAATCCCCATTGTGAGACAGTGTATTGTCTTCATCCGGAGACCTGACTGCCCAAGCTAAGGGATTAGTTAGAAGAAGCCAAGATACCTGAATTCATGAGGTTTTGTGATCCTAATGAGATCCATCCAGAAGTCTATAGTTTATTCATTTATTTCACTAAATACCTATTGAACATTTACTATATGCTTGACACATTTCTAGATGCTTAGAATATGTCAGTGAGCCAAACTAGATGATAGGTAAGCATATTTATTCATCATCTGTCTTCTCTCTAGACTTGAAAATGGGAGATTAACATCTCATTTCTGGGCTTCTGGAACTCATTCTGTTAATTCTAGAGTCTGGCCTTCACACATGTAAAGCCAAAACAATAACAGCAACTATTATTGTTGTATAAATAACATTTGTAGGACATTTACTATGTGCCAGATGCAGGCTAAGCAGTTTTCATTTATTATATCATTTGATACTCTTAATAGTTTAATGCAATAAGTACTTTTATCATCAGCACTTTTTTTTTCTGCAAATGAGGAACCTGAGGCTTAGGTAAATAACTTGTCGAAAGTCATACAGTTAGTGGAAGATCTACCCATACTGCAACAAAATCTGTGTTCTTAAAGTTGATGAATTATCCCCTAGCAGATGTTGAAACTCAAATGCCTCTAGAGGCCAGGTAAGTGATGTAAAGGGAGAGAGCTAATGAGACAATAGGGAGTAGTGAGGACATTGGTGAGCTATCGACTCATGTCTGTCTCAAGGCATGAAAGTTCACATTTTTCTTAAATACTTCATTGGCCAAATAAAATACACATCAGGGCCAGATTCAACTAGCAAGACCCAGATTCAAAATGTAGGTATCGTATCTTAAATTCAATTAATTTCTCAACCACAAGAATTTTTAAAAATCTTGTACAGCTTGGTTTTCATCCAAAGTCTGTATTTAAAATAATGGTTTCTCATGGTGAATGAGACAGTGGAGAACAGAAAATGACTAAGACTTCATTCTTCATTTATTCACTTAATAAATATTTATTGAGAGGCTTCTATATGCTAAGGTCTGGGGTTAAAGCAGATAACATAACAGATGTCATTCCCACCTTCTTGGAACTTAGCTCTAGTCAGAAGTTTTACATCCATACTCCAGGCAGAATATACAATATTCCCTCAAGTTTATTATTTGCAAGACCCAAGTGTTCCACAGAAAAGGCTTTGGGAAGTATTTTCCCTAAACCAAGAGAGGCAAAAGAAAAAAAAAAAATAGCCCATTAGCTGAGTACACATATTTGACTGGCCAGCACAGTGATTAAAAGCTTTTGGAAATGTCCTTAGAAAGGGCCTGAACACTGCCACTGGCCATAGACTTCACCTTTAGCTACTGGAAATCACCTGTCCTGCTTCAAACATTTATATTGCCTAATGGCTCCTGAATTTATTTGCATTTACAGTCTCTTTTCAGAACACAGAGTCCCTACTGCCCCGAAATCCTCTTGGCATCTCAGGAAAAACCTAAGAACAAAAATGGGTGATTTAAATATTTTAGGTGGGAATAAAGTCTGGGCAATGACTGGGAAGCAAGGAAACACATGTCAATATTAAAATACAGCAGAGATTCCAGGCATCTCCGTGGAAGAGCAGAAAGCAGAGATGCTGTCATGGGAAAGGGACTTGGGAGACAAAAGTAGAAGCAATAAAGAGACCCACACTGCCTTGGGGGTGAAGGTGAAATGCAGCTCCTTAAAGATAAGAATGCCATATAAATAACAGAACTTCCAGTGACATTTAAATTTCAGATAAATAATTATATTTTTTTAGCATAAACATGTCTTAACTATTGCCTAGGACACACATTAAGCACACTAAGAAATTATTTATCATTTATGTGAAATTCAAATTTAACTGGGTGTTCTGTATTCCTATTTGCTAAACCTAGCAGATGACTCAGGAGACAACCAGCCAGTGACTTGGTGGTAATTTGTGAGTTTTACTTTTTTCCTAACATCAAGGAAAGAAACAAGTGGTCATCTCCAATCTTTAGACTTCACTCTGTGGCCTGCTGCTGATTGTAAAGGTTATGGGATACTGCAACCATCAGGAATCCAAGGAGGCTGAAATCTAACTATTTGAAAACAGAGTCAATGGTTTGGGCCTGAGATGAAACCTTACAAGCTATCTCGTCCCACTCCCCACAGAAATATTATGGAAACAGACAAAATAGTGATTTAGGCCCTTGATCTTGTATCTTGCCTCCAGATGAAGGGGAAATATCCAGAAGTTGGTGCCACAGCCTGCTAGTCCAAATCTTGGCCAAAAGTTAGAGGAAGAAAACTGTCAGGTAGTTTTTGTTTGTTTTTAACCACCAGCAAACATTTGCTGGGCCTTCTTCTAAATATTTGAAGAAAAAGATTTTTGTTCATTTTTAAGTTTTACTATGAAAGACTATCTAATTCCATAAAAATATGCATCTTCAAAAATACAACTTTTTTTATTTCTCAGACCAGGGTTTTCTCCCCCACTGGAATGAGGATCACTGGTGCACTTCAAAATTAAGTTAGGATTCTTTGAAGAGAATTCTCCTGATGGTGATCCATCATCCTCAAGGTCTTTCCTAAACAAAAGGGAGTATCATTGTACAAAGGTTTCTCCCCTGGACACAGTGATATG
This sequence comes from Proteles cristata cristata, assembly GCA_017311185.1. Classification (NCBI taxonomy): domain Eukaryota; kingdom Metazoa; phylum Chordata; class Mammalia; order Carnivora; family Hyaenidae; genus Proteles; species Proteles cristata. Next base: position 1,236,104 of record JAESUZ010004121.1, on the reverse strand, counting down.
CGAGCTGCAACAGTTTTTAAAAATCAGACTTTCACCTTAGGAAATTTGAACAGGAAGGAGTAAAGGTTGTGGAGAGTTTCCAGGGCTAATTTTTCCATTTCTTATCCAGACAGAGGAAATGTATGGGACACAGGGGGCTGTGTACCTTTTATTTCCTTTCTTTACTAATTATGCTTGCCCTGAAGCTCATCTACACTTTTACATGGATGTGCCTGGGGGACACAGGGAACTGTGTACGTGTGTGTGTGCGTGCATGCATATACAGGTGTGTGATGAATACATTTGGTTCTGACGCCTTGGGTGATATGGACACTTTTTCCTTTGTACTTTAGTTCTTTTGGCTTTTAGGGAAAAACAAATATAAATATTCTTATACTTAGGTCTTTTGATAGTTAATTCTATGCATCAATTTTGGTAGGTCACAGAACCCAGATATTACCAAATACGAGTCTGGAGGTTACTATGAAGGTATTTTTTTAAAATGAGATTAACACTTAAATCAATAGACTTGAATAAAACAGTTTACCCTCCACATGTACGTGGGCCTTTCTCAATCAGTTGAAGATCCTAAACAGCATGAGGTCCCCTGAACTACATTATCATCTTCTCCCTGGATCTCTAGTCTACTGGTCTACCCTGCAGATTTCAGACTTGCCAGCCTCAGTAATCATGTAAGCCAATCTTTAAAATAAACATCTTTATACAAACACACAAATACACACACACACTAATACAGGTTTTTCCCATAATTTTATAAAATAAGATGGCCAAATTCTATTTTGTATTATGAAATCAGTCCCTGAAATCCTTCTGGAATCTTCTCTAAGTTCTATTTGGTTTTCTAGGCTGTCTTGACATAAAAGATGTAAGCAGAAACCCATCTTTACACCCAGCCTTGGCCAAGTAGCTAAATGGGCCCCCTCCTTCCTTCCTTTTGCCGCTTGACTCAGAAAGGATGAATTTACCTACAAACATGTCTTTTCCCCCACAACCTGGAGCTTAGGTTTTAGCTTTAGAGACAGAATAGGGAGTTTATCTGAAAAGCCAGCCAAGAGGCAAATGCTGCTACTCTCACTGTATGTGTGAAATTTTTGCACAGCTGCAGGCTTTCAAGAGCCTCTGTGAGGGAGAACAGCAGTGAGCCAAATCCCAGGCTCCCCAGAAACTTCAGGGACGTGAATCGGAATTCAGCTCTTGAGACAGAACTGAGGAACCACCACAAGGACCATAAAGGCAGGCCAAAGGATGAATGGGAGTCTGTGACCAGGCCTCCTCTGATGACGTCGCTGTTACCCAGATGGCATTAAACAGTTACGCTCGACTTCAAGGGAACACTGAATCACGTGTGCCCCGTGTGTATTAAAAATCTACCGGTGAGGTTAGCCTAAACGTTCACATTCTGTTTGCCTATGCATGGGTATCAAAGTTAGTGCAGGCCCCTCGACACCATAATCCATTATCAAAAACTGAAAGCAGCTGGTTGGATTTCTAAACTTTCTACAGAGAGAAACGCATCTGGTCCCAGTTTGCTGCAAAGAAATCAGTTTCCTTCTTTCTCATTGTCCAGCTACAGAAATCAGTGCGAGCAGCCTGGCTCCTCAAATTAAAGGGCCATCATGCTGGTCTTAAGGGTTCATTCATGCTGAGGAATTTGGAGCCCATCCCCACGACCAGTGCCACTCTGTCTCTAGCACAGACCCAGAAAACCCTCCCGTTCAGAGTGAGGAGGCTGAGGATTAGCAAAGCAGCTCTTGTCCCTCACAGGAATATCTGCACAGATCATGAGTATGAGGGAGAAAAAAAAATCATTTGTAATGGATTGTCTCAAAACACATTTTTTAGGTTTGTGCAAAGTTGAAGTATCGACTAACTTTCTGTTAATTTCAAAGGCAAGGCTCAGCCATAATTTATCCCTTTGATTCTACTGACCATCAGCAGTGTGGCCATTTTCTGCCTGGCTGTGGAGAACAGTTAAATGATGGTGTCCTTACCCCCCTTTGACTTCCCTTCCAGCCTGTTTCAGCAGTCTCACCCAGGCACTTCCTGTCTCCCAGCTCCACTGTCTGGCACTTATTTCAGACAAGTCAATACGTTTAAATTATATCTGAACTCAAAGTAATTAATCATAAAGCTTTATGCTTTATAATGTGGGTTTTGTTTTTTTTTTCTGGTTGGCATTCCACTGAATCACAATTAAAAAGAAAAAGCTACCTGTGTTGCATTTTGAAGATCATGTAAATGTTCAGGCTGGAAATCCTCTCTGGACAAGTCTGTACAAAGAACACACTGAAAACCTCTGCTCTTTTTCGGATCCAAATTAAGAGGGTCAGGATTGCATTAGGGGAAATGTTGAACAGGTCGGATGAAAGACCCTTATAAGCTGGCTGGATACCAGTGTAGAGAAATCCATTTGAAAACATAAAAGTCAGGTGATGAGTTGACTTTTTAATGCATTTTGCAAACATAGCAAAGGCTCTGAAGCATACTGCATAAGTATGCCACAGAACTGTACTGGATACATGTTACTGAAGATCAATAGGTGGTTGCTTCAAATGAATTGTGGTTTCCGCCAGTTTTAAGGGGGTGGGGGCTCAGAGCACATAACCTTAGCATTAGTTTCATCATTTATATCCAGTCCAAGGCTTATATGCATAGCATGTAATGGTTCCCAACAGACTCTCTTGAGTCATTCAGGCTGCCATTTCTCAGTGAAGAATTCCTCACCTAGGAAGTGGGTGAGGATTACCATTTAAGACACTTCAAAAAGGCTGGGGAAATGACAAACCTAGGGTTCAGAAAAATGGAGTTGGAGACTCATTTAGGGTCTTCCAAAAAACATGACTAACTTAAACACATTTCAAAATATACAGAAGTGATATATCAGTCAGGATGCAGTGTAGGGAACAGATGCTCTCAGTGTTATAAGTAGGAAGAGATTTAATGCAGGGAATTAAGTGCTTTCAAACTTACTGAATGGGCTAAAGAAGGAGGTTCAGGACCAGGCCTTCCGGAATGAATCCCAGAACCATCTACCACTGATACACAGGGGAATGATGAAAACCACAAAAGTAGCTATTGCAGGGCAGTAACTCATCTCTTTCCAAGGCATCTCAAAGTAAGATTAGTTTTCCTAGTCTAGGTAGCATCTTCATATAATGTAGGCTTAGATATGACAATAACAAAAACAGACACCAACCAAAATAAAAACTTCCCAGCTTTGGGAGCCTGGGTGGCTCAGTCAGCTGAGTGTCCGGCTTCAGCTCAGTTCATAAATTAGCAGTTTGTGGGTTTGAGCCCCATGTCAGGCTCTGTGTTGACAGCTCAGAGCCTGGAGCCGGCTTCAGATTCTGTGTGTCTCTCTCTGTACTTCCCTTGCTTACTCTTTCTCTCAAAAATAAATAAACATTAAAAAAATTAAGAAAAAAAAAACAACTTCCCAGCTGAATACCCATTCCACATTCTCCAAGGCCCATTTTTTTCTGAGAATCTTGCTACCCTGATATTGGCACTCTAAGATACATATGCAACTAAAAATAAAACAATTTATCGAATGTCAAAGACAGACATTGTAGGGATGATAGCATGTATGTATTCATCTCAACAGATTCTCAAAGAAGACAAGTTTAAAATGGGTGTTTGTGTACAATTTTTTTTTGATGGTTACATACTTATGTTTATTTTTTCTCAATTTTATTTAAATCCAAGTTAGTTAACATATAGTGTACTAATGGTTTCAGGAGTAGAATTTAGTGATTTATCACTTACATATAATACCCAGTGTTCAACACGAGTGCCCTCCTTAATGCCCATCACCCATTTAGCCCAGCTCCCACCCAACATCCCTCTAGCAACCCTCAGTTTGTTCTCTGTATTTAAGAGTCTCTTATGGTTTGCCTCCTTCTCTGTTTTTACCTTATTTTTCCTTCCTTTACCCTATATTCATCTGTTTGTTTCTTAAGTTTCACATGAGCAAAATCATATGATACTTATCCTTCTCTGACTTACATCACTTAGCATAATACATTCTAGTTCCATCAGGCTTTTGCAAATGGCAATATTTCATTCTTTTTAATCACCAACTAATATTCCATCACACACACACCACATACTCTTTATTTGTCAGTTGATGGACATTTGGGCTCTTTCCATCATACTTGGATATTGTTGATAGTGCTGCTATAAACACTGGGATGCATGTGCCCCTTCAAATCAGCATTTTTGTATCTGTTGGATAAATACCAAGTTGTGCAATTGCTGACTTGTAGGGTAGTTCTATTTTTAGCTTTTTGAGGAATCTCCATATAACAATATGAGTGCCTGCATGAGTTTGCATTCCCCCTAGCAGTGTAAAAAGGTTTCCCTTTCTCCGCATCCTTGCCAATATCTGTTGTTTCCTGGGTTGTTATTTTAGCTATTCTGGCAGGTGTGAGGTGGTACCCTGTTGTGGCTTTGATTTGTATTTCCCTGATGAGTCATGTTGAGCATCTTTTCATGTGTCTGTTAGCCATCTGGATGTCTTGTTAGGAAAGTGTCTGTTCATGTCTTTTGCCCATTTCTTCACTGGATTATTTATATTTTGGATGTCAAGTTTGCTAAGTTCTTTAAAGATTTTGGATGCTAACCCCTTATCCAATACATGATTTTCAAATATCTTCTCCCATTCTATCAGTTGCCTTTTAGTTTTGGCTGTCTACAATCTAATCACAGTACTGTAATGAGAATTAGAGAGCAAGCATTAGTTCATCTCAGCCAACATATTTATTGCTTCTTGATCAAACTTTAAGACATGAGAGAATATAAAAAGTATTCCAGGACAGGTGTAGGTGAACAATCACCAGTGCCTATTTTTTTCAGTAACATTTTACTAGAACACAGCTCCAGGTATTTGTTTACGAGTTGTTTTTGGCTGCTTTTGTATATCGCCAACAGAGGTGAGTAGATAGGACAGATATTAGATGACCCACAAAACCTAAAATAATTACCATCTGACTCTTTCAGAGAAAAGGTTCCTACCCTCTAGTTTAGGGTATTTGGGATCATGTAGAAGATTCGTAGATGCCAATTCTCTGTTCAATACAGATTGCCACAAAATAGTTGATGCCATATCATTCATAGGTTGAGTCACAGTGGAGAATGTTTTCCATAAGAAAATGCCAATATTTTCTTATCTAACAATATAGGTCTGCTTTTCAATTATATTTGCCTGAGCAAGAAGCTCTTAAGAATGCTGTCTAGCAAAGGAAAGCCGTTTTCCAAAGGTTTGAGATTAAAAAGAGCAGGAAGCTTTCTAGATCAGAGCTGTCCAGAAGAACCTTCTGCAATGACAGAAAGGTTTGATATCCATACCCGTACCATCCAATACACGTGAACTGAACTTTAAAGTTCATCTGATTTTAATTAATTTCAATTGTCACATATTTTTCATGGCTACCATACTGGACAGTGCAGTTTTAAATCAAAACATACATTCTCCTGGTTGTTCTTATCAGTTATTAAACCTTGCTTTAAAAAGATAAAAAATTTCAGTGTAACTGATAGGGATATAAACATTCCCAAATCAATAAAGAACTCAAAAATATTTTATGAAAAGGCATCTGAATCATGTATAAACAGCACATAAAATCAAATCATGAAGACAGTGAAATCTGACAGAATATAAGGGTGCTACTAAGCCTCAATGTTGAAAACATTTTCACCTTTTTGGAAGTTCTGATTTCAAGAACTTTGAATCTCCTCTTGTATAACTAGAAGTTATAAAGAAATATTTTAAATCATTGATCAGTTCTAAATATTCCTATTTACTACCACATTTTCCTTTCTGGTTCACATCATATTTATTAGTTAGGCTTGGGTTTTCCTATTAATTTAAATGCTGTTCTTGCTCATTTGGACAGTCAATAATTTGGGGAAAGCTATTTCAAATATATTTTTCACCACAGACCATTAACCCAATAAATTCATTTCTGAATTTGAACAGATGTTTCATTTCTAATGTTCTCTATTATTAATCTTTTAGGATATGAAAGAAACCAACTGGATACTTGGAATATACCCACTCAAAAGAATAGGAGGAGCCACAACTCAGCTGCCAACTTCCTTTGTCCCAGACTCACAAGTCTGTCAGATGAACAGGAGACAGGCTGCATTTCTCCAGCTGGACATCTGGGGTTTGCAGTTGCCACAAGGACCCCATGTGGCTAGGAATGTCTACTTAAATCTGCATCTGAGCCAAGTAAAGGAGAAATGGCAGGAGTCTACATGGTACCTGAGACACCCCATGTGACTACCTGTACCTCATACCTTTGTCAAATCTCAGAGGATATAATATAAACCAGAGCCACTTAACTATGTTATAATATGCCAAACTGCCATGTTTGGGATATAAATAACAAAAAGTTGCTCTGTGACAGTGAACAAGTTCTGAGGCTCTATCAGTTTTATGGTCATTTGTTCCCGTTGAAATTTAGAATCTAAGAAAGGGGGAAAGATAACTTTTGGTCTCTATATAAGGACATTGACAACGTGGGTTACTCTAAACATGGCAGTGCTAAATGAGGCAGTTTCTCAAACTTCATTTGCCAATTATTGCAGCATTCTCCTTTTGAGATAAGGACTTCTTCAGGGAATCTATGCATTTAAATCTAAAAAACAACGGAGAAACCCAGAAATCTCTAGAAAGTAACAAAAGAAGAATCTTTAGCAGCAACACTTTCCATAGACATTAGAAAAAGGGAGGTCCCTTTCTCTACCACCTCAGTTAGAAATTGAAAGGGCACCTATCAAGCCTTTTACTGATAATCTTGTTCAGAAATTAAGACATGACTTGAAGACCCTCAAAGGCATGGTTTCACACCACAGGAGGCTAGAACTCTCATGTTAGGTGTAATGACAACTGTGGAAAGTCAAAGTCACCACTCCTTCAGGTTCCAATAATAAACAAAATGTATGTGTGATGGATGCAATTTCTGACTGTGATCCTTTCTATATTCGCTACAGTGGTACAAGTTTCCAGAAGTATCATGGCTGGAATTTTGGTCTAAACTGATCAGTCATGGTCCCCAAAGTCAATGTAAGCAGAGTAACCAACACCTCTGTGTTTTTGGCAATTATGCTACTGTGCAGACAAACCATGGATAAGATTGGCTTAGTTGCAATTGAAATAGTCTCCCATGGGCTACATTGCCACATGCAAAAGGCCTTATAATTCTGATCAAGGCAGAGATGCTGGCTAAATTCCTGTGCTACTGTATCTGAACATGTTTCTCCCAGAATCTCATGCAGGGAAAGACCCTCAGTGAAGCCAACTATGACATTAAAAAAAAAGCACTTGTGGTCAGAGGACTCACAACCCACAAGTCTCTTAATCTCTCTGTGCCTCAGTTTCCTTATTGTAAAAGCCACCCTGCAAGTAATCTTAAGGATCAAACAGTATAAGTGTTCCTGTTACATGGTGAGCAATTATAGTGTCAACTATAAAATGCCATGACTTTATGACTGAATTGGAAGGGACTATATGATGTCAAACAAAAAACCATACCAAAACAAATTATTTTTCATGTCTCCACTATCTGGAGGTATAACTTCCTAGCTTCAACCATTTCATAAGCCCTACAGTCAAATATTCACTCTGGTTGCCCAATCTTAAAGTGTACGTGTAAAGTCAGCCTTAATACTTTTAGGGATGAGGGTTGTCCCTATAGCTCACTAAAAATACTTCCTGCTATTGTTACCATAACTCCATTTTCCCCAAAGGGGCCATGACATAAAGGAAGTCACTATACAGCTAAATCAGCCTACAGCTAACATTGACAAAATCCCCTGATGAGCATTCAAATTCCAATCTGTTATACTGCCACTTCTCTAAGCAGCATCATACCCACTTGTTCTGTGCATGGATTGAATTGTGTTCCCTCCAAATTCATAAGGAGTCCTAACCTCCAGTACCATAGAATGTGACATTTTTTGGAGATTGGGTCTTTACAGTGAGGTGAAAGAGAGTCATTAAAGGTAGGCCCTAATTCAATATGACTTATGTCCTTATAAAAAGGGCAACTTTGGAGACAGATACAAAGAAATGTTATGTGAAGATGAAGGCAGAGTTTGGGCTGATGCTTCTACAAGCTAAGGAATGACAAAGATTGCCAGCCAACAACCAGAGGCTAGGGGACAGGCATGGAACTTTCCCAGAGTCCTACTAGAACCAACCCTGTCCACACTACTAGGTCTTTTCCAAGGGATACAGGTATGCTGTTTCGAAGGGGCACATGCACCCCAATGTTTATAGCAGCACTATCAACAATAGCCAAAGTATGGAAAGAGCCCAAATGTCCATCGATGGGTGAATCGTTAAAGAAGATGTGGTGTGTGTGTGTGTGTGTGTGTATACACACACACACACACACACACACATACACACACACACACACACACACACACACAATGGAATATTACTCGGCAATCAAAAAGAATAAAATCTTGGCATTTGCAGCTACATGGATGGAACTAGAGGGTATCATGCTAAGCAAAATTAGTCAATAAGAGAAAGACAAATATCATATGACTTCACTCATATGAGAAAATTTTAAAAAATAGAGTATACAGGAGGGAAATGTTCTCAATTCAAACTCTGTAAGACTGGCAAAAAGATTAAACGGCACAATCTGTGTAAAGGGCATGGCATACAGTAGGTGCTCAAAACTGGCAGCTCTTATAATGAAAAGGTTAGAGAATATGTTCCTCAGCCTCCTCTCAGGCCTCAGCCAGGGTACACTAGCTACTTTCCTTCTCTGTGCCACAGGTCTAACTGTATGGTAAGGCTGACACCTCTCTCACTTGCTTAAACCATGCTCACTGCTGCACACTACACTTGTGGAGGAATCTCTGGGCTAATTTCTGCCTTTGTGATCTCTCTTCTGTGGAAGTTATGCAGTATTATGCATGCTGGAATCCTGCTGGCAAGGACTATAGCAAACAAAAGGAGACACACAAGCTAGACCTGGACTCCAGCCCTTATAACACTCAAAGGTAGCAGCTATGAGCAACCCTTCATACTGGTTACTCAGCTTATTTGGAGCTAACAATTGCAAAGTATGTTAAAGCATTCAGAAATACCTCTCTTCCCTCCACACCCTACCCCAACTCCTAACCCCACCAACTTGCCAACCTACAAGGGTCAAAGCACAGCCACAATTTCAGAAAGGCCAAAAATGAGAAACACTGAGGATGGGAAGGGAGGTGTTACCCTGGGGCTACAAAGCAACCATTGGGAGAGTTCTGGAATGGAGGTCATATCTCAGGACTGGGGAGGCTGAGGCAGGGCCCTCCCTTTAGGGAGTGACTGAAACTACAAACAAATTACTCTTAAGCATGCCTTTCTACCCCTGAGTAGACTTCCTTAAGCCCTAACTACACTTGGCTCCACCCCAGCTTCCTATGGCTATAAGGGACTTTAGGGATTTGGGCCTGGAAGCCACCACCCTAAGTCTGGCCAAGGATGAGTGCTTGTCTCCACAGCACATCAGGAAGGGGATGTTCACCGGATACATCGTGAATAGGTGTGATTCAGATTAGCCAAAAAAACAAAGAAGATAATCATGATAATCCTATCTGAATGGTATGATTTAATTTTTAGACTGAGAAGATTAAACAAATTCACGAAATCTCCAATCTCTAAGCATTCATTTATTCAGCAAATATTTTTCATTTACTTAAAATACATCAAGCCCTATTCTAAGACACTGGGCATACAAAGTGGGGGGTAAGGGATGATTCAGATATGTCCCTAACCTCATAAAGACTACAATCTAAGAGATATGAGGGACAAATGAATGCTAGGGAAATTGAAAGTGACATTTATTTTGGTTTTCCCAATAGTTTTCTCAGTGATGCACACAGAGCAAGAGCTCAGTAAATAATGTTAATGAATGAATGAAAATAACTAACATTTATTGAGTGTATACTATGTACCAGGCACTGTTCTAAACGTGTAAATGCATTAACTAATTTTATACATGTGATATAGTGAATGAACTTATACTTATAATTAAATATACGCAATTCATTCATTTAGTAAGTAACACTCAGCCCCTCAAGTTTCTATCCTGAATGTGTTTTGAATCTGTTGAAACAAAGAATAAGAGCAAACAATAATGAGGGCACCTGGGTGGCTCAATCAGTTAAGCATCTGACTTGACTTGAGCTCAGGTCATGATCTCATGGTTTTTGAGTTTGAGCCCAGCATTGGGCTCTGCGCTGACAGTGCAGAATCTGCTTGAGATTCTCTCTCCCTCTCTCTCTGCCCCTCCCCTGCTTATGCTCTCTCTGTCTCTCTCTCTCTCTCTCAAAAATAAAATAAACATTAAAAATAATAATAGCAGATAAGCTTCAGGTTAGGCAGCAAGAAGTCTACATAAACATGGAAGGAGAATGGTTTTTGCCATAGCCATAAGAATGAGCTCAGTCAAATTTTAACTTCACTTCATAGCTGGGGGATCTTATACAAGTAGTTCATAACCTCTCAAGCCTTGAATTTCTAATATGTAAAAGAGATTTAATAATACGCCCACCTCATGGGGCTTTTGTGAGGGAAACATCCATCAGATTCTATATGAGAAAGTACCCCTGAACTGGGAGGCATCCTCAAAATAGTAGTTGTTATGAATTTAGGACTTATTAAGAAGCAGCAGAGCATACCAGAAAGTTAAACTTAGAATCAAAGTCCCTAGTTCTAAATCAGGGCTCCATTAGCTGATTGAAATATATAAAGAGAGGGATTAATTGAGAGGATGTGAGTTAAGATGCCCTGGTCAGAGCTACTGTAGAAGAGAAATGGGAGGGTGGGGGTGGGAACTAAGCGCTTCTCAGAGAATGAGTCACCAAAAGCTTTCAAAGTCTCAGGGTAACCTTTCTGAGTTAGTTTAAATGGACTGAATGAACCAGGTGAACTCCCAGGTCCCTATTCTCCTGGAAGCCTCTGATAATCTGACATGGGTGTGAGAATCATAGGACCGACTGTGCCTGCCTCAGGATGAACAGGACCCATATGGGTTTGGATTCCTGGGGTCACCTACAGCTAACAGAGGAGTTACTGCTAGTCAAGGAAGAGAGTGACAGGGCAAGATTAATGTAGGCAGGTGTAGCCCTTCTTCATTCTCAGATCCAGTGCATTTGCAGGTTGAAGACAGCTATGGAGGCAATCATCTCAAAGAAACATCTAGTCTTCTGCAGGACAATGTCAGACTATTTAGGGAAAATTCAACAAAATATTCTAGCTTTTGGCATAAAGTATCTTCCTTGAATAAATCTGCACAAGGCATAGACACAGTGGTTTAAAAGATAATATGGACAGTATTTTATAGATGGTAAGACAAATTATTACATTTTTGTCCTTGGCCCACTGAACATAAGACACATACCACGTATATTTGTTATTTCTAAGTTTTTACAAAGTGCATACAGAGCCAATAAACCCTCAAATCTCTGAGTTAATTAGATATATTTGACCCTTCACTTTGTCTACGTTCCAAAGGAACTGTGGTACATCTGTGGTTGACTGGCTTAAATTAATTCATTAAGACCCTGGTTCAGGGTCGCCTGGGTGGCTCAGTCAGTTAAGCATCCGACTTCAGCTCAAGTCATGATCTCATGGTTCATGCATTCGAGCCCCACGTGGGGCTCTGTGCTGACAGCTAGCTCAGAGCCTGGAGCCTGTTTCAGATTCTGTATCTCCCTCTCTCTCTCTGACCCTCCCCTGCTTACGCTCTCTCTCAGGGGAGAAAAAAGAAAAGAAAAAAAAAAAAGACCCTGGTTCAGAAAGAGTTAATTGATGTCAAGACTCATCTCTTGAGAAATCTCAGCTGCTTTTGCAAGCAGTCTTAACACCACAAGAATTTCAAGTTTTGGGTTCAAAACTTTAAACCTGTGAATTTATAAACTTGGCAAAACCTGTTCTGCCTTTGCTATGAATAGAATACATGCTATTTTGAAACATAAATCCACATAGCTCAATTTATGACTCCTCAGGTTAAATGTTAGAGGAGTTATAACAAACTGGAAAATATGTATAGCAGGTAATTATGTGATTTGCAGGGAAAACTGTAAAGGAGCCCATTTGTCTAGTGTCTTACAAAGATTTTGTTTGTTTTTTTTTTCCCCAGTGGGGGACGGGGGAGGGCTATGAGCCCTGGACTGTGCTGGTCAGGTAAGAAGAGTCAGTACCATCCATCTGGGATTGATGTAATGGGTCACCTGAGGTTGACTTTCAGACTGTGCATACTCAAAACCAAAACAAAACTGTATAAGTTCTAAGATATTTCTTATGCGACATGGTCCTCTGTTGCTTATACTGATGCACCATGTTATAAATTTTATCTAATCAACTGACATTTTGAGGAGTGGCTAATTCAACAACATAATAGCATGGTGACAACTTAGTCTTCTCCCCTTTCCTAAAAACACAGTCTTCTATTTGGTCTCCACTCAGGTCAAGACATTTCACTAATTAGCTCGTCATTAAAAAGATATTTTTATACCCAGCCTGTAATATTATACTCTTCAGTGATTATGATAGCTCCCAACAGAATTCCAAACTTGATAATGAAGGCTAGGAAGCTGAACTACAATTATGATACTTTAAATAATTTCACAAAAGTAGAACCACTGTTAATTTATGGTCTTTGATGTTGTCACAGATCTAGTGAAATCTTCACATCACTCAGGCTAAATATTTTCAAACAGAAAAGGGATAGTTACTTTCCCCTCTACCACCCACTCACCCGGGCTAAAGACAGAAAGTTTCCAGATGTTTGTCTTACAGAGAGGTCAGACCCCAAGAGGGGCATTTCTGCCAACCTTAGGGAACCTGCCAGAATCAAACACTTTGCTTGGCATTTGACACTGCTTGTCTGATTTGAGTATCTCTAAAAGTAGAATTGGTAGGAAATGAGAAAATAAGTAACTTAAATTTATCTGAATTTTTGCAAGAACTAGACTAGATCTGTGGCTCTTAAACCTCAGCATGTGTCAGAATCAATAACCTGCAGGGCTTGTGAAAGTCGAGTGGCTCCAGTCCTAGAGTTTCAAATTCAGGAGATCTGGGGAAAGGCCCAGATTTTCGTCTTTAAAATTTTTATGCAATCTACACACCCAATGTGGGGCTCAAACTGGCATGCTCCACAAACTAAGCCAGTCAGGTGCCCCAGGAATTTGCCTTTCTAATGAGTTCCTGGGTGGTATTGATTTTTCTGGTCCCCACACTGAATTTAGAGAACCCATGAGCTAAATCTATGGTTTCTATTTCCTTAGATGCAGTTAAATTGTGACCTGAAGAATGTTAAGTTTAAATTCCATCAGATATGTCATGGGAAATAAGTGCAAGGAGAAAAGGGGCCAGCCTATGTCCAAGGCCATATCTAGAACTCATTTTAAGGAAGCAATTCCCTGTTAGAGGAGCCTTCTATCTTCACGGTGGCCCTCAACTCATGACTAGGGGAAGGATAGTGTTTTAAACTGAAAAAAGCAGCCTTGGAAAATTTTAGCATCTGAGAGAAAAAGCACCAAGTTGTTAAAGTCACCATATTGGGGACATGGCGGGGCGGGGGGATCTCATTTCACTTGAAGAGCAAAGAAGGGGAAAAACCCAGAAATAATAGTTCATGATGCTATGGCTCTTCCTTCTTCTGTGACAGTGTCTTTTATTATTATTTTTTTATTTTTTTTAATGTTTATATTTGAGAGAGAAAGAGAAAGGGAGGGAGGGAGAGAGGGAGAGACAGAGACACAGAGCATGAATGGGGGAGGGGCAGAGAGAGATGGAGACACAGAATCTGAAGCAGGCTCCAGGCTCTGAACTGTCAGCACAGACCTCGATGTGGGGCTGGAACTCAAAGAGTGTGAGATCATGACCTGAGCCGAAGTTGGCCACTTAACCAAGCAGCCACCCAAGCGCCCCAATGTCTTTTATTTTATTTTATTTTATTTTTTTTAAGTTTATTCCTTTTTTTTTTTAATATTTTTATTTATTTCTAGGAGAGAGAGACAGCGTGAGCAGGGGAGGGTCAGAGAGAGAGGGAGATACAGACTCTGAAATGGGCTCCAGGCTCTGAGCTGGCAGTCAGCACAGAGCCCACGCGGGGCTCGAACCCACGAACCGTGAGATCATGACCTAAGCGAAAGTCGGACGCTTAACCGACTAAGCCACCGAGGCGCCCCCCCCCGCCAATGTCTTTTATTTTAAAACAAATCTTTAACTGTCATATAAGTTCAGCTATTTAACATTTACAAATTACATGTTTCCAAACTCGGTTTGGGTTGTCTTCCCTTGCAAACTTAGACCAGAACTTTCTGGAAATTCATAGCATAGTGATGGTTAAGGATGCATGGAATCTGTTTACTAAATTTACTTTCTTTAAAAAAAGATTGACAGGGAGAGGCTGGGGGCCAAAAGAGATTATCAGGACATTATTTAGCTTTAGAAACAAAGAAAGCTCAAACCAGATGAAATTTCACAAGTTCTGCATTGATTTGTTTGCAAAGTCTGCGCTAAGGAATCCTAGAGGAGGGTTAGGTGATGATATCACTGTTCCCTGATAATCCCCCTCAGTAATTATCCCCATTTTTGCCTCAGGGATCTAAAGAGCTTGCATTAAAGCAGGTAGGTTATTTTGCAATCGTTTTCCAGATAACTGCAGCTGAATGTATCTGGATAAGCAAAAACAAAAACAAAAACAGACCCTATCAAAACAGAAAATGTTAAAAGCCAATGGAAGGAATACTACAACTGTTTATTTGTAAAGAATCTTTAAAGGTAGCCTTTGCCCAGGGTGGAGGAATAAAGGTATCTGAATTGTTTGGGGCTTGTTTTTAATTATGAAGAAAATGTTATATTTTAGCATTTCCAAACAAAAGTAAACTACAGGGAGACATCTGAAGGCTATTTGGCCAAGCTGGAAATGGCAATCATACCAAAATTTACTGAGCACATATTGTGACCTTCACAACAACTACACGAGGAAGTGCAGGCCTGGAGAGATCCTGGTAACAAGCCCAGGGTCACATGGCAAGCAGCAGGACTGGCCTCCAGACCTGGGACTTTATCTGTCTGACTCCAAAGCCACCTACAAGGCCAGAGAAAAGAAAAGAATTTGCAAAATAAGACAATTTGTCTTCTACAAACAGTGTCGTTGCTATTAGAGGGTAAGGTGAGAAGATGCAAACAGACTATTCCTTTGTCAAGTGTTCTATACACAGGCGGAAGCTACAAAATGAGAGCTCTAGTCACTATGAGGAGCAAACATCAGAGGTCAGGGCCAGGAAACTATCCCTACAGACCTCAGAACCCAAGACTAGTCCATTTTTGTTTGCTGTCATTTGAGTGAGTAGTCATTGTCTAACACTTCTTTGTGTCACTCAATCTACTGATGGAGCCATGTGCTCAGCACACTTCCTTGTGTCTTACTAAATGTAAATCTCTTTCCCAGGCTTTCACAACCTGGAATGAGAAATCACTCCATTAACTAAAATGCTAAATTTTCCCAGCTTAGTAATTCTGACTTTTTAAGGCGGAAAATAGATTAAACATATTACAACTATGCTATATCTTAAGTTCCCAAATGTCTCTCTAAACCTGCTCTTCCCCACCTGTTCCCAACCTCAGTAAATGTCACCTCTCAGCTTCTCAAACCATGAACACATGTCATCCTTGTTTCTTCCTCTGCATCTGTTCTACTGGCCATTCCAAAAACTGAAATCCACATCGTACCTCAATTCCTTCCATTCTTGCCACCTCTCAATCCAGGCTACTGTCACTCCTCACCTGGGCAAGTCCACTCACTTCCTCCATTATCTTCAGCAGCCAAGGCATTGTTTCCCTCCAACCCTTCAAAATTTTCTTTTTCTTTTAAATTATACACAAGTATATAAATGTACTGTGGGAAGATGAAAACAGCCCCCTAAAAGACATCCATGTCTTAAAAAAAAATTTAGTGTTTATTTCTGAGACACACACACACACACACACACACACACACACACACACACACACACACACACAGACAGGAGACCAAGTGGGGAAGGGGCAGAGAGAGAGGGAGACACAGAACTGAAGCAGGTTTCAGGCTCCAAGCTGTCAGCCCAGAGCCCAAGACAGGGCTCAAACTCATGAACCAAACCGTAAAATCATGTCAAAGTCAGACACTTAACTAACTGAGCCACCCAGGTGCCCCATCCATGTCTTAATCCTAGGCCTATAAAAGTGACCTAAGTTGGTAAAAGGGTCGCTGCACATGTGATGAAGTTAAGGCTCTTCAGGTGAGGAGATGATCCTGGATTATCTGAGTGGGCTTCAAATACCACCTCTTCTCATGAAAGAAAAGCAGAGAGAGATGAGGCACACACAGAAGAGGAGGAAGGAATGTGATCATGGAGGCAGGCAGAGATTGGACTGACACAGACACAAGCCTGGGAATGCAGGCAGCCTCAAAAAGCTGGAAGGAAGGAAGAAGGAATAGATTCTCCTGAGAGACAGTCTTGCCAACACCTTGATTTCATCCCCATGAAACAGATTTAGCCTTCTGGCCTCCAGAACTGTGTGAGAATAAATGTGTGTGGTTTTAAGCAACCAAGTTTGTGGCAATTTATTATATAGCAGCCACAGAAACTAGTCAATGCACTATCAATGTAAAGTTCAAAAATTATAGGTAAGGTTTAGATACCTCTTGACCATCCCCTCTCCTCCTACCCATTCTATTTTGCTCATCTTGGGTACCCATGGTCATCAATTTTGGGGTTTTATCAGTCCAGTCTTTTTCCTATGTCTTTACATGCATGGATGTACTGAAGAAAGATGCTATTTATGTTTTGGTGAACCCAAAGTGCTCTTCCAACATTTATGGTTAAGTTTTGTCTGCTTTCAAACTTTATATAAATGGAATAATGCTGCATACATTATTCTGTGACTTAGTTCTTTCACTCAACATCATGTTAAGATTCATCCATACTGTTACAAGCAGAGATCTATACAGTTCATTTGTTTTCTCTACTGTAGCATATTCCATTGTATACTACAATGTGTTTTTCCATTCACATCCAAACTGATCTTAGGAAAGAGTAGCTCCATCATAATATTCCCTGCTTGGAGCCCACCAATGGCTTCCTACTATAGTTTTAGAACATCAGACTCTTTTTGTGGCCCATCTTTTCTTCTCATCTCATTTTATCAAACTTTCTCTGATTCACAGACTTTGAGTTCCTTGAACACACCAAACTCATTCCTACTTTAGGGCACTTTGTTGCCCCTCCCTGGACTACTGCATCCCCAGATGTTTGCATGCCTGTCTTCTTTTTATTCAAATTCTCTCAAATTTCTTCTCATCTCTGCAGAATCCCTGACCACCTGACCGATATTAGCCCCATTCTCACTCACTTGTTCCCATAACCCTTGTTTTATTTTCTTCCATGCACCTCTCCCTATATGCACTTGGCTTGGGTATTTGCTTCCTGGTCTGTCTGTAACCCCAAACTGTAGCTCTCTGAAAGCACAAACCTTTCTTATCTACCACTCCATCCCCGGCAGCTAGAACAGTGCCCGGCATGGACACTATATGTGTTCAGCATACATTTGTCATATGTATTGGTCGGTAAGGGCTGTCTCATGGAATGTGAGAAGCTGCAAGGGCATCTGTTGAAATGGAATTTTAACTTTATCTTTCACTGTATGTTTTTCCCCTTTCTTTTATCTTAAAGCAGGGTGGAGTGTGTGCTCTTGGATGACTGAGTCATTAGATCATTATTATTAGTGAAGCAGAGGGTGCTGGTTACCACACTAACTAGCCCTCTCCGCCAGAAGGACAGGATCTACCCAAGCCTGTCTGATGACTTGGGCAGGGCTCCAAAAGAATAACAGGCTGTCCCCCAACTAGGCCTGCCTTTGAAAAAACAAAATATCATTGAGACACCAAAGACCAGTTTGGGGGTTCAAAAATAAAACAACCAAAACAAGAACTTGCCTTGCCATTCACTTCACAAACTTTCAGAGCCTCTTAATGCACTCCATGAATTTGGTTTCAAAATTTATTTAGTTTTACTGCAGACATGTAGCATTCATAATGCCTTGTAGATAGTCCAAGTTTTGGACTTTAATTATTTCTTATTTCTCTATGGCCAGAAAATACTGACCTAGAATGACCAACCAGAGGACTAAGTACTAAATTTTAGGTGTCAACCATGCTGTATGATCTTTAACAGTTTGCTGTACGTCTTTGAGCTCTGTAGATTATTTTTGTGAAAATTAAATGCATTATTAATTGTAAAATGCACAGATAACCAAGATCCAAGCAAATGTTAGTTTTTTTGTGACATTATTGGGTTATTATCAGATGGTAGTTGCTCCAAATCACTGCTGGCTTCAGTCTGAAGCTATTGCTAATTCTGAGTGTTCTTTTCTAGAGTTTGTTAAGGAAGCATAGGGGAAAACGCAAGTCCTATACAGATGTAAAGCTTCATTCATGACCCTGAACACAATTTTCCGTCATTTCACTGACTCTAATTCTACTTAGAAAAAAGCCACAAAAGTACTACTTCTGTAATTCTTTTTCAGGATACTTCTGCTTCAGCCATTTCTGTTTATTATATCAAAACATAAGTGATACTGTCACCATGCTATACATGATAAATTAACTTTCCCAACTGGGCTCATTGTCTCTTCAGGAAAGGGCCCAAGTGTTACTCTTTTCTTATAATTTCATGGTACCTAACATGGCAGCTGTGTACTGGTGGAAATAACCTTTCTACCTATTTATTATCTATCAAGGCTTTAAGCTCAGGGCTTCTATTTCCTGTCCTCCCCATGATGGCTGAACACTCTCTGGGGTTTCAGTGGGCACTTCTGAGCTGAGTTCCAACTTCTATGAGCTGACCATCCTCAATATCACATCACCCCCACATCCACGACTATC
The DNA here is from genome assembly GCA_017311185.1 of Proteles cristata cristata. Taxonomy (NCBI): domain Eukaryota; kingdom Metazoa; phylum Chordata; class Mammalia; order Carnivora; family Hyaenidae; genus Proteles; species Proteles cristata. The sequence continues at coordinate 1,217,154 of JAESUZ010004121.1, read as the reverse complement.
TCTTTCTCCATGCTTTGCATCAACCTTGATAGAGAACTCGATACTGTTATGGATTGCTACAAAACTAAAACAAAACCCAGAAGCCATTCTCACAAAGAATGTTTAGGTGTTAGGGACTTCACTGAAGACCTATAATGATGGGCGGTATGTACAGCACAGCACTGCAAATAATGTATATTATAATTAGTACCCCTATGTCTCTTGCAGGGTTTTTTGGTTCCTCTGTCAGTAAGTCTCATGGCACACTGTATGGCTCTCCTCTCTCCTCCCGTCTCCCTGGTCTGTAGCTGCTCAAAGACAAAAACAAAAAGAACTCTTTATTTTACAAAACAATCCTTCTCTACAGTCCCCAACCCCAGACTGGACTCTGGCCACACCCAAAGCCTTCTGCATGTCTTGCAATTATCTGTTTAAGGCTCACCCATTCTAGTCCCCATTAGGACTGGCTACAGGAAGGACACAGTGTCAATATTCCTGGTCCCTCTGATGTGAATTACACCAGCTTCCTCAACAGGCAGAAGAAGTTAAAGTCAGGAGTGGCTTTAAATAATATTTTTTTGCCTCCATTTTAAAGGACATTTGTCACTGAGGTACAACGGCCTGACCTCAGAACATGATGAGACAGAGACTTCAGGTTCTCACTTTATTGTGTGATATTTAGAAGTCACTCTAGAGCAAACACATTCTTGTAACATAACAAATCATTATCCAATTATTAGTTATAGATAATAATTCCATGGTTGATTTGTGAACAGACTTTGTCAACCTGATCCTGTTACCACCTGAAGAAGGTGGCTCCCTGGTAGGGAGCCAGGCACTGACATTCTATACCTCAGGTTCTCATCTGATACAGAGAGAGAAAAGGGACTAGATGAGTGCAGTAAATCTGGGATTACAAATCATCACGTGGTATAGTGCAGAAAAAGGCTAAGAGGAACTAAGTATATTCCAGTAAACATAGCAAAAATAAAATCATTTTCAGGATATCAAAAATTAAATGTTTTCTATCTCTATATTTATATTTTCAACATTCATGTAATTTCCTGTGAGGAACTTAAATCTACCAAACTAGGGACACAAAACTAGGGTAAAATGCAGCAAACATATTAATATTTTCAGTGAAGTCATCAAGTGAAATATTTTACCCCAAAGTTCAGCCTGCCATATCTTGGTTCAGTTAGTATTGACTTTATATGTTTTTCCCATATTACTGAGCTAGACAAATCTGAAACAACAAAATACTCTTTGAGCTAAGCCTGAAACAAGCCAGTGCTTCATTTAGTGCAGCTTGTGGATTTACATGTTAAGAACAAATAAAAACAAGCTACTAAACTAAAAAACATCTCTTTGACATTGAAATATTTTTTCTCTCTAGAGTGAAGAAAAGTAAATATCCATAAGTTTTCCTCACTTAAATTCTGTGATCAAGTGATTAAGGAGCCAAAAGAGAATAATTTCCCTGGTCTACAAAAGATTGATTAATCATAACGAAAGTGGTTTTTTTCCTTCATAACCCCCCCCCAAAGTGACAACTTCAAAAATAACATAAAATAAAAAAATTTGAGAAGGAAACCCAAAATAAACATATACAATTTCAAGAAATGAACAGAATATGGCGCTATATATATATGTATATATATATATGAAACACACACAAACACACACACACACACACACACATTCTAGCGCTGTGTTCATTCTTAGTAACACAAGAGATACTTTATATTTTCTTGGCTATGTTTAAGCCATTCAAGCACCATTGCTGTAACTCTGTTGTCATTTCGTAACCTTTATTTCACAGTTTCAACTTTTAAAAGAACTTTATTCATCACCCCAACTCAAAAACTGGTAGGCACATTTTAAGTATGCTGCCACCAAGTGGCAGTCCTGCTACAGCCACCTTAGTCAAACAAAAACCTTTGGCTTTGCCCAACATTCGGAAATAGATCTCTACTAACACCTTTCTCTTTATAGACTTATTAGGCCTCCTTATCACCTTATTTTCCCACCAGTGATACATCAAAAACAGCTATACTTACAATCACCTACTAATACAGTTCCTTGTCCTCTAGCATAAATTCCATAAAAATGCTAAGTAGAAACAGAACTGTCCTCCATGAGACACCAATCACCTTGTTAAATGGATAATCTCAAAGACTATATTTTAGAGCAAATTTTAAAGAAATGAACATCTAAAGTATAACTGTACCTTTTACACTAATTCTTAGCTGTTCTTTAAATTGCCTTATCTAAATTGCTAAGCTTGGCATCAAAATCCCTTCTCAACAATCTGTCCAAAACTTCTGAGTTCCTTCACATTGAAATAGCCCTCTGGGCTTTGCTAACAACTATATATTCTCTCTCTGTTTCATTAACAGGTATTCGAAGTACCTCATCCAGGCTGTTGAAATGAATTCAGTGCTCAGAGCCTCTTCCTTTCTCTTCATGGGACAGCAGAAAGTACACAAGCCTTCTTTTCTCTTTCTCTACAAGTAACTAAGCTTCCACTTTTTTTCATTTTTGTCCCAACATTCATAACCCCCAAGTAGCTATTTCCAATAAGAGCATCTAGCAGAACTTGTTAAAACTGACTTCTATAGAGGACTTAATCAAGCTCTCAACTACCTTAGCAGTACACTCAGATCTTTCAGCCTTGTAAACTGTCTCAATGACACTTAAAAAAAGGGTGGGGGTCGGGGGGTCAGTGCGGAAACTGCTTTCCAAAGACACCTATATCCCTTACAGAGAGATATCTTTTACAACGATGAAAAGTTATTACATTTTTTTTTTTGACAGAAACTTAATTGGTTTCATGACAGGGGAGTATTCATATTGCTTTGGGGGCATATTTTATAACACATTCACACTCAAAACAAACTGTGCACCACCTCTAGTAGAGTATGACAACGGGGTAATTTTAAAAGTAATATTAATAAATCAGCCACAGAGGTTCTAATACAGAATGTCTAAACATCTCCTGTTTTTTCTTTCACCCTCTTCCCCCACCCCATCCTCTACTTCTTCTTTCCTCGCTCTCTCATTAACCTCTCTTTTCTCTGTTTAACCTTTTTCAATCCCTGGCTTTGCCGGCATTTCACTGGCTGGACTCACCACCCAGCCTGCTTCTAGTCAAAATTCCCAGGAGATGGAAGTAGCTCCCAAATTCAGCATCTCCTAAAACCTCTGCCTGTTCCCAGCAATTCCAGGAAGCCCCACTGGCAGTACTGGTCCATGAGAGAAAAGTCTGTTGAGACACAAATGTGTTTATCTACTACAGAAGAATCAATATTTGATTCACACACTAATGTTTAAAATATTTACATGTTGTTGTCTCTCTCCTTCTCTGCCATTTCCATAGATTTAGAAGAAACGAAGATTGCCTCGGACTCAAACTCTACCTCTCTGAAGTTTTTTGCCATTAAAGTTAGGGAATTAGACTAGTTGAAATATGAGGCATTTTCCAGCCTAAAATTAACAGAAGTGATGCTTAACAAAATTAATTCAAATAATTTCTGATTAAAAATAATATTTAACAAAATGTCACCTTTGGGATGCCTGTTATATACCAGACATTAATATACTATATAATCATAATAATTAACATCATTGTGTGCTAGCCATATGCAAAGCACTTGATATAAATTGTCGCATTTGCCCCTTCAACATTAAGAGACATGTACTTGCAGATTCCCCTTTTTGATAATGAGGTAATTGAGGCATGACAGATAATGAAAAGTTTGTTCAGGGTCATGCAGCTAGTAGGTGGTAGAGACAGGCTATGACCCCAATCAGTCTGACTCCAGTAGGCAAGGTCTTAATCACTAGTCTCTACTCAGAACAACCCTACAAAAGTGGCATTATTACCACACCTTGTAGTAAATAAACATTTGCACACTGAGTTACCTCCCAGAGAAAACTATTAAGTCATTAAACAGAAATATACACTGGTTTTTGCTGTGGTTGTTTCTCAAAACTGAGAGCATCACCATCATGTATGAATTGACATCCAAATAGAAACATTAGGGAAACAGAAATAGAACAATCTTAAGCAAATATCCTATCAATAGAATGTTTTACATAGATTAATACTTTAAAATACATGTTACAACATATGTAAAATACATGTTACAACATAATAAACATGTGTTGATGTGTTTATACATTAAACACAAAAACATCAATAGATTATATTTTTTTCTAGAAATTCTTATCAATGTGCTTGTTCCTTATTCATATTTTACTTCATCTTATAAACCACATTATTTTGAGGAGCGCCTGGGATGGCTCAGTCGGCTAAGCATCTGACTTCAGCTCAGGTCATGATCTCATGGCACATGGGTTCGAGCCCCATGTTAGGCTCTGTGCTGACAGCTAGCTCAGAGCCTGGAGCCTGTCTTCAGATTCTGTGTCTCCCTCTCTCTCTGACCCTCCCCTGCTCATGTTGTCTCTCTCTCTCTTTCTCAAAAATAAATAAAACATTAAAAATTTTACAAAAACATTATTTTGTGGCTGATACTTCCAAAACCTGAAGGTATTTTTAAAGTCTTAGTTTGTTACCTGCTGTTTCTGCTGGCTTTTTTCATAATAATGTCTTATTCTTTGAATGTTTAGTAATTTTTTTATTATAAAGATCTAATTACCTGTGTAAAAATCTTTGAGGCCTAGGATAAAGGTGGATTCCTCAAAAAGAGGTTGGCATATGTTTCTGTCTGTGAATGGAGAGATTACCAATACTGGCAAACATTAAAGAAATTTACCATCTTGAGATATTTTAGGCCACCCAGATAACGTAAATTTGGTCTACAAAGATTCATGACAGATGGCTTATGGTTACTAATTTTCAAGGAAAAGTTTTTCCCCTACTAGTCCACTGACAAAGTTTCAGCCAATTTTCCTCAAAGTCCCTTAGTGGATAGAGAAATTGTTAGTTTTAATTGTAATTTGCCCTGGCACTGTTGGTACAGATTCATGGAGCCCCAGGTTTCTGGAGGGTTATTCTACTGGACTCCCTACTTAGGATGGGACATGAGCTTTGTCTTCCAAGCCCCAAGCCCCAAGCGACCTTGAAAAATGACTAGTTTTACCCAGAAAATGCCCTCATGGTAGTGTTAAGTAGAAGCTAGGTGTAAGCAGTACAAGGAATGCCATGAGACAGTCCCAAGTCTCTGAATGAGAATGACAGAGACACGAGCAAGAGGCAAGGAAGGGGGGTGTGACGGGAAACCTTACACATTGTAAGTCCTCTAAGTCCAGGAGCTCAACATCCAGAACTTGTGGCTTCCAAGACCTTGGACCTGACAGAAGACCATCAAGTGCAGAAGGGGAGCTCTCTTCTCTCACCTTGGGCCCCAAGGTAACTCCTAAGCTCATTATAATATATTTGCATTGTGGGTACAGTCCCCTCACCCCCAAAGAAGAAAGGCTTCCTTGGGTTCTGGTACAAACCTTATAGGGTCAAAAATTCCCCCTCCTCATCTGTGGGATGAGTTTCCCAAATGCTTGGAAGTAACTCCCAGGTAGAGGCCACCCCACTGTAGGTCACATCTCCTTCCAGCCCAGAAAGGCCCAGCTATTTCCAATCCCAAAACAACCAAGGGGCATGTTCCACCACCCAGAACCTGCCTGCTCTTCAACCTTGAGAGTATACTTTCACTTTAACAAATTGCTTTGTGTTTATTACTTTACTTCCCACTGTCTTTATTCTGAGTGTGGATCCCCACATAAATCTTCTTGTGGGGAATCCAAGGACTGAGACCTCTACTCACACAGTGCAGACATTCCCTCACTCCTGAGAGTAGTAACTGGATTTCCACCTTCACTCAGTTTTCTGCCTGAATATTCCATAGTTTCTTGCAAGCTCATGGACAAATTATATTAAAAAATTCTTCAAAATTTTAGCATATTTAGTTGTTTTCAGTGGAGGGTCAGTTCAGGCACTTGCCCACCATTTTGCCATCTGGGTAAGTAATTTTATGTCACTGAAACACGATTTCCATACACATACAATAAAGTGAGTCTTAATAATATTAAATTTACAGCTTGTTATTAAGATTGCATGAGATTAGCTATATGAGAAGTACTTTGAAAGTTGTCAGGTCCTAAGTAAATACTAGCCATAATTGCTATCCTTTCTTTACTCATTCACAAGTGGCTATTAAATGCCTACTGTGTGTAAGACACCATTTTAGATGCAAAGGGCATATAACACATTTAGAGAAAGAGAGGAAAAGATAGTGTAAAGAAGTGGGGAGATAGAAAGTTACAGTATGTCTCAGTATGTTAAAGTTTCTGAGGCCCTACGTACATAGGGGAGGTCATAACCACATATTCTGATTCAGCCTCAATGGTCTTCCTTGGTCAAACAGGACTTAGGTAGACAGCCTGAGAGCATCTTCAAGGCACACAGGATGTTTCATGAATTAGCAAGTGTAAAACCAGAGAACCTCTGAAAGCACTGGGGTCAGAATAGAATGGGAAATTATTGCCTTTTATCATAATTTTTCTGAACTATCTGACTTCTTACTGTGTAAATATACTGCTTTGATAAAAAAGAATAAGAAAAAAATTCCCACAATCATACACAATCGGTGTACAGCTAATGAATTTTAATGAGTAATATGTACACATATTGGCAGAAATGACCTAGGGCTTATATTGGTCAACATCTCCTAGAGACTCCCTAGCACTGAAGGCCTTCTATAAATATTTTAAGACCAAGTGAGTAGGTAAGTGACTAGAGCAATGAATGAAATGAATTCATGTTAAAAAAGGCAATGGGTAGTGGTTAAGACTGGGACACATATATTCTACACGGTATCTGCAAAGAAATTAGAAAAACATTATCCCTCTGGGGGCATACAGCCCTATACCAGGATGGAGGCTTGGCAAACTGAACTTGGGCTGAATTTCAGCTCCTATTAGTCTTCTTTTCTGGGTCCCTTTCTCTAGTGAAAAACCTGCTCAACTGTACAAGGCAGCTTTTAGCTAAGAGCACAGGTTTAGAGCCAGATGCAGGGGTTCAAATCTTATCTCCTCTTTCCAGCAACACTATGACGTTAAGAATAGTAATTATGCCTCCAGTTTCCTTATCAATTGTTAAGTTGTGTGGAGATAACAGCACCTGACAAACAGGCTTGTAATGAAGATCTAATAAGTGCATAGCAACAATATAGCACCTATGTTGTTGTTTTTAGAGTGTAAGTGGTCAATTAACATTTGCCATATTCCTGCATCACTCACTTTGGGCACATCTGCAAAATGTATTTCAGTTTGCACAATGCCCTAGCTATAGGCTTTATGTGTGTTTTCTCTTTCTGTGAACAGAGCATTGAATATGAAAACTGAAAACTTCTTTTCCACTGAGACCTGAGCCACACATCAACTCAAAGCTAAGTGAACTGGAGAAGCTTACTTCACCTTCTTGAGTACTGAGTTTCTTTGCACCTTAAACTATAGTGTCTCATAGCCTAGCTCTAAAGTTTAAATGAGATTGTGGTATAGAAGTGTTTTCATTATAAAGTACTATATGATCAGAAAGTATTAGAAGTAACTGAAGAGCATAAAGCATACATCCATTCCTACTTTTCTCCTACGCCCACAAACACAGGAGGCATTCAGTAGATACTTCTAAGTTAGTAGATAAAGTTGTCAATGAATGAGAGTTTAACAGTGTTTTCCAAAAGGATTTACAAGTCATCTATCTCAATATTACCTGGGGAAGTTGTTTAAAAAAATCCTGGGGAGTAGGCTACATTAGTAATTCGCAGCCTTCACTGAACACTAACCTGACTGGAGGAGCTTTAAAAACTTCTGATGCCCGTGTCCCACCCTCCAAAGCTGAATGAAATTGGTCTGGAAGTATGGTCCAGACTCCTGGATTTTTAAAGCTCTCTTGGCTGATTCTAATGTCCAGCTAAGGTTGAGAATCACTGCTCTCATTCACTGCCTGAACAGTAAGGCAGATACTGATAAGAAGCAACTCAAAAGACATTTCCAGAGGCTCCTGGGTGGCTCAGCTGGTTAAGCATCCAATTTCAGCTCATGTCATGATCTCAGAGAGTGTTAGGTTTGGGCTCTGCATCAGGCTCTGTGCTGACAGCTCAGAACCTGGAGCCTGCTTCAGATTCTGTGTCTCCCTTTCTCTCTGCCTCTCCCCTACTACTCAAGCTCTGTCTCTGTCTCTCAAAAATGAACATTAAAAATATTTTTTTTTAATTTTTAAAAAAGTTATTTCTATCCCCCTGTATCCCTTGCCACTCCCCTCTATGAAACATGGAAAGTTTTTTTTTTCCAGCTTTCACTAATGTTAGGGGAGACCATGTGCCCAGGTCTGGGTCAAAGGTCAGAGTCTGATGGGTTAAAGGAAAAGGCTTCTTCAGTGCTTTCATTGTTCTGATAAAAAGAGACAAACCTGCTTAATGTGCCTCTCCTTGCTTACCCCTCCTCCTTCCTCATTTGAACACCCATGGGTGGCTGGACCTGCCAAGAACCACAAGAAAAAGGCCAACCAAAAGGGCCTCAGAGGTGTCAGCCTTGACACTGTTGAGCCTCTAAATCAACTTCAGCAATCACCTACCTCTGACCTTCTTATTACAGGAGAAAAACAGACTCCTACTAAGCCACCAAAATCCAGTATTCTATAACATGCAACTGAACACAATCCTAAAGGACAGAAATAGATTCTATTTTCTTTTGCCCCAATCTACACAGAAGACACTAATACATTAAATACATTTATGTAAAAGTGAGTACAAGTTTATTTACAGAGTGATGAGTCTGCTTGGGAAGGAATTTAAAGAGTGGCTTACATGAAGGTGCGGCCTCCTGTAAATAAAAACTCTCAGAGATTGTCCTACGTGTTGAAACACCCTGATGTAAGTGGGAGAAAGGCTTTCACCAAAGGATTTCCTGGACAGTTTTCCTCTTTAACTGTTCCTTTACAGAACTACACAATATGTACATTAAGGACAAGCATTAGAGAAAAAGCACACCCTCCATTCCCAGCCGGCCCACCACTTTCAACTTTGGGTGACTGCTCTAGAAGGAATAACTAGGTTTATCCCTGGCTAACTCCAGCAGCTATTTCAGAATTGCCTGGAAAACAGCTAGCTAGTCCAGTGCTTCTCCTGCTCATCTCAGCTATCTTGTCTTCCCATCAAGTCTCCTGGTACTATTAGCATAGCCATGTCACTCCTCTGGGCAGGGAACACTGCCTACAAGATGTCTGTTCTCTCTAGCAGGGTCCCTCATGATGGCAAAAGCCCTCAGTCTCACACTATTGGTTAGAGGCTCCTCACTCCCAGAATACCTCTAAAAAGGGAGAGAAACAAGAGAGTTCTTCTCCTGGAACATGACTCCTTGAGTGTCCAACTGTGTCCAGCCACCCATAGGCCTCTTCATGGGATGGCAGATGAAAGAAACTGCTTATCCTACTGCTGACCCTCTGCCCCTAAGTTCCAGTCTGTATCTTACAACATTTGTAGTCTTTCTTGGGCTCTTAGCTTCAGACAAAAGGTTCCTTGCACTACTCGGAGCGATCTAAGCTTCTTTCTCCCCCTCCGCACCTCTTCCCTTGGGATCTCTATCAGGCTAATCACTCAACCTCTATCTATTACAATATATCTGTGTTCTCTTACTCAAAAAAGTTTAAATGTACTCTCATAAAATTTAAAATTTATGAATTGGTATGGAAGTAAAGCTCATAGGCTCATACTGTACTGTGAGCTGGAACAGTCCTCCTATCATTCCCCTACCTCTCTCAAGAGCAGGATTGGTACCATACTGTTTTACTTCCTGCTTCACAAACACAATATGAAAATCCCAAAAAGATTCCTGAAGTCAAGATAAAGCATAGTATTTGACAAAATTGTTTAACCACTGTAATTTTAATTGTTGAAATACAGTTTCCCAGGATCTCCTTCAAGAAAACTTGATCTTTTAGTTCTAGGATAAAGTTTGAGGATTTGTCTTTTCACAAAAGGTACTTTTGGTGGCTCAAATTTAGGAAATATGATGACTGGTAAAGAGAAAGAAATGCCCTCTTCCGACCTCATGCTGTTCAAAACCTACCTGTCCTTCTAGCCTGCCTCAGTTGCACATCCCTGAGGCCCCCAGAGCACTCCAACCCACAGTGCCCTCCCCATGTCCTCCACTCACCTTCACCTGGCCCCAAGCAGTCCTTCCTGTGGCCAGGTTGCTGACCTTTCACGTGAGTGCATGCTTTATCTCATTAACCCAAGAGTCCTTAAACAGAGGTATGCATCAGAATTACTAGGGGATGTGTTTTCAATGTGCAGATATCATGGTGGCTTTGTTCCTGTAGACTTTATTCAAAAGATACAGCATGATTCCAAGGCAACCTTACTTTGAAAAAGCTCTCCAGATGATTCTGGTGAGTGCCCAGAATCTTTTACCTCATACCACAATTGGGAAATTTTTATAGTCATCATATTATGAGATTCTTGAAGGAGAGGGCAAAGGCTATGTCTGACATTTCCTTCTAGTTGTCACATGGCTTACTTCATCACTTGAGTTTGATAAAATGAATATTTAATTAACCCAGGCATGAGAGGCACCTGGGTGGCTTAGTCGACTGAGTGTCAGACCTCTGCTCAGGTCATGATCTTGCAGTTTGTGGGTTCGAGACCCATGTCAGGCTCTGTGCTGACAGCTCGGAGCCAGGAGCCTGCTTCAGATTCTATGTCCCTCCCTCTCTCTCTCTCTCTCTGCCCATCACCCTCTCATGGTCTCTCAAAAATAAACATTAAAAAAAAAAAAGATGTATAGACTATTTGAATGATTAAATGAGGATTGATTTAAAAGGGTTAAAAAAAAAAAAAAGAGGCTTCGGCAATGGCCAAAAACTTTCATTCAGCTTCCGTTCCTGGCCGAAGCACACATCTATTTGCTACAAATTCTGAAATGTCTGATAAAGCTATTTGTTCCAGGCATGAGAATGTAAGTACTAATAGTCAAATAACAGTTAAGAGGTGCCAAATACATTGGAAATATGGATGACCTCTCACTTTTCCCAGACCACCCAATCAAAGGCTCCCTGATCCATGCCAGAGGTCACATACATTGGAAAATCTGGGGGGCATTTCCAGAGGTACAGTCAACATGAACCTCCAACTGCCATGGAGCTACCTCAAAGGCTACTCTGACATTCTTCAAAAAATCTTCCTAACAAAGCTGAATTACAGCGGCTTTAAGTCTTACATTAAAGCAGGGGCCATCCAGCAAGTAACCAAAAAAGGAAGGGAAGGGAAGGGGAGGGGTGGGGAGAGGAAGGGGAAGGGGAAGGGGAAGAGGAAGGGAAGGGGAAGGGAAGGGAAGGGAAGGGAAAGAAAAGAAAAAGGAGGCAAAGGATAGGGTATTACATAGATCAGTCCTAGCAATTAGATAGAATAATATGGCAGCCCAGATGGTGCACTCTGTAATTCTAACATTGTTGGAAGTTCTGCTTGCTGAAAATCTCTTCTCCCCTGGACTGTCAAGGAGTCCGTTGCAGCAGTTCATTAAAATGTAGTGGGTTGCTAACAAACAGGCATTATTAACATCTCACAGTAACTGATTGGTCATGTTGGCTTTAGTTACCCACCAGGGCTTTAAAGGAAAGAATTTAAGATGAGTAAGTTTTAACTAAGAGACACTGGTAACAGCAGTAAGGTTAATTATGCCATGCCAGTGGAGGTCTGTCAAGAACATGAAGAAACTAAGAACCAGGAAGAACTAGGGGAGGGTAAGGGAAGGTGCTGAAAGAAAGTGATTTAAGAATTAGAGGGACATGAGGCTGACTCTGGTTTTCAGCATTACAGAACGCACTGGGAACACAGACGTTTGGGTGCTATGTTTGGGATTATGAAAGTGCTGTTTTAGGAAACAGTATGAATCTAATTCCCAGGATCTAAAAGGGACCAGCCAGTTTAAACCTCCAAATAGGAACAAGGTATGATTATTGTTCAGAAGCTACTAGTTTAACTCACATACACAGACCACCCATCACAGATGGGAATCACCCAGCGGAACTGTTTGCCTCACTCCAAACTTCTGTATTCACTCTTATGGACTATAGTACACACTTAGTTTAAGTGGATTCCTCTTAATCTACCTTTATTCCTCAATGAACTCATATGAACAATACAACCTTTCATTAGTCTGAACTAACATCACTGCTACTATTTATGTAAGGAAAAACTGTTTCTCAATATTGAATTAAAAAAAAAAGAAGCCCTTGAAGAAAGACCAATAAAATAAAGGAGGAGGGAAATAAAGAGGGAAAGAGGAGAAACAAAGAAAGAAAAAAGGAAGGGAAAGATGGAGGAGGAAGGGAGGAAGAGATCCAATGTTTCATAGTATTTGTATGATCTGGGAAGTCCCCATGGCAAAGGTACATCCTGAGTTCAGTAGAAATTGACAGCAAAAGCCAAGAGACAGAAAGACAAAGACGGATGCAGTCTTTATCATGGCCAGTCTAAGGTTCTAGCCTTGAGTATCTTCCTCAAATCCAAAGAGCATCTCTCCCTCCCAGTGTTTACTAGTTTTGTCAGCTACTGCCAGGACACCACCTCTGTCACTAAGGTCTTTAGAATAGATGTTCTCAGAATCTGCTTGGGGTGATGGACACAAAGATTTCAGCAGTATTCCATGTCTTTTTTTTTTTTTTAATGTTTTTTTTATTTATTTCTGAGAGAGAGAGAGACTGTGTGAGCAGGGAAGGGTCAGAGAGATAGGGAGACACAGAATCTGAAGCAGGCTCCAGGCTCTGAGCTAGCTGTCAGCACAAAGCCCAATGTGGGGCTCGAACCCACAAACCATGAGATCATGACCTGAGCCAAAGTCGGACGCCTAACAGACTGAGCCACACAGGCGCACCAGCAGTATTCCATGTCTTAAAAGAAAACAGAACTTTCTGTGAATCTCAATATCCCTATCAAAGGAGGATCTTGTATGTAAACTACTGTATTTATGGCTATATCAGGCCTCTTCCAAGAGAGCCAGAATGACTTAAGAACTCTGCAAGCATAAAAACTTGGGCCCTCTAAGAATCATACCCAGGAGGAAAAATTCCTGGGTGATGAGAAAGCCTTGGTTTCTTAAATTATCCTTATTTTCTTGTATATAAGATGTTCCAACTGTGCTAATCTCTTATTGTGCTAATCTATACAACTCTTGCCCTGAAACAGCCACTTCTGATTCTTATGAAACAGCCCCTTATAGTCATACTTATGACTATGAGAGAGCACATATATTTTGAGGTTTAAGTCCTGGAAGTTAACAATAAAATTTGCAAAGAAAACTGTGATGCCCATTTTATCAAGAAGTTATGAGTCCCATCAATACACAGTGAAGTGATTCCATAAATGAGCTTCAAGCTCATCAGCTATGGATCGGAGTTCAAGCTCTGTGGTTAACCACCTATGTAACGAAAGAAAAGTTCTATAGGATGGCTGAACCTGAGTTCCTTATCTATACAATGTATACAATAAAGAGCTACCTCATAGGGCTATTTCATGAATTTGATAATTTAAGTGACATTTATTATGATGGTAACTAAGTCTTACAAGGTCGTGGAATCACTTGTGGTACACTGGGCCCGGTGTCCAAAAGCGTAGGCTCTGTGCCCAGCTCTGTCATAAATTAGCCATGTGGCCTTCGTTTTATCCTTTCATCCATTAGAGTTTATCTTCCTCACTTGTTAAATGAAAGTCCTCAGCTAGCTGGCCTTCTACTAGCCAACTAGAAATATATTGATTTTTCTGTAAAAGATATCATTTCTGAAAGAAGTTGGAGAAAACTGTGATCAACATAGAGATGTCATGTGAGGGAAGTGATGCCTTCTGGAAGTCTCAAATAAAGATCATCCTGATGAACTAAAAGGCTCAGTTAGATAGATATGAGTTAGATACTTCAACCAAAGAGAGAAAGCTAAACTTGACATTTCCAAAATGTAAACTCCATGTCTACCTTACCTTCTGGGCCCCTGATAGACCATTCCCTTTTAACGATTGCTAAAAAACTAGATATAACCCTCTCTTACCACTCCATCCTCCCATCCCCACCCCCCAGCCCATCCCAATGAGCCATGATGATCTTCAGCAGAACTGGTTTAATGAAGGTGTTGGGTAGGGAAGTTCACTTCATCAACATTAGATGGTTCAAGAAAACCACTGAGGTCTAGCATTGGGTGAAGAATAAAGGTAACTAATAAAAAAAGTGATTTGGACAGAATTTCAAGAGAGACATAAACATCCTATTTCTCAACAATGATGAAAAGGGATAAAATCAGACTCCCACTGGGTGTAGTAGTATAAAGAGGAAAAAAATAGAGATACTTTAGAACTAAAAGCTCTAAAAAAAAAAAAAAAAAAAAAGCTGCTACAAGGTGTGACCCTGAAAGTGGACACTTTAGACATGAAATGTAGGTATTTACTAGGCAGAATTCTGAAATTTGTGTTTCTCTATGAAAAAGTATACAAGGAGAGATAGATTAGAAGTAGCAATTTTCAAATAATTCAAGAAAACTATAATGAAAGAGTATTCTTCATATGTATTCTACTTGTTTCAATTTTCTTGGCCATATTAAAAACCAGAGATCAAGAACTGGCAGGTAATTTACAAAGTAATATGTCCAAATTCCTGACTCTTATAGGCAAAGTTTCATCCTCATTTACCTAAGAAAGCAAAAATAGTAATTTAAAGGTACATGGTTACACCTGTAGTTAACAATGAATGGCAGGGGAAACTGGAAAGTACAAAGGTTGATGTTTTATAAGGTTTCTTAATTCCTGGAGATTTCTTGGAATCATTTTGGTAACTATCTGAAAATAGTGTCAGTTCAGTTTTTCAAGGCACTAGCCTAGATTAATGCTTCTCAAACTTGGGCATGCATCAAAAGTCATCTAAAGAACCTGTGTAAACACAAACTGACTTTTGGGCCCCACCCCTAGAGATTTTGACTCCGTCCATCTGGAATGGGGCCAGGGAATCTGTAATTCCAACAATTTCCCAGGGATGTTGATTCAGCAGATCTGGGAATGGTCCCGATCATTTCTTAGAGTCTATTTCCCTATATCACTTATTGGGGTCTAAGTTTGGATGACTAGTAGACTGCCTCAGTCCAACTTACTGTATCCAGGGCAGAAAGGGGGCAACTTCCCACACAGGCTGAGGAAATGTTATACCAATTCTGTGGTCACTAGAAAAAGGTCTATGGAATGATGGTGTAGGCAGAGTCAGGAAGGCAATTTAACCTAAACACACTAGCAAAAGAGCTGGGGAAATGATGCATGTGTTTATCTGCTTTTAGAAGACTTTGTCTCAACACTATGCTAAACCCTATGGGGTCTGGAGTAGGTACTATTATATGTTAGAAATAATACATGGTTTCTATAAATGTCTTCCTTCCTTTGGGAATCACTGAATTAAAAATTAAACTAAATTAAATTGACAAAATACAAGTTGAAACTCATTTCAAGACTATTTACCTTGAAGACCACCATTCTGTTTTTCCTGGGCTTTTTGCTAATGGGAAGGAATGGAGATCCATCTTGGAATTTTCCCAGCATCCTTTACAGTGGTACCCTCCTGTGACTAAAGCCCCTACTCCACTATATCATTATGTAGGACTTTAGGGTCTGGCCAGCACAAAGACAAGGACGACCATGAAAGTCAGGGTTGGAGGAATCATCCATCTCACTGTCAATGGGTTGCATCTCTCTGATGCTTCAAGCTCTATATACACACATCATTTTGTGTGATTTATGGCCCTAATTAGATCCCAGTGGCAGTATTCCATCAGCTAACAATGCATATCCTAATCACCTTTTCTTCATACAAATGATTTCCTTAACTTTGCATGCATAACTTAACAGCTTTTATTTTAAAAACTCATGTTAACAGCTTTCCTGTGGTAACCAGTAGGGGTGCTATGATAAGAATCTAATTTGCTGTAAAAATGACTCATTTGTCAAATAAGCATTAAAATAATTGTTCCCCTTTTGACTGTTACCCTGCTGTTTCCAGTCATTTTCCAAAACTAAATTATTTACTCATTTGAAAGTTCAGCTGTGCATATTTTAATTGATATTCCCTCATAGGACTCATATTGTTAATGACAATAATTAACCCGAAAAGGCTGCTAAATAATTATGCTGGAAAGATATGAAGTATTTGCACAGAAAGTAAAATCAGCATTTGAAAAACTATCAAAATGTAAAACTTTCATATTTTATGGCAAAGCACAGTAATAGTTCATAATCAAATTAAAGAGAGAAAGGGAAAACGTAGATTATATGATTTGATGCAGAATACTTTATGTTTTCAATATAGAAAAGTAGTCTAGTTAACAAGATTACTCTGTCATCTCAGTAAGCTCCTAATATTACTATTCTATTTGGCAATATAAATTGTTCTCCAACACTTAGCATGGCTTGGAATGGGAGCAAACTTGCTCTTAATAACAATACCTAACACATATTCACTGCCTCTCTCTTAGATAAATCTTCCTGTGATGGGCTTAACAAGCTCCACACATTTCCAACAGAGACACAAGCACTAAACAGACTCTACCCCTTCTCCTAAGAATGCATCTGCCTCTCAATTTCCAGGAAGTTTTCAGTGGATGTGGCAGGTCTTTGTACTCTGGGACCCAAAAAGAGCCAAATTCGGTAGAAAGAGCTGTTGTCTCTGAAACTTTGTCAAATTAGACAAAAGAGGGACTAGAATGAGTCTTAGACTTATTACTATGTGTTCCTTCCAGGTCAGTCTACCAGGCTTCTAGAATCCCACAAGGCTGACATTCCCATGGAAATGGCTGGAGACCAATTACCCAGGTGATAAGTTAGGACTTCTATACCCCTTGGAGTCTAGATGTTCAGAGTCAGGACCTGACTATGTATCTTCCACAAATGCTTTTGAACTAAAGCAGAAAGTAGCTTTATAAAAGCCACAGAAGTGCTAGGGATTCGGTTAAAGTCTCCACTGGTATATTGGCATATGCCTCCCATGTGGCAAGAACAGCCAAACTGAACATCAAGAAATGCCTCTGTCATTGCTTCAATTCCCTTAATTTTAACTTATAGTTGCTATCACTGGTAGCATGATACTGTTGTAATAAAAGTGATAATACTTGGTATTTATATAGCTCTATTTATT